>JAJJXE010000007.1:1800000-2300399 GCA_022432365.1 Hypoxylon sp. FL1284 | reverse complement strand
ATATTAAATGTTATATTTTATTAAACATTGTTTTTTTTTTATAAAAAAACATTTAAAAATTCCTTTTTTTAAACTTATATTAAAACTATTAATTGTTAATTTTAATAATAAATTTATAATAGTTTTTAAAAATTTTAAAACGGTTTATTTTATAAATTTTATTTTTAACCTTTTATTTTTATTATTATAAAATAAAATAAATAATTTATTTATAAAAATATTAATTTAAATAATATATTTTTTAAATTTAATAATATTTAAATGTTAATTTATTTTTTAAATTATAATATATTTTATTTAATAATTTAAATTTTATTAAAATTATTATATATTTTTAAAAGTTTTTATAAATTTATTATAATTTAAAAATATTTAGAAATCTTTTTTTTTATTTTATTAAAATTCTTATGTTTTAAATAATTTTATATAAAAAGTTTAAATTATTTTAAAAGCTTTTTTAAATAAAAATTTTTAATTATTAAAACTTTATTATTTTTATTTAAAAAAAAGTTTTTATAAAATCTAAAATAAATTTAAAATTAAATGATAAATTTATTAAAATTAATAATTTTATTATATTTTTTAAAAGCTTTAAATTTATATTTTTTAATTAAAACCTTTTTTAATTAATTTTTAAAGGCGTTAATTTTTTTTATATATTATTTAAAATTTATAAGTTTTAAATATTAAAAGTAATAATTATATTATTAATATATTTAAATATTTTATTAATTAATAAAAAATTTTTAAAAATTATTTATAAATTAATAAATTTAAATGTTAATTAAGTTAATTTTTTTTAAAAATTTTACTTTTTTATATTTATTATTAAACTTTTTTTTAACACGATTTAAAAAGCTTCGTTTAATAATTTAATAAATTATATTAAAAATTAATATTATATTAAATTATAAAATTATTTAATTAATTTTTTTATTAATTAATTTATAAAAATATTATAAATATTAATTATTTAATTTAATTAAATTTATTATTATTAATTAAAAAGTTATTAAAATATTATAAGTTTTATTAATATAAAAGTTAATAAATGTTACGATTTGGTGGCTTATAGGCTAGAAAAGAGACCTAACACTGAATGTGGCCAGCACAGCCAAAAGGGCCAGTCGGACAAAAGGTTTGTCCGACCGATTAGGTAGTCAAGGTCACGTGACACCCCTCGCTACCCTCGCTACCCTCGGAGCGTAGGGCGCCTTACAAAGAGCTACGGGATATATAAAGAGGATTATTTCCTTTGATATATTGATTCCTTAACTACCAACTTAAGCTTATAGTTATTTTTTAAATATAAGGAAGTAATTTTTACAAATTAAACTTTTTAATTTTAACGTTATTATTATTTTTAAACCAAAGCCTTTTATTAACCTTTATATTAATAAGGTTTATAATAATAAAAAAGTTTTAATTTAAAATAATAATAATATTAAATTTAAAATTTTTAATTTATAAAAATTACTTTTTTATATTTAAAATATAATTATAAATTTAAATTAATAATAAAAAAATTAATATATAAAAAAAATAACACTTTTTATATATTTTATAATTTTTATAAAACGTTTTAATATTAAAAATTTTAAAAATATAACGCTTTTATATTTTAAAAATAATAAAAATAATAACGTTTTGTATTTTAATAATAATAAAAATAATAACGCTTTACATTTTAAAAATAATAAAATAATAAAAAATATTATATAATTTTAATTATTTAATTAATTAAATAGATTTCTTATTCGTTTAGCTTTTTTAATTATATTAATTATATTTTATATTTAAATTTATTTAATTTATAAACTATTAAATTATAATAAATATTTTTAAAATATTTATTTAATAAATATTAAATTTATATAATTTATAAAATATTTTATTTTTAATATATTAAATATAAAAAAATTATATTATAATGTAAACTATTACAATTTAATGGCTTATAACCTAGAAAAAAAGACTTAATATAAAATGTGGCCAGCACAAACGGATAAAGGGTTTACCCAGCCGATTAGGTAATCAAAGGTCACGTGACACCTCCCGCTACCCTCGTTACCCCCGAAGCGTAGGGCGCCGCGCCTTTAGGGCCTTCCGGCGCCAAAGCGCCTTACAAAAGCTACGAGATATATAAAAAAGGCCATTTCCTTTAATATATTAATTCCTTAACTACCAACTTAAGCTTATAATTATACTTTAAATATAAAAAAGTAATTCTTATAAATTAAACCTTTTAAATTTAACATTATTATTATTTTTAAATTAAAGCTTTTTATCGACTTTTATATTAATTAAACTTATAATATAAACGTTAAAAATAATTTAAATATAAAATTTAATTATAATTATATAATTAATATATAAATTTTTATATTTATAATAAATTTAATATTTTTAAAAAAAAAATTTTCTAGTTTTTATTAAATAAAACGTTTTTTACGGCCATGAATTTTATTTTATTAAAATGAGAATTAATGGAATTATTAAAATTGAAAAGCTGCTGGCGAAAAGAGCGCTACGCGTACGGTCGCAAATTTAGGGCCTTAACCTTCCCGTCTTCGACTGCTATATTCAACTCATGCATACCTTAGGTAGGTAGCTTCGGGTTCATGAAAGTCTAGATTTCATTTGATACTTCCTCTTGTTTAACCATACAACTTTCTTATGTTAAGGTCCTTATTCAAACCATTACAGAGTGAAACTCGTTATAATAAACACACTGTGGAAGCTTAATGTATCGTGACCTGTTTCAATCGAATTTCACGTCTTTGTCATTTTTGGAAACTCTCTTCTAGTCCTTTTCTAATCGTACGGCCGGGCTGCTTTGCACAAACTTCAAGTCCACTTTGTGCCCTAGCAACTCTCGAATGTTCGATATCCCGTACTTAATCATCGTAGGCCGCTCCAGCGATAGTCCCCAGCCGTATACACGCATGTCCTTCCTGCGCAAAGTTAGAATTTTCTCCCCCGCTAGTAACGAGGTCGGTATCATCACTTACGGAATCCCATCGACTCGAGCATCTCTGGTCGGAACATTCCACTGTTGCCGATCTCTATGAGCTTGCCGAGGCCCTTGTCTATGATCACTTGTTAGAATCTGCATTGCCACTCGAAGACCCCTCTCAATTCGCTTTCGAATGAGCTCAAGCCAAAGTTGGTCGAATGTGTTTCCCATGGGGTTATTGTGAGAATCCTCTCTTGAGATGGGTTGAAACTGGTATGATACTCACGGTAGGAGAAGATTTCCATGCTTGGTTCGGTATCTGTTCACAGTTAAAATCATAAGACAATAGAGGGCGGAGTATTCTCATGTCCTAGGACGTTTTACCGTGGACCCAAGGTGAGATAAAATGTGCACAGATTAAGGGGAAAAGGGGGCTCACATACATGGGTTATACGCGGGCTTGTACCTCAGGTCTGTGATGCCCATCTTGCCGAAGAAGATGTCCATGAACTAGGCGACGCTGTTCAGTGAAAGCTTTCAGCAGGGCTACAGGCAAGTACTCACTTCCATAAGACCACCCAGAGTTAGGTTAGTATCAGCAATGACACCTTCGACCTGATGGAATTCAGCTAGATGAGTTGCGTCGACGCTTTCATTGCGGAAGACTCGGTCAATGGAGAAGTAGCGGGCCGGTGGTATGTGGCCGTCGGCTGTTCTCTTCGCTGCTAGCTTGTGTAGCATGTTGGCACTGATTGCTGTCGTGTGAGTCCGCAAAACCAATCGCAACGATTCGTCTCCCGACCAGGGATACCGGTACCCAATCGAGCCATATTTTCCATCCTTGCCAGTAGTATACCGTTAGCATTTCCACGGCTAGATAAACTGCCAGGAGAACGAGGCACGATATAGAAGACATGATATAGAATGCGCGTAGAATGCGTACCTGGTGGACTGCTTTGACGTTGTCCCAGTAAGCAGCGTAGTCTTTGGTGTCTTCAGCTGAAGTTGCTCTAGGTACATCAGCAGCTTTGGGATCCGAAATGTAGAAAGTGTCTTGTAAGTCACGAGCAGGGTGCTGTTGCGGTACGAAGAGAGCATCGAAGTTCCAGAATCCAGACTCGACGAACCTTGAATGGAGCTCATGTTAGCCAAGACACGAGAGAGGGAGGACGGAATACGTATATTCACATACTTGTCCGTCGGCATCTCCTCAAAGCCCATTTCAAAGAAGATTTGTCTGAACTCGGCCCGAACCTTGTTGAGCGGATGCAGGGCACCTGCTTGCTGATCGGCCCCCGAAGCTCTGAAGTTGTAGGGCTTGAAGGTGGCCGTCTTCCAGGAACCAGTGGTTATCATGTCGGCGGTTAAGTCTGTGGCTTCCTCTGGGATCTTGAGGGCGAACTTGGGGCCTTTGTGGATCCTGAAGCTGATGATCTTCTGCATCCGGACAAGCTTCCTCTTCTTGAGATCGGCAAGCAGCTTCGCGTCAGGGTATGTCTTGGTCTCCTTGATCGTCTGCATCTGCTCCTTGGTAGCGTCCTGTATGGAGTCCACCATGGCCTTGAACTTGCCCTCTGTGGACAGAGACGATGGCTGTGTCAGCCTGGGTGCGGATAATCACCAGTGGGAAGCAAAGTATTGATGGTGCGCACCTTTAGTCTTAGAAATCCACTTCTCTTTGAATGCCTTGCCCTGACCGATCTTGACGACACTCTTGTCTCCGACGGTCTTCTCTAGGTCCTGCACGGTCAGGCCATCGACAGCGGCCCGCAAGGCATCGAACACGCGGGCCTCGTGGCTGCCATTGGCAGCAATCTGCTCGCCTTCGGGTTCTAGGATGGCCTCTTCTCGTTCGATGGTATCGTACGTAACCATTTCACGGGAGCCGAGTCGGTCCACCACGGCCTTGACCTCGACAAAGCTAGCTGCTGGGAAGGCATCGGCAGAGAGGACTGGTGAGGATTTGTCGAGAGTCTGTAGGATGCGGGTAACAAGGTCCCCGGGCGGAGGGGCGCCGACGGTTGAAGAGGCCATGCCCCAAAGTGTGTGAGATCTGGAGGGCTGATGTGGTACGGCGAGGGAGGTTGGAAGCTTGAGTTAGGGGATCAGCGTGTAGATGTGCAATGCTTGTTGGAAGCTTTGAGTCATCGTCGCAGCCCTCGGTCATTTGGTATATGAATTTGAATTGGCTAACGTCTCTTTTTCAATACTTGGACGGTACCCAAGCCCCTCCCCCTCCCCCTCCCCCCACATTTATATCGTTTATCTAAAGCTCAGCAGGTGTATATGCTTTATCGATAACTGTTACTTGGTGACGCTCCCTCCTGTCCTCCACCCCCACCTAGGAGAAAAAGATAGAAACGCCCTGCTCGTCTCTAGTCTTTGCCCGTATACTACTCCTACATACATATAGATTTGCTGGGCCAGCTAGATCGTCGGACGCACAAAATGGCCAACGGCAATAATGAAAGCAGTACGTGCCACGCTCTCAGACCCTACCGCAACATCTGTTACTCAGGCGTGCTGACCGTGGTCGGATAGTCAACCTCGATACCCTGAGCGCCCAGCAATTGAGCCAGGTTAAGAAGCAGCTCGACGAAGAACTCGAGCATCTCACGTCCTCGTTTGCCCAGCTCCACGCGGCCCAGTCCAAGTTTCGGGAATGTCTGCGCTGCGTACAGGACAAGAACAAGTCACCGGCACTCCGAGGTACGCGCCTTTTCGTCAAGGGAGACGGACTGTACAATCTAATACGCAGCAGAGAATAACTCGATCCTCGTGCCGCTCACCAACTCACTCTACGTTGGCGGGACACTCTCGAGCGCCTCTCACGTTATCGTTGACGTTGGCACGGGATTCTACGTCGAAAAGGTACCAGTCATGCACCACGGACTCCACGTGTGCAGTAGCACAAACACTAATCTATTCCTACAGGAAGTTACGTCGGCTGCCGACTTCTACCAGAACAAGGTCGGCGAAGTGGGAGCCAGCATCAAGGACCTCGAGACAATCGTACAGGCGAAAACTAGCAATGTTCGTGTTGTTGAAGAAGGTATGTATCCCTCCTCAACGAGTGTCTTGTCATGACGACTGCTGACAGACTGTGCGTTTGCTTCCTTGTAGTCCTGCGACAAAAAATGGTTGGCGGAACTTAACAGGCGCCACCGTCGTAGGAATAGCGTGGGTTCGTCATGGCCATAGGCCACTAGTCCAAGTACCTAAATACCGAGTCGAGGCAGAGCTCGGTACGTGGGATAATCCTTGCCTACACTCTTGCCTCGAGGAGCGGTTCGAGGGTATCGCGAATATCCCCTATCACCTGTAGGAAGTTGGCGACCCTTGTAGTGCCGCTGGCTGGGGCTGTTCCATCTCCGTCGTCGAGGAGAATCTCCAACTCGTCGCCCCAGTCGTTTCCGTCCGCCTCGTCCTCGAGGCCCCAGTATTCCCCGAACACGCTTATGCCAACATCCACTCTTAGGGGGCTTCTCTTGGTCATACCCATGACGCCCATTCCAGCCCATCGATGGTTGATTGCAACCTGGACGACATAGGACGTGGATTTCCATCTGAAGTTGTAGGCAGTCTTTACAGAAGCGTCCTTGAGCTTGGCTGCCGTCGAGCTATAGTTCGTCTCTTCGTTGGACTGCAAGAGCGGGTAGACGTCGAGGTGGTGGGGATTATCTGAGGCCTGCAAGTCGAATTTGAGTGATCTCAAGTATTGCACGACATCCGGGAAGGCTTTCTCGTCCTGTTCTTCCTTGACCGCCTCCAACTTCCAGTCAAGTCCCCTAACGACGTTGTCAGATTACCTAGGCAAGTTGAGCTGCGACCTGATCATGTACTTACTTTCCAACACTCAAATTCAAAACATCAAGCTCTGCGAGGTGGGCATCTGCACCGCAGGTGATGACCCGATACGGCTGGTAGACGTCCGCATTTGTCGCCCTTGCGCTTCCTGACTTGACGCCAATCCTGGTCCTGAGCGGTGTGTGGAACTTGGCTCGTTGAGAGTGTACCTCAAGCATATATTCCGGCAGGACGTCGGCTGCTAACGTAGACTGATTTCCTATGGGTTGGAACAGCCCGCTGGTGTCGTTTCTCGCGAAGTCTAGAATTCTCTGAGCCAGGGTTTCGTTGCCAAGCCTACTTGGGAGTCAGTAGTCTGCGGTCGGACGCGGTACCGTCGAATCACTTACCGGGTCTTAAGGCACCCAGAAGCACGGGGGTGGTTGACCATAGCGTGGAAATCGTCGTACTCGTAAACTTTCTTGCCAATGGGATACGTCCGCAGCATGAACTGGCCTAGGTGTGCTCTGATTGTCAACGGCATCGGAAGACGACCGGCTATTTTCAATCCTCGGTAGATGTATTCATTGAGACGCTCTGCATAATGCTCGAGACCCTCGGGCAGCTTCAGGTTCACGAGGCCGTCGGTTCCTGGCTGGAGCTTGGGGCGGATGTACTCGGTGACAGGGTCGGTCTCCAACAGAACGCGGGAACCTTTGTCGATTCCAACCGGGGGTTCCTGGAAAATTCCCGGCATTTCGTCGGGCTGGTCCGAGATCAACTCGTCGGCCATATCGAGGGCCGCATTGACGAGCTGCGAGATTCTCTTGGACTCGGCAGCAAATTCCAAGTATGAAACCCCATCCGACTGTCCAAGTTTAACTCTGGCATCATCGTCGTTTGCTTGGCCTAGCTCTTTGTACAGGGCCACGACTATGCCAGCAGCCATGCCCGAGGGGTAGGATATAACCAGGTTAGTCTAGGGAGAAAGGGGAAGGGCCCTGTCAGTAAGTGTACACCATCTGGGGAGTCTACGTACGGGGTTGTCATACCTGGACATGCGGAACGACGAGGAGAACATCACGCGGCGCGCAGTTCAGTAGGCCGCGTGGGACGATGCTAGGATATAGTGCTGCATGTATGAGATAGTCAGGAAAAGATAGGACGCTGGATGTGTTATGCGTCGCCAGTGCGCCCAAGTCCGTCCGGCGAGAATCACCGGCCGATGTATCAGATGAGGTGCTGCCTGCATCGATGGTACCGGACAAGTCCGAGCTAGGAGATGAATTAGTGATGACGATAGGAACGAGGCACTCTTGACAAGCAGCTTGTTCGTCATCGGACATGTCAAGGAGATGGACGGCAGACGAGGCAATACTCGACTTGTCCATAGCTATAGTCTCGGTACGGCCCCTGAGAGACCGAGGACGTGTATATGCGTGCTTGTGTGTGTATACCTACCTAGGTACCTACACATGTAGGTGTGTGTGTATGTGTATATCCTGCCTGAGGTACATGTAGGACCTGGTAGGTGGCGTACGTGTGTGTTTGTGTGCGGGTGCGGAAGGGGGGATCGGTCCGATGATGCCGTGGGGAAGGAAAAAGCGCAAGACTGAATTTGCAAAATGTCCGTCGTGCTGCCCGGCATCCGTCACAGCGTTGGAAGTTGCTAGGGAACGTGGTTACTTGGGTAGGTAGGTATTATTATTCGGGCTATTTACATGTATACATGCATATACTGCCCACCCCTTCGTTATTTTCTAATTGGTACTCATACATATCTCCTATAACCTACATGTATCTTATTGATACCATGAGATGGACGTACATGTATGCATGAGCTCGTGTACTTTAATTTATAAGAGGAAGACGTCTACATGTATGCAGGCTTCATACCTACTGTATACATCCCTATGTACATATGTAAAGGCTAGTCGAGGTCAGATAGCTGATCACGTGATATCGCGACGTTCCCACCACGCGCTCTCCGCGATATGAACATCTGTCTCAGACCTCCCTCGCCTTTCCTAGCTACGTGTAGGCAACGTAGGCAATCTGTACTCTGTACATCGCTCGCTAATAACTCGGCGAGGGAAAAGATCAGCATTACATATTGAATCACACAGGGAGCACAGGGAGCAGAGGACCAGGCTGCAGCCATAGTCGTATCGAGCCGAGTTCGTCTGAGACGCCAGTAGCACTTTGGTCGCCGCATTCTAGATGGTCCGTCGCTCTACCGCCTCGGCAACCGGGATTGCCAGAGACGACTCAGACGATGAGCTCGGCAACGATGACCATCCGTGGGAGTGGCTCTACCGGCCGAGCTCCGCTCCAGACTCGGCCGCCAAGAGAAAGAGAAGCGCCCAGCACGACATCATCGGCGCCCGCATGGGTAGCTTCGAATGCTACATCGGAGACTGCGTCCTCCTCAAAGCAGAGGGCTCCAACGAGGCATGGGTTGCCATCATCTCCGAATTCTGCGAGGCCGATGAAGACGGCGACAAGGCCGCCAACTTCCTGTGGTTTTCTACCGAGAAGGAGATTAGGAATAGTGATCGGAAGAGATCCGACTTCCTCCCAGTATGTCCACGTTGTGCCAGAGACGCCATGGCCAACCATGCTAATCAACCCGAGCCCAGAACGAGTTGTACATCACTCCCTCTTCTGATGTGAACCCGCTAGCATCCATCAACGGCAAAGCTACCGTCGTGTCCCAGCAGAGGTTCCTCCAGCAGTACCCCAATGGCAAGGTCCCCCGTAGCTCTCCGGGCCACAACAAGACTTTTGTCTGTAGAAGAGGATGCAATACCAGGACTTCAACGTACACCGAAGAGTTCGTATGGGAGAATGTCTACTCGGGTAAGGAAGATGACATTGCCGACCTGCTAGATTTAGTACGGAGCGGAACAAGGTCGACAAGACGACGGCGGAACCGCAACGACCTAGCCCTCGAAGCTGATTATGCTGCCACCCACGAGGAGCGAGGGGATGGCCATGCCCCCGACGATGGCATGTCTCGAATAGTTAATACGCCGAGGAAGAAACAGAAGACCACTCGGGTCGTCACGCCATCTAGCCGTAGGTAAGTAAGCATATATCCTAGCCGCTCTCCGTCGCCAACCCAGATGTTACGACCTAGTCTTATTAAGTTCTATTCGTAGGGTTGTCGTGAAGAAGGCGCTCGAATTCACGCCGCTTGCCACTCGCACACTTTCTCCAAGCCATCACCAGTCCTCCCCTTTTCAGATCGCCCGCGCACAGCTGCATGTTGCATCTGTGCCGACCAGCTTACCTTGCCGGGAGGCCGAATTCTCCTTGGTCTACTCACATCTCGAGGCTGCCATTACCGACGGATCCGGCGCATGTATCTACATATCCGGCACCCCAGGCACCGGCAAGACGGCCACTGTGCGCGATGTAGTGTCGAAACTGGACGAGGCGGTGCGGTCTGATGAGCTGGATGACTTCATCTTCGTCGAAATCAACGGTATGAAGATAACTGATCCTCACCAGTCGTATTCCTTGCTCTGGGAGGCTCTGAGAGGACAGCGGGTCAGCCCGAGCCAGGCGCTGGACCTCCTGGAGCGCGAGTTTAATAACCCTAGCCCCCGTCGGGTCCCGTGCGTCGTCCTGATGGACGAACTCGACCAACTCGTCACCAAGAACCAGAGCGTCATGTACAACTTCTTCAATTGGCCCGGCCTGCGACACTCTCGGCTGATCGTTCTGGCGGTGGCTAACACGATGGACCTGCCGGAGAGAACGCTCAGCAACAAGATCAGCAGTCGTCTGGGGCTGACGCGCATCACGTTCCCCGGCTATAATCACGAACAGCTCATGAAGATCATCCAGTCGCGACTGGAGGGAGTGCCGGGAAACATTGTCGAACCGGATGCCGTCCAGTTTGCCAGCCGCAAGGTTGCTGCCGTCAGTGGTGATGCAAGACGGGCCCTCGACATCTGTCGCCGAGCGGTAGAGCTAGCCGAAGCTGACGTCAAGGCATCCGACCCGGATCCGGGCACGCCTAGCAAGAGGGCCAAGGCGAAGACCGGCGAAGCAGACAGGACAAAAAACTCCAAAGGTAAGGTTACCATCGCGACGGTGAAGCGGGCGATCAACGAAGCGACTACGAGCCCGTTGCAGCAATACCTACGTGCCCTCCCCTTCGCTTCTAAGCTAGTGCTAGCGTCGCTTCTTGTGAGGAACGAGCGAACGGGTCTACCGGATAGTTCCTACGGCGAGATGATGGAAGAGATGAACCGCGCTCTCGTCTTAGATGCCGGCAGCCGCCGTGTGCGCTTGCTGAAGGGCACCGAGGACAGACGGCCCACCGGGGCCGTGACAGCGCGGAACGGGCAATCGAGACTTGCCAGACCTGCGGGGATTGGTGCCGCCGCCGTCGAACTGACGGGTGCTGGAGTCATCATCCTAGAAGGACAACGGGCGGAGCGGGCAAGTAAAATTAGGCTCGCTGTGGGTGACGAAGAGATCAAGCTGGCATTCCGAGATGACCCTGAGATTAGGGCGTTAGGTATAGCATTCTAGTGTACACGTATTAATCAACAGGGGATTTCTGGTATCAAATTTCTTTCTTTACTTTTGCTTCCTGTGCCCCCCCCCCCAACGCTTCTACTATTCTTTCCCTTTTCTTCTCCCTCCCTCCTTAGAAAAAGGGGGCAGGGGAGGGACGTTACAGCTGAAACCCAACCACCAACCGCCACGTTCAATATTCCCTCCCTAGTACTTCCGTCTTTCTAAGCTTGGCTTCCACTCGAGCGGGTGCGTTTCGGGCGTCGCCTTGTCGTCCTGCTTCCATATCTTTATTGTCTTATCTGCCTCGCCGACGATCAGACGCATGCCGGTGCGGTCGAAGGTCGAGCTCATGATGCCAGCCTCGGCGTCTAAAGATCCCGGCTGTGCAATGGAATCTAGGGCTTGGAACCTGTGCCCGGATTTCCAGTCCCAGAAGCTCATGGACCCGTTGTCGCCTCCAGAGAACAACACATCCTCGTTTGCGGCTAGCGAATTGATGATGGCATTGTGGCCTTCGAAGTTGCCCATGAAGGCGCCCTCGGGACACTTCCACTGCTTGATGCTTCCTGTGCTCCCCGTGGCGAAAGTGAACTCGGTGGGGTGTAGCGCAAGGGCCCGGACGCCCTTCTTGTGGTGGGTGAGAACACCCATAGTCTTACCGGCGGCAAGGTCCCATAGCCTCACGGTCGAGTCTAATGAGGCGCTGATGACTTGCGGGTCGGCTTCTTGACACTTAACGTCGGCTACGGTCCCCTTGTGGCCGGAGAGGACGTGTATGTTGCTGCGCGTCCGCATGTCCCAGACTCTAGCGACGCCGTCCCGGCCGCCTGTGACGAGAACATCTAGCGTAGGGTGAAGCGACAGTGTATAGACCCCGCTGAGGTGACCGTGATAATGCCTAATGACCTTGTTCGTCTCCAAATCCCAGCACTTCACCATCTTGTCCTCGCCGCATGAGAAGAGGTAAGGGTGCCGAGGAGACACGGCGAGGCCGCGCACGGTAGAGATGTGGCCGGTCAGCGTCAATCTGAGGCTCCCGGTCGCCAGGTCCCAAATCTTGATGGTTCGATCGCCAGCGCCACTAGCAAACCACTGGTTGTGTGGTTCGACAGCAAGGCTCCGGACCCAGCCTAGATGGCCCGAGATGACCCTCATAAGCTTCCAAGGCGGATGCCAGTCAGGCTTGACCTGATGCGTCGCTCCGGCGCGGGCAGTGCTCAGCGCTTGAGACGTGGCAGTGGCGGACGATTGTGAGGCGGTCGGGGGTCGGCGTATCTGGACTAGCGCATTGGAGCCTGGCTGGGGAGCGCCCGTGTCGCGAGAGGTCGAGGGGATGCCTTCAATCAGCTTCTGTGTCTTCTCATCTTGGGGCGCGGCTGGCTTGTCGTTCGCGGCGGGTTTTTTGCCCTTCTTCCTAGCGCTCATGGCGCTTGCTTGCTTTTGAGCTAGGGCAGGCGGCAGTTCGCGCACATGTTGGTATTCGGCGTGGAGACGAGTGGACAGAGCGTCCTTGTCGCGTTGTAACTCGGCAGGGTCTGTATCCAGCTTCAGTTTTTTGCGCGCCGACTCGCCAGAAGGAGTCGCGAATAGCGATCTCGAACGCCGAGCATTTTGTAGCACGAGATCATTTAGACTTGGTTGGACGACATCCATTACGGTTGATATTAGGCTGGGCTATGGTGTTGATAAAGAGAGGGAGAAGAAGGAGAGTGGAAGTGTCGAGAATGAGTTGTTGAAAAGTGAAGGTCGAGAAATTTGGGATAAGTGATCAAACTTGCCTATCTGGGTACATAGGTACCTAGGTACCTACGTGCATGTGTAGCACACCGTTCAAGCCAATCTACCCGGTAGTGGAATATGACATCACTTGGTTTGAAGCATATTTATAGCTACGCCTGCACCTACGTTCCTTTTATAACAGATTCATATTCCAAGCAACGCTACGTAAACAAACTAATCAGGACGGGTCACGACAAATACTCTTCTCTCCCATCTACCCAATCAAGTCTGCCACTTTAGCAGGAGAAGAGTTACACATACGCAGCTGGCTGTCTCCCGGCCCACTTGTTGCTCGGTTCTAACATCTGCCTACATACATGTACGTGACAGTTCCAAGAGCCCGGACATGATGTCTGCTTTCTGATGTCGCTTATGTGAAGAAGCCCGCGGGTCACGAGTTAGATATCGTGTCTAGACGCAACGTACAGCATGTCGTCCGATCAGACAAGATATGCTATACACGCTGCTGCTCGAGAAGGAAGAGGTACATACACTTCCCTGACTCTCCGGGAATACTTGCTAATACAAATCGCTTGCTTCTCCAACAGTCAGCGCTTTCGAGTCTCTGCTGAATGTAAGCTCGTGGGCCCGCCTCCTGCTGTGAGTCCTGGCGTCGCTGAGCAGTTTAACAGGCAGACCAGAAGTTGTCTCGTCTTACAGATGATGACGGCCGCCTGCCTGTCCACTGGGCTGCATCTGCAAATCAGCACGCCACCGTATTGATGCTGGCTCAGCAGAAGGACTTTGATCCAGACGTCGAGGTAAGTATGACCACCATGTCCTAGCCAGCAAGCTACCATCTCTAACAGCTCCAAGGACGATAGCGGCTGGACTCCGCTGATGATTGCGGCCAGCGTAAAAGATGGTGATGCAGTTGTAGATCTGCTGCTGTCAAGGGGCGCCGATGTAAACCAAAAGAGTATGGTCCGTCGTACAGTGATTCCCCAAACTGCCAGATAGCTGACCGAAGCAGACAATAACGGACAGGTACGTTGTAGAGCGGAATGCGACTGGTCTATTCCATACGGAGAACGTGGCACATAGGCAGGTCGCTGATGGCCAGGTAGACAGCGCTTCACTTTGTCGCCTCTAAGAACAATATCGAGGTAGCCCGTAAACTCTTGGACCACAATCCGCCCGCGTCTGCACGAGTCCGCGATAAGCGCGGTCAATATCCCCTGCATCGAGCGGCCGCCGTGGGCTCAGTGCCCATGGTCAATCTGCTGCTTAAGAACCAGAGCCCGCTCAACGCCACCGACAGCGCAGGCTATACGGCCCTGCACCATGCTGTCGCCGAGGGTCACGGTTAGTACTTCTCTTCCGTAACAGGCCCTGAACGAATCACGAGGCTGACGTGTCACCTCTCACTCAGGAGACACTGCGGTCGCGCTGCTGAAGGCTGGTGCCGACTTTCACAAGCGGGACTCAGATGGGTGCCTTGCCCTAGATCTTGCACCCGACAAGGAGGTTCGCAAGTACATCGAGCGGGAGGCTGAAAACGAGGGGATCGATTTCTAGTTTTTGATATCATCCGTGGCAGTGGTCGCTATGACCTTGTTGCTCTCTCTACAAGGTAGTCAACAGTACTCTATGGTATCGTTTCGTCTCCCGTATTGGGGTTTTCTAGGTAGAAGAAAGGGGCCTGGTAGAAGCTACTGAACTCTTCTTCACTTGATCGTGCGTTCTACAAGGTCCCTGTACATTGCCTTGACATCGTCCACGTCGGCACGTAGTTCCTCCACCAGCTCGCTCTTTTCTCCGAGCATCTCCAGCGTGGTTTGGTATCTCTGGTTGATCTCTTCCACCTCCTTTTCCAGTTCCTCAACCTTCGCCCGGGCTCCTCTGCCCGCCTCGGCCTCTTTCATCAACACGACGATTTCCCCACGAGCCTCATCCCGTTGACTTGAAATCCTGGCCAGTTCCTCCTTGGCGGCTACCTTTTCGCTCTCCAATCGACGGACCACCGCGCTCATCCGTTCAACTAGCTGCACAGACGGCCCCGCTGTCATCGTAGAGACCGATACCATGTCCTGTAGCACGTTCTGGGGGGAAGCTGGCGTCTCGTTCTCAGAGATGTCGTCCCTGTCGATGGGATGTGTGGGCGGCGAAGCTAACATCTCTAAGCCACTAGGCAAGGAGGGTGGTGTCCCGGACCGTATCGACGGCATGGGAAACATGGGAGACCGAATAGGAGGTTGCCCTGACGGCCGTCTAGCCGACGAAGGTCGGTCACCCGGACTGGGGTCGCCGTTGCTCGAGGGAGCCGAAGTCTTACGAAGCCTCGTTGGGTAGCTCTGCAGTCCAAGAAATTCGCTGCTGAAAGTTCTCTGCGGTGCCGACAGCAGGGGAGACTCGGGACGGCTGTTATTGCGAAAGGCGGTGGTGGGGACATCTTCCAGCCAATTCCGCCGGTCCTGGTCCGTCCGCTCCGACTTCTCTTCTTTCCAGGACGACTTCTGACGCTCAAAATCGGCTCGGGCTTCGGCAAGCAGAGACTCGGCTTCCTCGGCTCGTCTACGCAAGGACTCAACCTGTGATTGATGGGAGGACAGGTCTCGCAAAACGCTAGGGAGCTGGCCTCTTGCTTCCTCTAGTTCCTCTTCTTGACGTTTAGCCCGAGAAGCCTTGTTTTTCTGTCAATAACTGCAACCATGTCCTGTCAGCGCGAATAACTTACCGTCTCTCTAGCTTTCCGCCTCATCTCCGATTCACGTCGCAAGGCCTCGTCTCTCTCCTTCTCGAAGGCCGCAGACTTGGCGATTAGCGATGCTTCCATGCCTTGCCAGTTCTCACTAGCAATGGAGTACTGCGTCTGGAGAGTTTCTATCTGGCGAAGCAGTTTAGCTTGGGCGTCCCCTACGGCACCCGACGAGGCCTCTTCCGCTCGAATCCGGGAGACCTCTAGCTTGCTCTCGAGAACCTGGACCTCTCCCTTAAGTTCCAACTCTACAGCATGGAACCGCTCAGAAGCTCTATCGGCCTTCTCTCGTAGCTCTGTTGCCTGTGCTTTGGCACGGTCGGATATCAGGTCTTTTTCTACCTTTAGTGCCGCGACCGCGTCTTCTAGGTCCTTTACACGTCGTTGGCCCGCTTCCCGTACCTCGTCGTCGACCTTGGCTGCCAAGGACTTGGCCCTGTCGGATTCTTCCTCAAGGCGATTCTTAAGCTCGGAGATGGTGTTGTCTTTCGAAGCAATCCCAGCTCTGGCATTTTCTAGTTCTCTCCTCAGTTGATTCACTAGTTTCTGCGATTCCTCGTTGGCCTTCTCAAGATGGTCCTTGTCGCTGAGTCGCTTCTGCAGTAGGTTGCGCTCATTCTCCAGCTTCTGGTGGGCGACCTTCTGCCCACTCAGTTCTTTCTCGCCCACGGCAAGCTGGCCCCTCAATTTCTTGATGATACTCCTGTGTTTCTGCTCCGTGCCCGCAAGATTCTGTCCCTCTTCCATCAGTTGTGCGATCTGCTGGTCTTTCTCGGCAGCCTTTTTGTCCGCGCTGCCTGCCGGCGCCGCAGCGGCGGCACTTTTGGCTGTCTCGGACGCCTGCCGAGCTAGGTATTGCAACTTGGCTTGCAGCGCATCGATTCTTTCTACATGGCTGTGGATTTCTTCCTGATGCTGTGCTTGCGCTTCGTCTAAGGATTTCTCGAGATCTGCGATGCGCTGTTCGTATAGTACAGATGATGGCGAAACGACAGCAGTGTCTGGGGCGACCACAGTTGCATCGTCCTGAGACCTGGATGGCCTGGCTGCTTCCTTTTCTGCTACTTCGTCGTTACTCTGTGAGGGTTGCACAATTTCTTGGGATGCTTCTACATCGGCGGTCGGAGCGGGTGGGCTCGCAATCGATTCGCCACCTGATATTAGAGCTGCGGATGCCGGGCTTGTTTGGCCGTCCTTAGCAACGTCTGTGCTGGCGACATTGGGCTGGGATTGTTGTTCGTATGGCGTGGCAGGGCTGTCGGAGCTGACACGGGGGCTGCGAGTCGGCGTGGAGGTATCGGTACTCTTTCTGGCAGGATATGAATCGCCCTTCTGAGCAGCATTTTTGGCGGCGACAGCTCTTGCTAGTCGCTCTTGTAGTCTATCATTTGCTGACCTAGACGGTGTGGTAGATCGCGATGTGACGTTTACGGCCGGTGATGTGGCCGATGACGTTGATGGGGTTCGTGTCAGCTTTGGCGGTGCTTCTTGCTTTCCCGGATCTTCCTCAGCAAGGATAGTATCGAGGCGAGCCTCGACGCCTGCGACAGCTTGAGACAAAAATGAGCCCCATCTTGACGGCTTCTGCGGGGTGGACATGTCTGGGACTCGCGCGGAAAGGGAGGGAAGGTGAGGGTGATTAGCGGGTGATTGAGTCGCACACGATTCGTTCTTCTAGGCGTGTCTGAAGATGAAGCCGGCGCATCGTTCAAGACGTTTGGTTGGACTGCTTAGTGCTGACGTGTCACAGCGACGGGTTGGCGAAATACCTGTCCCTACCGTCCTACCGACACCTAGTAGGTCGTGAAGTGGACTTGGCAGCTACAGCTCGAAGCTGATCCGGGGCGGAAGCGTGCTTTTTCGTAGCTACGGCAGCGCCTAGCGGACGGGACAGTCAGAAGGATGACCGAAAGACGGCTGTGCTTCTCTTGTGGATGGTGTCCTTCTTTCTCTCTTTTCTTTATAGTCGCACTCGTTCTGTAAGGGGAAATTAGCAGCTATGATGCTCAGGGTTCAATGAGGCCATTTATTCCCATCACTATGGGATATGCGACTATGGCGTCAAGTAGATGTCCGGCCTACGTAGCTTATTAGGTGAAGTTGGAGTTGTCAAGTTCGTTTGTCAAGACGACTCGTAGAGCGGACTTTGACTGGTTGGAATGGCCAATCCCTGTTATTTGCATGATCGGGTTCCTATTTCTAACCTTATACCTTACGTGCATATATAAATCAGGTATCTTCATCATCAGTAACTACATATAAGGTTCAATAACACGTGCAGTAAGCCCGTAAAATACCTACCTAAGGTATATACGTAGGTATGCAATAAGAAGAAGAGATAACTAGTAGATCATTTTTGAACTGTTTTCGATGATGCATCATGGTAAAAACAAGACGACCTCGAAGAATATAATACCTCTTTACTTGTACATGTGTCGTACGTTCCTAGGTATAAATACATCTTACCTTTTCTCTACGCGAACGAATATGCCATACCAAGTAGGCATATAAAAGAAGCGAGTCTGTTTCTCGATAATATAATATAGTAGCAATATGGTAGCATGACATGACACAAAGCGTACGATGAGGAATCTCACCTGGTCAAAGTCTGCCTACGTCGCCCCCGTGGACCCCATCGTGGTCCGTCTTGGGTAAGGTATGGCAGATACCTTGTACCCAGGTACGCAAGCTACACCTAGTACCAGGTAGGTACCAGGTAGGTAAAATATTTATAGTGCACGCCGGCTCGGCGGGTATCGCTGGAGTTAAGCCTTGTGCCGGAGCGCCGGAGCTCTTTCTAAAACATTGCATGCCTGCTTATCCATACACCACCCTCCTGCTTATTATTTTCTTCCTCCCTCTCGCTCTCTTGGCTTGGGTATATAAGTTCCGGTCCGGGATATAACCATTCATCTGCCGTGTCGAATCCGGTCCGTGTACTCGGTCACATGCTCGTCATCCGCGGGTCTTGACGCCATGTCTGCGCAGAGCCTCTTGCAAGCCCTGAGCTTTCCTTACCACGAGCCTCGACATGGCTTCTGGGGCGAGAAGACGTCGACCTTGAATTTCTGCGAAGAGGTATGCACATTGCACATTATGGTATCCATTATGGTGTCCATGATGGTGTCGGCTATTAGCCACAACCCGTCAGGACTCGACGTGAGGCTGAATACCAGGTATAGGACTATGTCATGAGCTACTACTGCGCCGAAGTCTGCAATGTGAGCCTCTCTTCCTCCCCCTTGAACTAGGTTCATGAGGGAACTTGAGGCGTGTATTCCGAGACTAACCATCTCCGACCTCTGCTCCTCTAGACCCTTACCAATGCCCTCTTCGTATGGCTAGGCTACAAGGGCATCCGAGAGTGCTTCAAATACTCCCATCCTCCCATCTTCGTCGTCACCTTCGCTGGTTACCTCATGGTTGGCTTAGGGTCTACTTTCTTCCATGCCTCTCTCAAGTGTAAGTATTATCACCCGTTCCTGACCTGGGTTCCGGAGAACGCTAGCGGTCTAACGTCCAGTAGACCCAATGCAGCTCATCGACGAGCTCGCAATGATATATACGACCTGCTTCATGTGCTTTTCCACCTTCACATACGCTAGATCTGCTCGATTCTCCGCCTGTCTCGGTGTCGCCCTCGTCGGCCTTGCGTGGTACATTACCGTTCGTCTTGCAACCTGCTGCCATTCATACAGCTGGCGTGTGAGCATGCTGACAGTGGGCACCAGGCAAGGTATTACAAGACCAAAGACGCTCAGTTCCACCAGGATGCTTATGCGGTCCTGACCGCCACCGTGGTGTTCTCGAACATGTGGATTATGGAGCGAGTACTTCGACCCGCTCTCAGCCAGAGGGAAGAAAGTAGGAAAGGAGTGCGCAGCCTGAAGGTGCCGACGACCAATGAGATGGTCTGGCAGATGTGGGTCATGGTCGCTACAGGTAAGCAGCTGAATTCCGTGCCGGCTTAGCTTGGCGGTCGGGTCGTTGACAAGCAGTCGGGCTCTCCCACAGGCCTCAGTATATTCCTGGGTGGTTATCTCATCTGGAATTTGGACAACATATATTGCAACACCATTCGCAAGTGGCGACATCAAGTCGGCTTACCCTGGGCCATCGTCCTCGAAGGGCATGCGTGGTGGCACCTGAGTACGTACCCAGCCCCCTTCCCCCCTTTCATCTTCTCGACCCTCGCGGGAGCTGAGAGACACTGGCTGACCTATGATGCTCGCTGTAGTGACAGGTATAGGTGGTAAGTGATTCTGTAGTGGTCCAGAACTGGCGCCAGATGGCCTAGAAGTGGACCGGCGGGCGATGAACCGCTTAACGTATCTCTACCTAGGCCGCTAGGTATGGTAAGTGATTGGTTTCCTGGTTCTCAGCTAACATGTGGATGTTTGTTAGCATATTTCTACATCGTCTGGCGTATCTGGATCCATCGCTGCCTAGATGGCGACGAAGAGAAGTTCCAGCTTGACTGGCCGTCCATGTTCAGCATGCCCGAGGTGGTGCGTATAGACGACACGTCAGACAAGAAGCATCAGTAAAGCAGTCTTGTAAGGCTACCTCACTGCTGACACGCCTCGGGAACGACATACATGTAGGTATGCACATGCACATGTACGTTGCCTACTAGACTAGGTACGTATGCAAGAGTTGAGGACGGTGAGACGGATGGGCGGCAAGATTAGGTACCTTTGGTAGCTAACCTTCACTGGACGGCTAGACGGCGCTCAAGAAGCTATGGGTAAATAGAAGCTAGACGGCATACCCCAGATAGATACAAAATGTGTGTAAGGTTAAGAAGAATAAAAATAAAATAAAATAAAATTTGCCTACATTATGTACGTGCTTCCAAATACATGCGGCTGTCCAAAGACACTCCACTATCACTATCATTATCAGATCTGACGTGACCCCTCAGCCCCTCCGTGTACACCTTGCACAGCTCTACAGCCTCATGAATAATAATTCTTTTTGCCTTATCCGATACTCAGCACATCAGATATGCAACAACCAGAATCTCATTTCCCCTAACGCAACATCAGCCAAAGAGAGAAGGAGGCTACATGATAAAGAGTCGTCATGTCGATATCAAACGAAGCACTGCAGAAGGTACGTCGATTTGACCAAGTTAGCGATCGCGTCACGTCGAGTCGGCCGCTCACAACTGATTTATTAGCTGCTGCGAGAGGTCGAGACGCAGGCAATCGCCGCGCAGCAGCAGATCTCCATCGTCCGGACCCAACAGGCTTCCAAGCAGCGCGAGCTGCGCATGGCCCAGCTGACCCGCACCGAGATATCCTCGCTCCCGACGGACACCAACGTGTACGAGGGTGTCGGCAAGATGTTAGAAAAGCCCCCGTCTGCTCGTGCACATCTAGGTGTATACCTAATCTATCTGACAACTAACTGTCGGCTGTTCACGCAGGTTTGTCGCGCTGCCCGCTTCCGACATGAAGAGCAAGCTAGACGGCCAGATCAAGGAGGTGGAGGGAGAGGTGGATGGACTGGGAAAGCGGCTACACTATCTCGAGGTCTCGCAGAAGAATAGCAAAGACCAGATTGACCGCATGCTCCGAGGCGGCGCGGGCATGTCTTAGGAGGTAGCCGGTCTGCGCCGCACAGCGGTGCTGCAGGAGGTAGACAGGTGAATGCCTGAGTACCTATCAGGTTTCAGACGTATTTTGCGCGTATAGGTTACGTTGTCATTTTGTCACCTCGTCGCGTGCAAAGGTGCCTTTTGCCAGTTTCAGCCCTTGGACGCTTTGCTTCGTTTGATATTTGTGGCGTGGGGTCTTTGCCCTGCTGTCTCCTTGATCGTTACATACCAAACATGCCATATATTACGGCACATCGTACCAACCTCCTATAGAATACCTGCATAGGTAAACATGTTAAACGGAGCGCTCAGGGGACTATACTATCGTACAGAATACTTCAAAAACAAATCAATCTGGGATGGTGTCATGACTGGGGTGCGCCCTTGGCTTTCATCAGCGATGAAATCTACATATTTGCCACCTGCTCGAGACCGTCGTCAAGCCATGATTTCAATTTATCTTTTCAACATGAGGGACCGGAATAAAAACAGGCGCCTCTACGGCTGTACATAGTACATGCATAAACTGAGGTAGTATGGCGGCGTCGAAGGATTGGCTGTCCCACAGGACCCCACTTCAGCCCTCCAGCTGTCGACAGGGGATCGTTCTAGGGGCTCGGGGCTCTACGTCGTCCTCGTCGTCCTATGGGCTGCCGTGCCAAGCGCCTGCTGCCACGCGCCCATCAGCCGGTCGACTTGCCAGTGTAAGCTGGCCAGAGGCCGCTAGGGCTCTTAGTAGGGAAACCAACCTCGTTAGCTAAATCATACAAGACCCGACAGACCAAGAAAGAAAAGACTTGCGCCTCTATCACTTTTTGGCCCCCAAGACGGATTCTCACTGGCGTCGTTTCGGTACCTTGGCTGCCAGCCCTGCTACTAGAACGGCGCTCTTCTCTCCCCTCACGCCATGTACCGCTTGCTGAGCCCAAGGTAGGACGCCTCCGCTCGGCCATGTACTTATGAGGCTCTACTGGGCGTCATCTCATGCTGGCCGGTACAAGATACGCCCTACACGTGCTAGCTCTGGGCAGAGAGGATCGACCTCCTCCCCAAATATCTGCTTGTATCTCGGCAGCTGAACTTGTACCCCCATAGTTAGGATTCTCATGGCTGGCACCAAATGCTACCTGATATAACACTCTATAACCTGTTATAGGTAAGCCCATGAGTCCGATCTTGTACCTAACCTGATAAAATGAAGACTCTCCCCCCCGCCTTCGTGCGTGAGCGGTAAGCTTGAGCCCGGCTGTGCTGACTTGACTCCTCCGAATCTTCCTCTTCCTCTCCTTCTCTCTTTCTACCTCTCTCCTCTCTCTCATCACTTCTTGCATCATTCATATACCTTCCGTACTTGACCTACTACTATACACACGTATACACACGCACACACTCCAGTATAGGTACCTGCCTACCTCCCCGTCCTCTAGCCCTTATCAAACACTTACGACGGTTTCTCTCCGAGGCAGCTCACCACTCACTGTCTTGCCTCGGCTCATCTCATTGCCTCGTCGATAAAGCCACACGTATAGTTCGCTGTCTCGTCGGCCCTGTCCAGCATGAGTAGATACCGCTACGATTCCGACGAGGAGTCGGACCTTGACGTCCGCATCAAGCATCGGCATGCCTCCCCGGCGCCGCCCGCTATTGCTCACTATGTCGACCCCCGATCAGCTCGTCCTCGCTTTTACGAGAGCCCCCGCGCAGAGGACCGTTTCCTGGTCCCGGCTTCTGAGCGCACTGTCGTGACCACTCGGCGTGCTCGTTCGCGTGACCGCCGCTCGCCCTCACCGGGGGCTAGCGGCCCCCCTGCTGGTCCTGTCATTATCAACAATCGCATCTACAATCACTCCGACTCTGAGTCTATATCCGACTCGGACTCTGAGCGTGATTCTAGGGTGTCTAGGTCCAGATCCCATCGTCGCCGCCGCGCCTATTCTCGCGCCTCGTCGAGCTACTCGCGCGACTTGGACCGCGAGCATGACCGTGACCGACTCGCGCTGGAGCACGTGAAGCGCGACTACGAAAAGGAAATCGAAACCAAACGTCGCGAGTATGAGAAGGAGGTGGAAAGCAAGCGCCGCGAGTATGAGCTAGAGAACACGCGCAAGGAGCTCAGGGAGCTCAAGCTCGCCGCCCAGGTTGCGCAGGAAGAGAAGCGCCGAAACCGGACCATGGAGGAGGAGCGCGAGTTGCGCGATGCCAAGAAGGAGCTCGATGGGATACGCAAGGCCAAAGAGACGGCTGACTATGAGCATCGGGTTAAGCAGAGGCTCGAGCTGGAGCGGTTGAAGGAGGAAGAGGCCGCTCTCGAGGAGAAGAAGCGCCGCGACAAAGAAGCTCGAGAGACTATCGAGAAGTACAAAAGAGAGGAGGCTGAGCGCAAGCTTAGGGAGAAGCAGGAGGCCGAGGCGAAGGAGAAGGAGTACAGGGCCAAGATGCAGGAACAGCTACTCAAGTCCGGCCTCGACGAGAAGGAGATCAACGCCATCCTTGCCGGCCAGAGTCTCGAGAAGCTCCGCAAGGAGAAGGAGAAAGAGGAGAGAGTCAAGGAAAAGGAGAAGGCAAAGGCGAGGGAATGGGAGGCGGCCGAGGCTCAGAATCAACTCGAAGTGGCCAATGACCGGCCCGTCTACACACGCATGGCAAGGCGACATCTTTCCATTGAGACACTCAGAGCCTATAACATTGACTTCCAGCTCGATCCCGTAAGTGAATTCTGTCAAGGTCATTTCTCATACCTTCGTCTAACTTGCGCCATCAGGATCCCGAATACATCTTGATCAAGCGATGGGTCGCCGAGCCGGAGCAGGACATGCTTTGGAGACACACCCAGATAATCCGAGAGAAGCGTTCTTCCGGAAAACTCGTCAGTAAGTACACTTGAAGCCACACCCCTTCTCTCTCTTCCCTCCCCTCGTTGCACCTCGTACAGAGACTAATGCCAGACGGCGTAGTGAGAATCGAAGACAAGGAACATCGGCATCACCACCATCTTGAACCCGAATTCGAATGGGTCCGCAAGAAGGAACGCAGACGGAGCCGATCCAAGTCTCCTTCTTTATTGATGTACTTGGCCGGAGCAAAGCCAGCGTAGCGGAGAGTGAGTGGCGTGGTAAGTTTTGGTGCGTTAAAGGATAAGCTTTATGATAGTTTATGATTGATGAATTGGATCAAGCTTCTTTCCCTAATGCTGAGGGGTCGATGATGAAATCTCTAGGTCTAGGCACCTAAGGTATTCTAGAGTGACGCGAGTAGACGGCTAGTGAGCGGAGATTGGAGTCGGGGCTCGGCTCCTATTTCATTCAAGAGGTATCATACATGATCCTTTGCACCCGACCCGTGCAGTGCTGCCTCGGCCCTTCGAATCAACTCCTCGTACACCATCCAAGATAATGCCGAACTCATTGCTTTACGCGTCATACGCAGGGTCAGCCCATCGTACAGGGACCGCAGACCTTCCTCGGCCACCATCTTACGGCAGGCTTGCAGCATGTTCCGATATCGATGTGGCTGCAACTGGATGCGGGTCTTGACGGCGTCGAAGGGGTTGGAGATGACGGAGCACGTAGCGCCGGCGAGTACTCCGGAGCTAAAGTTGATGGTTGCCGACATGGAACCGCCCATGGCCACGCCCACGCCGTGCGAGACGGAGGAGCCAGGAAAATGCCAGGAGCTGAGCCGCTTCTTGAACTGCTCGTACGAGAGGACGTAGAGTCCGGCGTAGGGAGCATCCCGAAGGGCGGTCGTGCCGAAGCCGGCGAAGAAGCCCCGAAGGCCTTTGGCCCTGTAGATGTCCCTGGCAGCGCCGGCGATAGAGTTGTACGAGTAGAGATTCGACTCGTAGCGGACCTTGATGACGGTCAGCGGCATCAGGATGAAGCCGGCAAAGGCACGGGAGAAGGCACCGGACACGAGGTTAGCAGTATTGGAGAGCTTGGGGAGAGAAGAGGAAGAGTGACGGGGGTCGGTGTGCGGGACGGTGGCAAAAGGGATGGCCGTCGCGCGGCGGCGGACCACGTTCAGAGTGCTAAGGTAGATGGCAGCGCCATTGCCGGTTCGCAGGGCAGACGGGATGGTGCCGCGCCAAAAAGCAGTCAAGCTGCTCGAAGAGGAGGCGACCTCTCTTATGGCAGCTCGGATCGAGTGCGAGCCCGACTGTTGAACGCGGGTCTTGAGCAGGTCGAGCGGCTGAAACAGCACGGCGCCGAACGTGCCGGAGCCAAGACCGGCCAGGTAATGCAGAGCTGAGCCGAGGAGGCGTTAGCATCTACACATCATCATCGTCATCATCATTCGAGGCCTTGCGGTTGCGTACTAGATGAACTTTTATGTCGGTCTATGCTCTGAGACATGACCAAGTAGAATCCCGCCGAGGCAGAGGATTCGCCCTTGCTATGAGTGCATCTGCTGAATAGGTTTTGCTTTCCTCTCTTTTCCTTTGCTTTCTTCTTTTCCAGTCACGCTTTATGCGGCTCCCGAGTCCTCACATAGCAAGGGAGGCGGAAAATAACTGCAAAGTGCGGAATGCGACATGAGTTTTCTTATTCGCCGTTTTTCCGCCTCGTGCTTTTGTTTCTGGCTCGGTTTGGTTTGGTTTCCGCCTCTCTCTCGGACCCGCTAACTCTCACGTCATACTGACTTGCATGTGCTTAAAAGGGATTTATTTGCTCAGGTTACAAGCATAAAACCACTTAGCTGACACATGTTCATGGGCAGTACAACCACCAGTGAGAGCTATGCGAATAAGCATCTAGACGTGCACGTATTTTTGAGTATGAGTATGAGTGTCAGTGTGAGTGAGTGTGAACATCACGACCATGAATGTAAATGTGTATTATGTATATGCAATGTAGCAGGTGTCCCTTCAGATGGAGCCGCTCGCAGCCTATCGTTGACCCCCAACAATGGATTCCAGTCGGCCTGCCATCAACCGATGACGCTTCACTACTTCGACCCATTCATCTTCCGCTTCCTCTCCGACGTTGATAGTAGCCAGCAAGATTCCGAAATCCCCACCGAGGCGTCCGAGACTTCCCGCGCAATACAGGACTTGGGTCAGGAGACTATCGCGAGATGCCTGATCCCTGACGGTCGGTAGGTAGGTCCGCAGCGTCTCCATCAGCATTTCTATCAAGTGAAATGGGAATGTTGACAAGGCCGAGGGCACGGTCCGCAACGGGTCATGATCACTCGCTTTTGAGGGTGCGTCGCTTGTGGGCGCAGGAAATATGCTCCTGAACATGGACACGATGGCAAAGCTCTGCTCCCTGAAGATCTCTATGTAGCGCTTGAGATACCGCTCTGTCTGCTGGCCTCCAGACCATGCACTGCCGGCTGGGTTCTGCTGCTGTCGGCTTCTTTCTTGTTCCGCCAGCTCGCGAAGTGGCTCTAAGGCAGCCAGCATGCCAATCAACGTCGACAGACGACATACGAGGAGCAGAGCCCCCAGTCCCCCACCGTTGCCGGCGGCGCCGGCAGGGTCTAGATCCGGTACCACTCTTCGGAGCCAGCTGATGGTCCGTAGGGCGGATGCTAGCTTCAGGCCGGGGCTGCGCAGGCTCAGTATCAGGTTCTTGGCCATGGCCTGCATGGCCTCGTCGGCCTGTGCCGACACGGACGTCACCAGAGGCGAGTCGGCATACAAGCCGTGCAGCCGACGGATGTGGGAATTCAGATCCAGCGAGGACGCATAGTTGGCGGCTGGAGCGGTAGAGCTGGCGGTGATGGAAGTAGAAAGCAAGGTAGGAAGGTCGAGCACGTCGACGAGTCGTTCGACATTTCTTGATAGCAGTAAAGCTCGTTTCCGGGCATTGAGTATCTCGTTGTCTCCAGACTTGTGGTAGGTAGCTGAGAAGTGAACAGCCTCGTTATCCAATCGAGGGATAGCACTTGTCAAGTCACTGGTGGACGCCGCAAGGGCGGGAATTGTAGTGCGGAGATGGGAGTGGTTTGCCGCAGAGCTGACGATGGATTTATGAGAGCGTTTCGACAGTGACTGTAGAGATAGAAGCAGCGAGTGAGAGGACTGAGCGAGGAGCTGCTGTTCAGGGCCGTTTATATGAGAAAGCGGCGTAGATGCCAGCGTCGATAGATACTCGAGAGCGACGGGGTTGGCGTTAGCCTTGCCATTGAGGCGGCGGTCGCCCAGTAACTCTTGAAATAGATCAGCCATGACGCCGACAAGTCGGGCAGTGCGTATGTATAGAGATGTATCTATATCATCTCTACATAGACGGTCATGGCTGTTATACAGAGAGGACTGTTGCTATGTCAAGGGCTTGTTTCGCTCCAAGGCACATTGCATGCTCGTATGCATATGCACCTCTACGCGTCGTAGGTATGAAGGTAGGCAGTGTAGCTATGTAGTGCAATGTTTCATAAGCGAGACTATTCCGAGCTTACGAGGGCGAACATATCGTTATACCGTAGAGCATGTAAAACTCGAGGCCCCACCCTCTAGGTCTGTCACAAGCAAGACACTACAGGTATCAGTGAGTGTGCATGACACATGTGGCCTATTGCCTATTAAGAATGTACCAAATCAACCTAACGTATAGCTTTATTGACCTGCCAGCCTGCTAAATACATATCTGCCTCAGCACGTAACATTCCCTAAACTGCAAGGGACCTCCCAACCGGCAACCATGTAGATCAGAAAAAAGGGAAGAAAAAAAAAAGAAAAAGCAACCAGTCCGGATCGAGTCACAGCCTCAACATTTCAGCCCCAGCTTTCAACAAAACCGATAGGTATCACGCAAAAAAAAAAAAAAGCCACCATCCGAAGTCGACCAGACGGGCTACCAGCAGCTCTCTCATCTGCTGACCTCTAGCTGGCCTCTGCTAGAGCTGCCCCCAGTCAAGTGGAAGACCATGTAACGTGCGCCGGCGGTCATATGCACCTAAAGCACCCTGCCCTATCCTTAGCCCTTAGGTGAGTAAGGTCATGTTGATGAGCTCTGCATTGGTTTCTGACTTGTAGAGATGCATTACCAGCTGGCCGACCCTCGAGCAAACCCAGACCCGCTCGAGTTCACACTGCACCTTTGCCCTGCGATCCACCGCCCTATATTAGAGCCTTCTTCTCCCCTTCGCTCGACCTCTCCGTTCGCCCACGACCACCAGAGCCGAACTCCCATCCATCGAATACTTTCGACAGCATAGCACAGCACACCCAAGAGACGGAGAGCAACGAGAGACGAGATAGCCATCATGAGGGATCCTTTCCCCATCTCCCCCATACCCGCCCTTAGCAAGGCCATCCAGCCATGGGCTGACTACTTCGAGTTGCCGACGCTGCCGCTGCACATCCACGAGGTGGTCATCATGGCAGCCTTCTACCACTTCATCGGCAGCGTCGTCTCCCCCGCCTTATCTCCTCGTCTCTTCCCTGCCCAGTACGCCGCCCTCTCCCGCAGCAGGAAGATGAACTGGGACGTTCACGTCGTCTCCCTGGTGCAGAGCACTATCATCAACGCCCTTGCGCTGTGGGTCATGTTCGTCGACGACGAACGCAAGAATATGGACTGGCAAGAGCGCATCTGGGGCTACACCGGCGCCGCCGCCATGATCCAAGCCTGTGCTGCCGGCTATTTCCTCTATGACCTCATCATCACTGCCTCTAACCTAAGCGTGTTCGGGCTCGGCATGCTAGCACATGCCATCAGTGCTCTGCTCGTCTATTCCTTCGGCTTCGTAAGTGTGCATCCTGACAAGGTAGTCGGTCCTAACAGTAAAGCTGACATGGAGCCCAGCGACCATTCGTCAACTACTACAGCACCAACTTCATCCTGTGGGAACTGTCCTCGCCCTTCCTCAACATCCACTGGTTCTTTGACAAGCTGAACATGACGGGGTCTCGGGCACAGCTATACAACGGCCTGATGCTTATCTTCACCTTCTTTTCCTGCCGGCTTGTATGGGGCACGTACCAATCCGTCTTAGTAGCCCGTGACATATGGGCTGGCCTGCGCAAGGTGCCCAGAGCTCTGGCTACTGTTGCACCTGAGGAGGCTTTCACAACCATCTTCCCTTCCCAGTACACGCAGACCATGCAATACGTTTCCCAGTCGACCAGTATCCCGCTTTGGCTGGCCATCATCTATGCCGGTGCCAACTTGACGCTGAACTCGTTGAACTTCTACTGGTTCTTCAAGATGATCGATGCTGTCCGTAAGCGGTTCGACCCCAAAGAAAAGAAGGAGGAAGCCGAGGGCGAAGCAAACTCCGTCCAAGGTGACGCCGCGAGCACCAGTGCGGTAACGAATAGCAATACCGAGCTGAAGACACGTCGACGCCGGCGTACCTTACTAGATGGAGAAGAGGGAGACGAGGCGCCGCCCATCTAAAATGGCCGAAGAGAGAACATCGATCTTCTTGACGCATCTCCCACGTGCCATACATCGGATCGAAGGGAGCCTCGTAGCGATGGAGACTCGTCTCTCCGTTGCTAGAAAACGAACCAAATACCGCTTGGTTGTGTAGTACTCAGCCTCAAGCAAGGAACATGGCTGCGAGTAGTGTGCAGGATGTCAGAAGTTGTTGCAGGGGCGAGGTGGCGAATGGTGTCGAGCCATGAACGGCAATGATTGTATAGGGATAAGATCGATCTAACGAGGGAACGTGATGGCAATAGCAAATTCCCTCGTGACGAAGTCAGACTTTGGCATAGGATTTTACTTGTAACTCTAATCCGGACGATTGTTTGTAGACTATTAGAAGTGCTCGTGGCCAGGGGGGATTTGGGAAGCGTATAATCATTTACTCGAGCTATTCTATTCTGCCGATTGGGACGCAGTAATCGGCGGGCCGCGTCTGAGGGAATGAATTCGGCTTCATTATGACAACATGCAGTAGAGTCAAGATAGAGAATTAATCCACCATGGCACAGGCCGCACACCGTCTCCTAGGGCCTCGAAGGGCGGGCTTCATCTGCTTATATCTTATGTGTATAGTCCCGTATACACACACACCCACACACACAACCTATATGAGGTACATATAGAAAGAGAGGTCATGCATTCTATTAGGTAGTAGTGTCCAACTAGCCCCCCTTTATAGACCCCGACAACATCGCTCGTAGCGTCTAGTTTAGGTACTTTATACATCGCTTGACGACGGATATACGCCCAACTCTTGTGTCATTTCCCTCAAAGTCGGATTGCCACACCAAGAAAGGGGGGAAAGGATTGTGTCGAGCTACCCAAGTGTAGACGCACTTGGGACGGACATGAATACGACTTGGAGGCGTAGTGAGACTGAACATTAGGCTTCCACCTGCCCGGCCACATTCCTCAAGTGACCGCTAAGTAGTACAACAAGCCAAAGGCCTCGATATCGATCCTCGCTTTACTCCCTCAAGTGTACTAATACTACTGGTTTACGCGCACGTCTTAGAAGCCAAAGGGATTTTGCGGCGCTGTAGGCGATTCGAGTCAGCTTAAGAGAACTACTATAGCGCAAGGAACAACAAACACTTACTCGCTTGTGAGAGGTTTGCACGGCGGCCGGTCGGCTGAGGGACGATCTTGTCCGCGACGCCAAAACGCACCGGAGGAGCTGGTCCCGTCTTCTGGGGCTGGAGAGGTGCCGGAGACGGCTGCTGAGCGGCATTATTATTCGTGCCGGGATTGAAACCTTGGCCAAAGCCACCGAAGCCCGTGGGCTGTGGCTGTAACGACGGCATGCCTGTTCGCTGAGGCTCCAAGGCGGGCGGCAGATACGAGTTAATGCCGCCCTGCTGCTGCGGGAATTGCTGGCCCGGCACGAACCCTCCTGAAAATCCGGTGGGCTGGCTCTGAGCTGGCGAGAACTGCTGAGCCCCTGTCATCATGGGCTGCATAAATTGACCAGCTCCGAAGCCCGGCTGCTGCTGCATGCCGCCACCCGTGTTGAACGGCATCATGCCCTGGCCCGTCGGCTGGGGCTGGAAGGATCCCATATACTGCTGCTGCATCCGTTGTTGGTTAAGATCGTTCAGGCTTTGCCCTGGTGGTGCTATGCCCGTCATTTGCGGCTGCAGCGGCGGAGGCGCGAACCCGCTAGGCTGCGCCGCCTGCGGTGCCGACAACGGCCGGGATGGCGGCGGCGGCATGAGGGCCCCTTGATTCCCTGTCATCTGAGGTGGCATGGGGCGTTGTCGATTGCCGAGACCAAGATTCAGAGGCTGAACCGACACGGACGGGCCCGTTGTCCCTGGCACGGTGCCAGTTTGCTGTGGCCCAATGCCCGTAAAGAAACCCGGTGTCGCACCCTGAGGTTGAGCCTGCGGCGATGGAGCTTGTGCCGGCGCCTGTGCTTGCGGTTGCGGCTGCAGTTGTAGTTGCGGAGGCGGCTGGGTGACTGGGGGTGACACACCAGTCGGTTGTGCCTTGGTTGGCTCAAGCGGAGCACTCAGCAATGATAGATCTTGCATGGCTTGCGTGGGAGGCCGCGGAGCCGGAGCAGGCACCGATGGTTTCGGTTCTGGGGTTGGAGCTGGCTTCGCTTGGGGTTCCGGCTGCCTCGACGGCTTCACGTCCCAGGCGTCGTCGTCAAATCCGTTACTACTCGCCCCTGTCCCCTTCGAGCGAGCCACAGCAGGCGGAGACACGTCCGAGTTGGGAGTGCTGCTGTCCTTCTGCTGGGAGAATGCTTTGGGATCTACGCTGTCGTTTGTCTGGACGGCCGGGGCGGGACGGCCTTTTCGCGTGTTATTTCGGAGCGTCCCGCCCGGACCCGAAAAGAGGCCACCGGCAGACCCCTCACTTTCCTCCTCCCCGGCGAAGCTGACGCTTCTCTTCTTACCATCGCGACCAAATCTCTTGTCCAGGTAACGCATCACCTTGATAATATCACCTTCTCGAAGGCCGAGGTTGCGCAGCACACTGGCGTCTACGTCAGGCAGAACGCTCTCGTCCATGGAATCTTTGGCAAAGGCTTGAGCGTAGCGTTCGCATAGGCCAACGGCGACGTCGCATGATAGAAAGAATTGAAACCAGTCGTAGTCTGGCTTCGCCGGCTCGATAGACGCCCCGACCCTGCTACTCGAGCCATCCCTGCCTGCGTTTGCTTTCGACTTGGCACGCTTCACCTCAGAAAGCGGCTTGTCTTCGTCAAGAGAAATGCCCATGGTTCGTTCAACGTACTCGATATCTTCGATCGACATCTTGGCCACGGGAACCGCAATCTTGACGCCGTTCATCTTGTGCAAGTTGATCTTCCCGTCCTTGAGCCCGAGGAACTGGGCCTCGACGCTGAAGGACTTGGACCGGTCAGTCCAAGTACGTACCTTGGAGGGGTCTGGCTCTGGAATCGACATCAGCATCATCTTGTCAACGCATCCGGGCACTCGTCGGCTACTTACTCGGCTTGGAGGCCCCAGATCGGCCGCTATCTGATCGTCCGTTTGCTCGATTGTTTCGCTGTTGCCCAGAAGTGTTACCATTGTTCCTTGCTGATAAGCTACTGCGCCTCTCAGGCAAACGCATTCCAGGCCCTACCTCTGCTGCTTTCTGGTCCTTCTTGATGGCTTCCTTGGTCAAGCGTTCCTCTTCTAGCCGGTTCTGGGCCACGGTCGATCTGCCGGCATTGATACCCGCCGTCGACGCTGACGCGACCGTCTCGGTGATTTCGATGTAGCTGCTTGGAACGACACCCTCCTTCCCGTTCTTGAGACGTCGGACTTGCCACCATTCCTCGCTCTTACTGTCGTCGATGACTATGACTTCGTCCCCGACGCCGACCGTGACCTCGCCGTCCTCCTGCGCCATAAAGTCATAAAGAACATGCCCCCTCTTCTGGCCCCCTTGACCGGTCCCAGCCATGATGACTTCCCGTAGACCTTCGGCCCGAACAGCCCCGGCTAACTCGCCCAGGGCACTGACAATCTCCTCGGCAGTGTCCTTGGCGCCCGCGTGGAAATCGATACTCCTACTCGGCCGGACGAGCTCTAGGAACACGTGCTTACCCTCCCGAGAGTAGTGCGTCATCTTGTCCGCAGTCCACTCCTGGGATGGTCCATCCTGAGAATGCTCAGGGGCAATCAAGATAATGCCCGTCTTCAGATTGACACCCAGCGTTGTCGGCATCTTCTTTTTCTTGCCCATGATAGACACCATCTCGTTTATGTTGTATAGGTGAAAACCGCCCGGCGCAATGCGACCCGACTGCGGCGAGACCTCGTCGTCATAGTCACGGCGGCTGGAAGATCGTTGCGGATGCGCAGGCGCGGCAGGCTGGTCGTTTGACAAGGTTGACTGGGACCGAGGCCGCGCCGGTAGAGCTGGGCTTGGCTCCCCCTCAGATTCCTCTGACAAGTATTGCTGGCGGGGGGGAAGGTTAAGCGGCGGAGGTGTCGCTGCACGGGCAGGACTCCTGCCTTGCATGACGTTAGCCAGAGCGGCAGCCGGCCCCGTTGGTGCCGCCGGTGCCGCCGCGGATCTAACGGACGGATTTCTATCTGGCAGAGTCGGACTCTGGGGTGCTTCTGATTCGGTGGGGGCAGGTCGAGCAGGTAGCGACGGAGGCATGGGCACCGACACTGGCAGCGAGGACGGCTCGGAGTCGGGCTCGGTTTCAGGTTCAGGCTTATGGTCGTCGGCAGCGGCGGCAGCGCCCATCTCGATGTAATTGGCCGGGACGAAGCCATAATCGCCTTCGAATCCAACTAGAATCCAATCGGGGTCTGAGGTGTCGAAAACCTGCAACTGTGCGTCTTCGGGAAACGACAACTCTTCGTCGGTCTGGCGGGTGTATTCGTATAAAGAACGGGCATGGCTCACAGGTTGCGCCTGAAATATCTTAGTAGTCCCATTCACCAACAGGAAGACGACTCGTGGTATTGTGTACGCACCTCCTCTACGTAATTGTTGGGTATCAAGCCCACCGGCTCGTCTTCCTCGTCGGCGCTGGCCTTCTTCTTGGCTTTCCACCAGTCATCCTCTTGGCTCTTTTCCAAGACATAGAGGACGTCACCCTCGCTTATGGAAAGCTCTCCTTCTGACTGAGGCGCATAATCATATATGGCCTTGTATACACCTAGAAATCCCATTGTGGGTATAAAGTAGTGGAAAAAGCGTGCACAAGTTGTCGGGTAGTATCGCGTGGTGGATAGGTAGGTACCGAGGTAGGCAGTCGGAATGGGCTACTGAGGAAGGCGGTCGCGCGGAAGAGGGCGGCGATAGGCAAAGGCGCGGCTGTCCGAGGCCCGGATCGAGAATGCGCCGAGAGTGGTAAAGGTGCAGACAAGATCTCGTAAGGAGAGCGAGAAAGGGGAAAGGGGGCGAGATAAGTCAGGTTTGAAAAGCCCTAGCTTCAAGTAAGTAATTAGATGGATGCAACGAGGATGATGTAGTAAGGTCCACGAGAAGAAAGGCAGAAGACTCGTGGGGACTTGTCACCGTAGTTATAGGGTCGCCATACGCAAGCATATCATGACCAGCCCGAGGCAGCGTTGCTCCAGACACGATGCGCAGCCCAGGCTCGGCAGAGTCGTCGTCCCGAGAGAGGAATACGGGGAGTAACCAGACCTGGTGGAGGCGGAAGGGAGGCGGGAGATTGGATATCGGAGGTTGGAGGCTGGATAGTAAGTGCACCACGTTGAAGCAGCTCGTCAAGTCAACATGACAAGAAAACCAGGCATCGCAATCAAATTCAAAGACTCGAAGCGGCTTTAAGCAAGTTGCAGTTGGCAGCTAAAGTGGTAGGTGGAGGAGCCCAAAATTACTAAACAGCTACGTACATACGTACATGCATAAGAGGAGTGCGCGTTACCTACATGTACACCAAGTTGCCCTATATACATACAAGACCTGCTTATCGCATATCGTACATTTAACTACCACCGCTCTGCTCTATAATAGACGATGAATGTCTGGGGTCTACTCAATTTCTCGTATACGCCGTGATATCTTGTTCATTCTTCTATGATCAAGCCGATTGCGAATCCGAATAAACCCTCTCCTCCATCTATTTGATCCCGTTGTCGTGTCTAGACGCACCGTCCTCACCTTCTGGCATAGAGCTGCGATGCCTGCTACTTCGCCTCGACGCCTTCGCGACAAGACCCGGGATATACCTAGGCTCGTGGCCAGAGAGGTGTAATTCGCCGATCTTGTCTTCGAGATGATGGTGCCCAATTTCCACGCCCGAACTCGAGTGTGGCAACTGCCCTTCTTTGGAATCTGTCGTGATCCCGCTGCCCACATTCATCTTGACCGACGGAATCGGCGATTGCGCAGCGACTGGGCGATGTTCTAGTACTTCATCCAGCTCTGTCCTCGACGTGTAACTCGAGATCCTATCAGGAGGTCAGCGCGTTATGAAAATTCGAGTCGGTACGGACCGTGTCCTACTTACATGTGGTGCTCTTCAACCCACGTATGGTGCCTGAACTCCTCTCTTCGATCCGGCACGTTGGTCTTTGCCATGTTATTCCCGTCCTTTCCTGGCTGGTTGAACCTTTCCCCCAGCCACTGCTGCTTGACCGAGTGTTCGTAGCCGCTCTGCTTCACTGAGTTCTTAGCCAGTTCACACATGTCCACCGGGTTCAGTTTATAGATCTGCGCTGCGACCGCGTACTCCTCCATCAGCGGCTCCTTGGTGAACGCGAACTGCAGAGGATCGTCCGTAGAGAGCGATACGTTTAGGCCTCGTCTGAAGTACTGGTGGAACGGGTTTCGCTCGTAGGCCAAGAAGAGCGCGTTGTTGCTGAGCGGCGACATGGCGATGCCGATTTGCTCCAGGTAGAATATATACTGCAGGAGCGGCACCTTTCTCAGAAGCAGGCCGTGACTGATGCTATGACTGCACAGCAGAGCGACGGCCAAGTGCTCGCTGTCGCCCGCTTCCCCGCAATGAGGCCGGAGCAGGAACGTGTTGAAGCCACGCTGGCGACGCCAGAAGTTGAGCGAAGTCATGTTCGCAAAAAGATAGTAGATCCAGTAGCTGTACGGGGGATTCTGCGCCGAGTTCCACTCCTTCGGAACCGGAAACTTCTTATAAAGCCGTCGCTCAACCTTGCTCTCGTCGTCCACGCTGTCAAAGCCAATAACTCGCTGGAGGAAGATGTGAAGCTTCGGATGGCTGTCTGGGTCCTTGGTCACCTCGAAGAGTGGTTGGAAGACGTTCTTGACGACTTGTTCAAAAGACACCATCAAGCCAGTGGCCTTGAAGACGTCATAAAGTCGAGGGATTTGTATGAGCCAGCGAACGTTGTGGGAAAACAGCTTGTTGTCGACGACCCAAGCGGCAAGCTTGTCCCATTCGTCGAGGGATCTGCCGTAGATCGAAATTCGCCATTCTACCATCTGATACTTGCTGGACTCGAGATCGGAGATGACCTCCTTGGTAATCTCTGCTAGGTAGCGACCCTGGATGAAGTTGTCCGTCTTGAGAAAAATAGTTCGTAGGCGTGATTCGCCGATGGGATTATATTTGAGGTTGAACTTGTCGAAGCGATGAAACGAGTCGGTATGTGCCTGTACGTAACTGTCAATACCTCGCATTGGAAATGAGGAGAAGGCGTCAACTCACATGCATATCCAGAGTGTCGATGCTTAGATCGTACGCCGTCAAGTTGATGCTTTCGAATACCTCTCTAAGAGTGAGGTTCCTACCATCCCTGAATAGGACGTATTCGTCTGGACACTTCTTCATCTTGCTCTTGATAAACCGCAGGAGGTGCTTCTGGTTCATGCAAGCAGAATGGTGGACGTGCGTGTCGACTTTCCTTACGTTATAGAAGTCCCGATGAGGCACCCTCTTGGAGTCTGCCGTCTCCTGGTACTCATTTAGGAGGACATATAGGTTGAACTTGCCCTCCAGATACTGGAGTCGCCGGAAAGCAAAGCTCTTGCTTGGCCCGTCAGAAGAGGTAGAGAGGATTTCTTCCAGGTCCAGGTAGAAGTCCTTGATCGTGGGAACACCCACCACCGGTGTATTGGCGTTGTCTGCTGCGTCGTTCTCGAACACTTGGTAGACACCGTTTTCATCGAGGCGAAAGGCAAACTCACTGACCTGAGGGAGTGGCAACAGATCTGCCATGTCGAAATCTTCTCCGATATCATGACCGGGCTTGCGTTTTCTAGTTATTCTCTTCTGCAAGGCATCTGCCGCACTAGTGCCTCCGATATCACCAGGGCGCAGCGACGCAGCTGGTGCTGGTAGGACAATGCTGTTGCTCAGGCTGTTGTTCGCCTGGCTGTCCTGGTTTGTATTGGGCCCGACCCAGGCGGGCTCGGGGGGCGGTGGATAGATATCCCAGCTGGGATCGTCCTTGGGATTGTCACCATCCCGCTGTAGAGACAGACGGATGTATTTGTGGCGTATATCTAGAATCTTCTGTATGTTCTGGAAGATGGTTCTCAGCTCCGCTGTGATGTGAGGGTCATCACTGGTCACCCCGCTGGCAATATTCGAGGATCCCGCCTCGGGAAGGCTCATGTTCGGCTGTAAGTTCATGTCGGGGTGTTCCTGAGGGGTATCGGTAGGCGGGCGGCTAGTTGGTAAGGAGCCGATATATTCGCCGAGGGAGGGCCGTGTGGCAGTCCGAGGGGCGGCATCAAGGCCGTGAGAGGTATGCGAGGACCCGGCAATATGGGGGAAGTTGTAGTTCTGCGCAGCTGGGGGTAGAAAGGGAGGGCCAGGATGAGTGCCCCCGTAGCCGGGCTGCGAGCGGGGATGGGTAGTCGGAGTCTCATTAGCAGACTTCGCAGCCGCCAGACCAACAGAGGCGGCGGGGCTACCGTGAGGTGTGATATGAGACTGGCTCCAGTTGCTGCCTTCGGTCTTCAGCTGATCAAGCTGGCTCCTCTGATCGAGCTGGCTCCTCTGATAGAAGAGCTTGGCGTCAGTCTGGGTCATCTGACGCTCCGCGACGGCATCGTGGAATGTGGTCTTCCTGGGACGGTCGCGCAAGAGCATACCCTCCTCTATCGAGGGCGTGGACACATGGTCCTGGTGCTCAGGGGCGTCTATAATCGCCTTACCGCACCCACCGTGCGACCGGGAGCGGTGCTCTCGACCGTCTGACTCTGAATCAGTCCCCGTATCCACGACAGCGTCAGAACCGTCCGAGTCGAACTCGAGGGGCTGGCGAGCTGCCGGGATGCTGGGCGACTTGGGATGGAAGCTCGCTGTACCGACTTGGTTAGCGGGCGTCGCACGATTGTTTCCCGCTTCGTACACTCGGCCAGAGCTTGTCAAGGTCAAGAAAGTTTGACTTACAGGACATTTTCAACGATGCCGAAGTCGCTCTCGATCTTTGGGCGTCTGGCTTCTTGGTCCTTAAGGTCCGGATATCAGTGCAAATACAGCAGATCTATCCTATTTTGTGGAAGAGAAGGTCCCACGTCGTGCAGTTGGCGGCAGATATATCGTCTCTCTCTCTCTCTCTCTCTCTCTCTCTGTCGTTGATTTTTTCCCCCTCTAAGCGCAACCCGATCACATCTGCTCAGCTACAAAGGTAGCTTAGGTCGCAAAGGTGGATAATGGGTGATCCACGTAAGAAGCTGCGCATACCTACATGGAGGCAGGTAGCAATTTCACCATCTCACAATCACAGCACAATGATCTACGTTGGCTGATTCATACCCAATGCAAATACTTGACGTGCATGTCAGGCTCAGGACGGAACGGGGAGACGAAAAGGGATGAACAACGTTACCTGTGGTATGTGTGCGTGTATATGTAGTTTATTTGCATACACTACATGTACTTATATTGTACATATATATGTGTATGTACCTCTGAGAGCTGTGATGTGTACTGTGTACGTAGCTCATACGTTAGGTAAATTCACATACCTCTCAGTATCGATAGTCTTATCGATGGAGGGGAGAGAGGGGCAAAGCGTGCAGCGTGTCTTGTGCGAGTACACGATATATGCACATCCAGCTATACAGGTATAAACAGCCCCTGAATTATGTACATCCCTTACGGAGTGTACGCACCTACATACATGTAGGTAATGTATTTGCACACCTCCCAGGCCAGCTATACATGGCATACATGTACGGCACACACATATTATATACCTTGCATAGGTACCTTATATATGGCTTTGTCGCTTACCACATGCACACTCCTCACTTCAAGCCAGTCACATATGTAGGTATCTGAATATCGTGGCCGTAAGCAGCAAAAACTGACATGCCTACCGCACCATCGTGATACTATAATCTTATATCGAGGGATAGACCGAACGAGTCGGTAGCCTGCCTTTCCGAGGTAGCCATCGTACCTCAACATGCCCCAGCCTACTATCCTGCTTTGCCGCCGGCTTTCCCCTTAGGGGCCGGTTTCTTCCTGGAATCCAACGAGTACAGACCACCTGCCGAAAAGACCACGATGGCGCCTACCAGAGTCCCAGCTGCTAAGCGATTCCCGAAGAGCCATATACTTAGCAGCAGGCTCACTAGCTTGCGAATGTTCAGCACGATCGTGACCGTCAGCGCAGACGATGCAGCAGCTAGGAGGTTGACGCCGCGGATACAGGCGTATTGCGTCAAGACGTTGATTGCTAGGTAAGCAACCTGGCTGGGAATGTAGATCCCCCCAATCTTGTGCTGCACATTGGATGGTATGGACGTGATATTCGTCTGCCCGATTGCCGCCGGGAGCGCAAGTGGTTTGCTGCTTGCCAAGCGAACAAACTGACTGACCAAGGACCGCGAAAACGGTAGGAATAGCGGCAGCGACAGCAGATGCGAGTAGAACAGGTTCTCTTTCCAGTGCGGCCCATATTTCTGATATGTGTCTTCGGTATACAGGCCCATGATAGCTGATAAGATCTGCGCAACCAAGAGCACGGCGAGACCGGTGCTGAACTTGGGCGCCGTGTCCTCCTGAGTAACCGTTTCCTTGTCGACAGTTAGTTACGAGAGCCTCCAAGGGAGATAGGGGGGAATGGCTCGTGCCTTAGACTGGGCGTCTGACCACGCGGCCGTGACAACGCCGACCGTGAGCAGGAGGACGGCAACGACCTGAATTCGGGAATATCTTTTCCCGTATAGACTTCCCGCTATCATGGTCGTGATGCTGCCGCCGGACCGTAGGATGATATGAACCGGCACGGATATATCGTAACTGAAGGCGTGGTTGTTCAGCACGTTGATGCTGAAGAACAGCACAATGTTGATCAGCCAGCGGCGGATCGGTACTCGATTCGGCTTGACGAAGAAGGGTGGGCGCGTCCAATCGAACTGCGAGACGTAGCCGGTGACGGCGACGAAGAGGAATTGCACAAAAGTGAGCAACGTTCCTAGCAGCAACCATCGTAAGCCATTACTTTCGTGTCCAGGTAGAGCCTTGTAAACGTAGTTGCCATACCACTTGCTGGTTCAACCCTGGCAGGACCAATATTAGCCGCGGACGCGTACGAGAAAGGCAACGAAACTCGCAGGAGCTTACTTGATGATGGCCTCGAGGGCGAAGACCTGCATGGGTTGGTGCGGATCAGCGACTCATTCTAGGAGACGGATGCTGGGGACTCTGTGCGGCCTCACGTTGGAGCAGCAGCCGCCAAATATGAGGCTGAGCATAGCCCCTACAGCCAGCCATTGCGGGATGGTCTCGATAAGTATGCGGCCAGCGAGCCCCGTGAGCTTGGAGAAGGTCGGGCGCTGGTCATCTATGCCGTACAGCTCGGCCTTCTCGAGGGACGGGCCGGCATTGATGACCTTGGGCGTCACGGGGGCGCCATTTCGGGAGGCGGCGTGCGATTCGCGCAGGGTCTGGCGTCTTCGGGGTACGGAACGGCCCGTCATCGAGTCTGAGGACGCGGTCGCGAGGGATACCTTGGGGGAAAATGCTGACAGTAAAAAGCGTGCTTGTTTCTGAGCTGGCGACGACCTGTCAGCTGCCGGCTATTTAGACTGGGCTGAGCTCGCGCAAGGACCAGAGCGCCCGGGGCAAGGAATAGGGAGAGCTTGCATATGAGGGTAGACAGACAATACGGGACGTGTGAATGCGGGCAGCTAGCAAGAGCGAACGCGCCGGAGCGGGACAGACGATTTTACTTACGTGTGTAAATATCCACGACTATGGCGATTCCCGTCTCTGCATCTGTTAGACGGTTGCCTGGCGAAGCAAGCAGGCATGGAGGTTGGATATTCTGGACTTGACAGGTAATCATCAACATACATTAAATGTACACACTTTATACGAAGTACATATGTCATGTACCTGAGCAAGCTCGTACGCACATGTGTACATGGTCTAATTGATTACGTACATATCATATATGCCCACCATATACCTGATATAGGCCGATGCATTTACAAGGTATCTGGTCATCGGAGCGCATACATGCTCGATACAGGCATAATGGCAAGTAAGAGCGCAAGCAAGGCTGCTAACGGTGTATACTTGGTAACCGAGGCTCAACATTCAGGGAGACATAAAGGGGGACTTCCATAGCTCTCTCACCCGCCTCCTATTGTATACCTGCCCAAGGCACCTGGACAGGCGCCTAGGCAAACCACCTCGTACTTGTTCTCTCTCCACTCGTCACATCTCCTTGTAGGCACATTTATAAGTTACGTTGGTCCGTTGGCACGTGCGGCAAGGTCTTCTCACAGCTTTCTCCTCTCTTCTTTGGCGCCACCGTCGTTGTATGCTTCACTTTCTCATTTGCCTTGTGCCCTGTATCCTGGGCCTTTAGTCCGCCTTGTAGAGTCTATGTCATGATATTGGGCCCATGTCTGTCAACCCGCAAACAACGGAGCCCCGATGGATTCCCTTGCTGGGTGACCATGCTTCTAACAACCCCCTAGCTTGACTCGCAGAGATCACAGCTGCCCCAAACTACCAGGCCCCAGGGTGAAGCAAGCCTCATCACCCTTACGTCCCTCGTGTCATAAACCCGCGTTTCTCATTTACAAAGCGCCAGCTTCCGTCGAGTAACTCAGCAGCCCTTGCCATTAATACTATGAGCAGAACTCCACGCCCAGCTGAGCAGTGGAGATATCAAGGAGAACTGCTGGCTGTGTGACGTAGATCTCCAACCCGACCCCGGGCCCCTAGTCGGGAGGTCGTTTCGCAGACCCCAAAGACCGCCTGCGAATTGCCCGGCCGCTACCCGCCGTGCGTCTTAGAGGGCCGAAAAGACAAAGAGCTACACCGGCATTCGTTAGCCAAAGCAGGCGATGCCGAGGTTTGGCCTCGGGGTACTCACATTATTCGTCGCAGCGATCGCGATGCTGTCCTCGAAGGGGTGCCAACTCATGTGTAAGATCTTCTTGTTAAAGTCGATTTGATCCGCGTCCGTCTCCTTCCGCATTCTCTGCCCCTGACCAGCACCGGCCGCCGGGCTGCCCGCACGCGACCCGCCCTTCTTACCGCCGTTGGTCGCTGTGGGGCTCGTCGACGGATTGATAGGAGTCGGGATGCCCACCTTCTTCGCCTTGAAGGCCGACTTGTCTGCTTGTAACACCACCTCGATCTCCTTCTCCGGGTCGGACGGGTAGATCATGAAGTTGTTGTTATAACTGCCTGTCATGACGTTTTTGGCGTCGCCCGAGAACACCACCTCAAACTTGTCGAAGATGCTGTCGTTCTCGTAAGTGTCGCATAGACGCGGCCGCAGGTGCTCGTGGATGGGTATAGTCTTGACCGGCTGCCGCTCCATGTTGACGTCCCAAATCTTGACGGTAAGATAGTCTCGGGACAGGATGTATCGGCCGTCGTGCGAGAAGCGCACGTCGGAGATGGATGAGATGATCTCGGAGAAGAAGGATCTGGACGACGGATCTTCCTCCTGCTCGAAAACTGTGTCGGAAGAAGAAGAGTCAGCTCAGGCATCTTCGACCAAAGCCCGCGAGGCGGGTACAAGAGGCACATACGTTTCGCGTGCTGATCGCATAGGGCGCTTTCCCGCATGTCTGCTAGCTTGATAGTTCCCTTGGAGCTCGCATACATAAACCAGTTGCAGCTAATGGGGTGGAACTCGGCAGCAGTTATAACCTCGGTCAACTCCTCCATGTTTGCCGGCTTGATGTCGACGATGTTGAAGCTCTGATCCTGGATATTCAAGTTCCAGAGGTTGATTCGCAGATCGTCACTGCTGATGAAGGTCTCCCCGTCGCTGTTGACCGAGATACTGTTGATGTGGTAAGCGTGGGCATTTGCGTATGTGCGCCGGGGGACAGCTGCGACGACAGTGTCGTGATGGGTCAGCCGCGGAAGCTTCAGCTCGCCCATGCTCTTAAAGTGCGACTGCGGAACGGGCCGTGGAGCGCCCCCTCCTACTCCAGCTACGTTGCCCGGTGTCAAGTCGTGCGACAGGTTGTTCTCGGCCACTACCTTAAGCGACTTCTCAAAGACCTTCCATAACTTGATCGTCTTGTCGTTGGTCGAGAGTAAGTAGTGGGATGCATTCTGACGGCGGCACCACTTGATCTTGTTGATCTTCTCTTCGATTTCCAAAGACTTGAGGTAGTCGAATTCGGGCTCGTGTGACTGGAACTCGGTATGAAATTTGTATTCGCACGTTTTTTTCTGTAAGTCGCATCAGCCCAGGCCGCCATACCGGAACAAGATGTTATATGACAGCCTCCTACTAACCGTCTCGTTCCTCTCGAACAGAACCACTCGACCTCCCTTGTCTCCCGTGGCTAGGTAGTTGCCAGTGTGATCGAACTCGACGGTTGATATGATATCGGCTAGTTAATGTACGTCAGCTGAACAAGAGCAAAAAAAAATTACGTCATTTCTGTCTATGAAGAGAAGAGGCGGCCGAGGAGAGGACGGCGAATGGGGTTTAGGAGGGGACCTGCGAAGACTGCTCGCACCACGGCTCAAAAAGATAGGGACGATACCTTCTGTGATATCCTCAACGTCTCCCTTGTCGCCGAAGCATCTAGAGTAGGAGGCAAGAATTAGCATGGTCTCATAGAGTTGCATATGAGCACAAAGCAGTAAATACGCCCAAGCTCCGAGCAGGGTGTAGAGGAGCTACAGCAAGGCGCCACGAGTCACAGAGAAGGTGGCAAGAGCGGGCTCTTTGTAGAACTTACTGGGTGAACTTCCAGGTGGGAGAGTTCGAGTCTCCTTCCACCATGTTTGTGATGGACGTCAGGCGAAGCTACTTAAGCTCCGGCCCGTGCTGTAGTCTTAGAGTGGAGGCGCGTGATGGGCGGTCGGGTTGACAGATCACAGCCGCAGTTGGTAGAGGCTGAGGGGCCGAGAGGCTGATGGGCGACCTGAGATGGATGGCAACGGGTCGGAAACAAGACCGAGATATGTTGTCGCCGTCGGTGGGAAAGGCGGGTTAGCAGAGACGAGACCAACGTGGCAAGCACGAAAAGTATGGCCTGTGTTGCGATCAGCAGGTTGCTGTATGTATTTTGACGAGGTTATTGTGGTTGTGGTTGTGGTTGTTGTTGTTGCTGTTGTAGTAGCAGTAGTAGTGGTGGTGGTGGAGAGATGCGGGAGGCTTAGGCTGCTAGTGCATAGGCTCCCAACGACTTCCCGGTCGGCGAGGTGAAGGGATGGTGGATGGGATGGCCGGGCTGGACAGACGATGGCGTTAGTCAATCAACGAGCCGCTGCGTACGATAGACGATGGGAAGGTTGTCGAGGTTGTCGGAAGCACCCGCAGGCTATCAAGAGGTGGGGATAAAGGGCAAAAAGAATACACGAGCCCAGCTGCAAAATGACGGCAAGGCGAGACGAGGCGTGGTGGCCTGGGTGGCCTGGGTGGCCTGGGTGATGCGATGATGTGAGTCGAGAGGTATTGTGTACCTCCTGCTTGTTAGGTAATGCGCAAGTTATGTGCGCAGCGTGCATACCAAGAAGGTACCTGTACGCTACCCAAGGCAGAGGCTAGGGATGTCGGGTAGGAGGGGGAGGTACCTAAAGTCCGCCTAGGTGCTCTGTAGAGGCCTAGCACTCGCCAGGTGCAGCTAACTCCGGCTCTTGTACGGTACGGGCGTAAGTTGGCTGGTTGTGTGCGCTGTCTTTTTTATCTCATAGCGGGGAAATATTTTGATGCGGGGACATGCAACTATACCAGGTACGTAGATATATGCACACAGCTAAGTATTTTTAAATGTTAGCGTATGCATTACACGGAAAATGACGGGTTTTTGTTACCTCTTCTTTTTTTCCTATTTTTCTTCTTTTTTTTTTTTTTTTTTTTTCTTTTTCTTATTATTTTTTCTCGAATATGAAAGAAAAAACTCTTGAGACTTCGCAGCACTCTATGAATCTTACAATGCGTGATGGCCCCAAGACATCATCTGAACTTCTTTGTCACTCAACTCGGAATCGTCACACGTGTCACTGTTTCCACACCTTATGACCTTTTCTTCTCCCCTTTCAAATAGGAGGACTGACAGTCAGCTTCTGGATGACATAGACTGGACAATACGTGAAGATGGCCTAATAATATATCATAATATCTTACATCTCGCCCTATATCATGCACGTAGGGGGTGTCTTCACATGCTATATGCATTTGGGCAGTTATAATGACGAGTGAATTGCAATGAGGTTCATCGCCTCCATTTCTCCCGTTTCCAAAGCCGAGCATTGCCGACTAATCATCTCTAAGAAGGTTAAGTACTTCTAGGTAGATTCATTGCATACATGCCTCGTAGCTCTAAACTCGGCCAAAGACCTCCTGTCTTCTCGGCGTCCAGTCCTCGTACAAGAAAGAAGCTTGCCTTATAAAGCCAGCTATTACAAGAGACAGCTCGAAACAGTACACTGCCATGAATCGAGAGGGCAGCGAGGATGCAGCACCAAAAAAGGAAGCAAAGGGCAAAGGCAAAGATGTCGAACGGAAGACGCTACTCTCATCAGATGGGCAGGATAGCTCAGTTCCCGCCGAAGCTGGTTTGGACGTCACTTCGATCGTATCACGGCTAGGCGCATCAGCGAACAAGTTGGCCAACGACATGATTCCATGGCATCCCGACAGTGCTCACGTGGCGGATGCCCTCTCCTCTCGCAAAGCTGAATCACATAGAGCTGCCCCGTCGCCTAGCACGAACGAGGCTTCTTCTTATAGGAGCAGCCCGGCTCAGGCATTTGCTGGCGGCGCGTTCAAGTCTTCCCATGCGCAGGAGAGATACGTAGAGGGCGAATCAAACTTCTCCACGTTTCTCGACGGTACGAGTATGCCAGAGATGGCAGAACCTGCGAACAACGAATTATATGGACACGAGCAGAACAATGGGCCTCGAGGTTTGTCTAGGCAGATGGGGCAGCCAGGGCAGACAGAGCCCATCGTACAATCTGACGGGATGGACGTGGTCAATTTGCTCAACTCAGGATATATCGAAGTGGAGGAAATAGACACGACGCTGGCAGAAGACGAGCGGATGGCACTACGGAGTCGGCTCTTTGAAGACGACGAGGGCGAGAGCACTGCGGATACTTGGCGGGGGAGCCAGTGGGAAAATACTCTCAATTTCTTCCCAGGTTCGGGTGTCGACCATCACAGCAAGCAGATTTATGCCGACCTGTTCGGCACAGCAGATGTGGAAGAGGCAAAGAGTCTCTGGATCAATCAATGGCGACGCGTGCTCTCGAGCTACACGGACGAAGTTTGGGGAGAGCTAAGTCCCCTGGTGAGTCTGGCCCGGGAAGAGGTTAGCGCTTCGAGGCCTACCGAGGACGTTTCACCTGCGAAGCTGAAAGCCCTGCGCCGGCTTCAGCAGATCCTGGTTCACATCCGGGGGTTTGGTGAGGAGGATACTTGAGAGGGCCGGGAGAGGCATGTACAAAGCTGAAGTGATTTCCGCTGGCTATATACTGGTATTGTATGCAAATGGATATAGACATACTTGCCTTGCCTGTACATACTTACTAGGCGCATATGTACTATGTAGGTATTCACGCCCCTGATGAACATTATTGAACCGAAGCTCTCTTAAGCATGCACGTACCCAAGGTAAAGGGCATGGTGAAGAGTATACCTATCGAAAATGGATGTGGGCACTTGATAAAAATTCCATCGGAATTCAACCTTACTTACCTAGGTAATTAATATTATTATAAAAAGCCAAAAGTTAATAAAATTAAATATAATATTGACTCGTACAATTCATCGCATGTTCAATAATTAAAGAAATAAAAAAAATATATATACCTGGGCATGTATTTATAAAGCATTGTCAAGTACCTGTCGCTACTATCCTACCTAGGTACCCAGGCAGGTACATACAGTACTAGAAGCTATCCCGATACACTCCCCTTCCACTGTAGAACGGCCAGGATATATCTTATCTGAGTTGACGGCTTCACCGCTGATTGGACAGCCGGCTGGGCGAGGTGGAGCGCTGAGCTGACTCTGCCCAGCTCTGCAATGCCTCAAGTACCTAAGTGAGGTAACATATATGCACAAGGTACCTTAGCTGTGCATGAAATGCAATAAGAGGTCTGGTATGGAGATATGGGAACTTTAGCTTGATGTTTCCATTTTTTCAACTCTTCCAGTTGTCTTTGCACATGCACCCACTGGACCGCGACACATCAGCAATTCTTTTTTTTTTTCTTCCTCTTCTTTCTTGTTCCTCCCTCCTCTTTAACCCCCCCCCCCCCATTCGAGTCCAGCCCTTTCCTCCGCCCTACCTCACTCGCCGCATCTTGTCGTGCCGGCCCTTCGCACACCCTCGGCCCAGAGCTAGCTCATCTGGTCGCTTGTATCCGCGGTTCCTGGTTCCCACTTACGCTCGTTACCGGCCAAGAGAACCTTGGACGGCCGGGAAGAGAAGAACGGCAGAAGCCAACTGCTCTCGAGCTCTGCTACGTCAAGCCCTGATAGTCAGAGCTATCCGCTTTCATCATGGCGGCACTAGGAGACGACCTGTTGCGGATCGTGAACCAGCTTCAGGACCTGGTCTTCAATACCATTGGGACAGACTCTCTCGACTTGCCTCAGATCGTACGTTGCGCCCCCCGAACCCTTCCCGATCTCCCCCAATACTCGAGCTGGTACCTGGACTTGCTGCTGACACCATTCATCGTCCTAGGTCGTCGTCGGGTCCCAATCTGCTGGCAAGTCTTCGGTGCTAGAAAATATTGTTGGTCGTGATTTCTTGCCTCGAGGAAGCGGCATCGTCACCCGCCGCCCGCTCATTCTACAGTTGATCAACGTCGAGGAAGACCCGTCCGAGCCAGATCCGCATGCGGCCTATAGGAATCCCACGCAAGCACGCCGCTCCGAGTGGGCTGAGTTCCATCACATACCCGGCCGAAGGTTTACCGATTTTGGAGATGTCAAGCGTGAAATCGAGAACGAAACCTCGCGTGTAGCCGGCAGTAACAAGGGCATCAATAGGCAGCCCATTAACCTCAAAGTCTACTCCCCGCATGTCCTCAATCTTACTCTGGTTGATCTGCCAGGCCTAACCAAGGTATGACTTTCTTGGCCGAGAAGAAGACTCGTCCAAGAAGCTAACGCCCGTACGATAGGTTCCAATCGGCGATCAACCAGCTGATATTGAGAAACAAACTCGAACGCTCATCTCGGAATACATTGCTAAGCCCAACAGCATCATTCTCGCCGTGTCGCCTGCGAACGTCGACATCGTGAACTCGGAGGCTCTGAAGCTCGCCAGACATGTTGATGCGCTAGGCCGACGAACCATCGGAGTTCTCACCAAGGTAGATTTGATGGACCACGGCACGAACGCGTTGGATATCCTTTCTGGCCGAGTCTACCCGCTCAAGCTGGGATTCATTGGAGTTGTCAACCGATCTCAGCAAGATATCCAGGGTAACCGGCCCATGGAGGACGCCCTCAAAGCGGAATCCGAGTTCTTTCGACACCATCCTGCCTACCGAAACATCTCGATGCGATGCGGAACGCAGTACTTGGCAAAGACTCTGAATCAGACTCTGATGTCACACATTCGAGAGCGTCTGCCAGACATCAAAGCGCGCCTCAACACGTTAATGGGCCAGACGCAGCAGGAGCTTGCAAGCTACGGTGACATGCATTTCAGTGGAAAAGAGCATCGCGGCTCTATGATTCTCCAGGTCATGACCCGATTCGCCTCATCGTTCATCTCGTCCATCGACGGGACTTCAACAGAAATATCAACAAAGGAGTTGTCGGGAGGCGCGCGCATCTACTACATATTCAACTCGGTGTTCGGAAGTGCGTTAGAGTCGATCGATCCTACGTCTAATCTATCTGCTCTCGACATCAGAACGGCTATTCGCAACTCAACCGGACCTCGTCCCAGCCTCTTCGTGCCGGAAATGGCCTTCGACCTTCTCGTCAAGCCGCAGATCAAGCTTCTTGAGCTTCCCAGTCAGCGATGCGTTGAACTGGTCTACGAGGAGTTAATCAAGATATGTCACACGTGTGGCTCGACGGAACTTTCCCGGTTTCCTAGATTGCAAGCCAAGCTCATCGAAGTCGTGTCAGATCTGCTGAGGGAACGACTCGGGCCGGCATCGCATTATGTCGAGTCTCTAATCTCTATCCAGCGAGCATATATCAACACGAACCATCCCAACTTCCTAGGAGCTGCCGCTGCCATGAGCCACGTGGTCAGCAATAAGCAAGAACGTGAGAGGAAGAGATTGATACAGGAAGAGAGAGATCGACGGGAGAAGAAGCGGCTGAAAGAGCTTGGCACGAACGGGACTGAGCCAGCTGAGGACGAGGAGGACGCGGGCCACGATAAAGGCGAGGTGGTCCAGTCACGCAAACAAGGGGCAAACGGATCCCGAAGCATGTCGCCTCCTAATCGGGAAAACGGAAACCCGAGCATCGCAGCTGTCATGAACGGCGGGCGCTCGCCAAGCCCATTCAACCCGCAGGCCATTGGAAATGCACGGGATTCGTTTCTGAATTACTTCTTCGGCAAGGACGGCACTGTGTCGCCTTCGGGGGCTGGTGCGCCCTCTTCGCTTCCGCGCCATGTCAGCCAGGGTGCAGAGCCCTCCTTTACGCAAAGCATCCGGCGAAGCGAAGACAAGTTGCCTCATCGACCTGCGTTACCTACGTCGATGATGCGCGAGGAAGAAAGCCCCAAAGCTGCCGGATTCGGCTTTGGGCCTCAATCGGTGGGTTGCCCTTTCAGGATGCTTTACCTTGGTTCATTAGCCCGACTGACCTTTATTCTATAGGGCGATGGTGTAGAGCCGGCTATGAACGAGCGCGAGGCCATGGAGACGGAACTTATTCGGGCGCTCATATCGTCCTATTTCAACATCGTCCGCGAGACCATTGCTGACCAGGTCCCCAAGGCAGTCATGCACCTGCTCGTTAACCATTGTAAGGATGTCGTACAGAACAGGCTTGTCAGCGAGCTGTACAAGGAAACGCTCTTCGAGGAGCTTCTCTACGAAGACGACGGCGTCAAAAAGGAGCGAGAAAAGTGCGAAAAGCTGCTGCAGACCTACCGGGAGGCAGCCAAAATCATTGGCGAGGTGTTATAATAGGGGTTTACTGCTACTTAGCTTGTACGAGGACTGCGGGCTTGCAAATACAGGAAAGGCACTGGTTTTCTGTTCTTTTTCTTTTTTTCGTTTTTTTTTTCCCCAGGAGAATGCGATGTCCGATATGCTATCTGTAGTATTAGGCAAAGGTTAGACATCGGTGGCCAGCCTCACCCGTGTTCGCGAGGGTATGGTATATAGGCTGCTTATTTACTTGGACGAAGGTATTCAGACAGCGCAAACTAACGAGCTCGGACCGACATGCAAAACGCATTGCACATATAGCCGCAAACATGCTACTCTTCCCTGTCTAGTATATCTACTGAAATGCTGACATGATGTAACATGATCCCTTTCCTGTTCGTTGTATGTAGTTGCGGTTGAAGCTGAGTGAAAAGGAGGTGATGACGATGCTCAGAGCATACGATGCACACCGCACGCGACGACAACAGAGCACCACGACATCCCATTGATAGTAGGTGACGAAGAGAGACGAGAACACCAGGATCACCAAGATTTGTTAGGGAGATCAGAAAACAGATAAATGGCGAGATCACGACTCCTAACGCATCTCAATGATACGATACTGTTTCCTGTGCCAGTTCAACGTGACGTTTCTATCTCAGCGGTTGGGGTATCGTGTTTCCTAATTCGCCATTGGACTTAATCCATGATATGCTCAAACGGTAAGTGAATTATAGGCGCAAAGCATGTAGGATCAGATGCCGGTCTTTTCCAGCTTCTTGGCCAACGCGTCGACGTCGTCATCCTTGAGCTGGACCGTAGGTGCTTCCTGGGCCTCTTCAGCTTCCTTGACAAGCTTCTCGGCCTTCTCTTCAGGGCGAACATCCTCTTCTTCTTCCTCCTCTTCCTCCTCATCCGAATCCAGTTCCTCGAGGTCGCTCAGGCTATCAACACCCCACGCGTCCTCGTCCACAACATCGCCGCCATGCTTTTCCTTCCGACCGTCAAGCAAGCTTTGCAGGGACAGAATGGATTCATCGTCCTCCGAGAACTTGTTGCCATTTAGCTCGATCCTCTTCAGCACTGGAAGACCGTCCTTCGCTGCGGAGGCGAAACCTTTGACTCCCGCGGAGGTGATGTCGTTGTACTGCAAGCGAAGCGTCTCTAGCTTTTGGTTCCGGCCCTGGGAGAGCGCATCGGCAAGGAGAATTGCGCCCTTGGCGCCAAGCAGGGAGTCTCCAATACCGAGTTCTTGTATATCAGCCCAAAGGGGCACCACCTTTGCTAGTGCTCTCGCGCCCTTGATCGTGAATGTGTTGTCTTGTAGATCAAGAACCTTGAGTTCGGTAGCGTTGTTCAAGCCTGCCGTGAGTAGTTGCTCGATTCCTTCCTGTCGAATGCCATTCTGGACCATCTTGATTTCCTTGACCTTGCTATGAAGGCTAAAAGCCTTGGCCCAGGCAAGCATGCTTCCATTCTCCAGTCGGTTGCGGCCACATATGACGGTCTCGAGATAGGGCACATCCTGGCCGGCCTTCCTTACTTCCTCCTTCTTCTCGTGAAGCTTCGAGAGCGAGTCGGCGATGAGTATTCCTGCGTGGGGACCTAGTCCGTTGTTGTTGAGGTATAGGTGCTGGAGCGGAACATGGCTCGACAAGAAAGCAACCAAGGGAGCTTGGGTGTTAAGGCCGAACGCATTGTCGCTTAGGTTGATGGTACGGAGGTTAGGCAGATTCAAGATAGAAGTGAGCAGAGACGAAAGAGCCTCGGGTATCTCGTTCAGCAGACGGCCTGTGAAGATGTCGGCCAGGTTTGCGGTCTATGGTCAGGAGACGAAAGAATTAGCACGCCTCTTGTCCCATGTTGCAGCTGCTCAAGCTTACCTTTAAGGATTTCTTGGTAGCGAGGACTTCGCCCAAGAGCTTGCAGGCCTCGACACCCAAAGTGTTACCCAGAATCCGCACTTCCTCGACGTCTTCCATGGCGCGTAGCGGACCTATATGGGCTTCGAGATCCTGAGCAGTGTCGATCTTGAGGGCCTTCCCTTCGAGGGAGAAGACCTTATCGGGCGCAGCCATTGTTGAATTAATGAAGAGAAACTCCGTCAGAGGAATGCAAGAGGAATCAAGCAAAGGGTGGGACAAGGGGTATGATGTTGTGCTATATTTGTATTTGTTGTGGTCGCGAGAGGAGAATAGTGAACCTGGACGTGGAAATGACCAGGGGAATGGCGGGGGAGGGGCACTATGTTAGGTATACTTGCATAACGCAATTTCATCGTTCACCTAAGTCTACTGTTTAAGTGCATATGTTCATGTAGTAAATCTACCTAGGTAGATATGCGTGTACCTGACAGCGGGTCAGTTGCTTAGCCGTGCATCGCATGCCCCCCACGCTTATATGAATGTTTCCCCAGGCCTCTCCTTTACGAATATCCAACTAATGGAACCTCTGCTCTCATCTCTCATATGACTCTTCTAAACATCGCCTACTCTTAGCTCATCTTCAACTATTCTCATCAAAATCCCAGTCTCCAATACCTCAACTTTCAACTGGCTCTATGATTCTTATAGATTCCTCTTCACCCCTTAGGCACTCTTCGCTCTCATAACACCACTAGGTAGCTCTGGGACGGCCGTCTTCAGAGCTCTTCCTAGCTACCTCGGTTGATTTTCCTTTTATTCTCTTTTGTCTGTATACTTGGAAGTCTTTAAAGGAGCCACAGTTTCATTCGAAAGTGTGACGAGCCTTGAGAGTATCCAGAACACCAGTGTATCGTCATAACGGCCTTGCAGTAAGGTCATGACAGCAATTTCTCGACAAGTGTTCATAGACCTGTTGTTCTCCAACCTTTACTCCTCCTCTATTATAGCTGCCTGCTTGGGTTTGCCTGCTTTGGGGAGGAGGAATGGATCTCGGTAGAGGAACACTCAGCTCTACCAATGTCTCATCTACCTCACGAGCGGATGTAAACCACGGTGGTTTAGCTACTTCGCAGCCAGCCGAATATGACGAGATTCCTCTCGACTCTACCAGCGAAGAATCAAAGTCCCACACCAACGGTTCCGTGTCTGGATCCGACGACGATGAGGAGACTGAGGCTAGACGTGGCCCGTTGGCCCCGGCTAGTAGCAGACACATGCCAACCCAACCTCGTTCTTCTCCTGGGGCGGCGCGAGTCCATGCTCCCCAGCGGGACCAGAACTTACCAAGAAAACGGAAACTTGAAGGAGCGGCAGACACGACGGCATCATATGCAACCGTCCCTGCTAAGAAGGTGAAGATAGGCAAGGAGGATACGCCTTGTCGATCAGACAAGTCCTTAACTCCTCCTGAAATCTGGCATCGTGTCTTCACCTTCACACCACCAGGGACACTAGGAAAACTATTGCGAGTCAACAAGCTGTTCAATGCATACCTTGATCCTCTGTCTTGCTACCGGCGTGGATCTTCGCCGCCCATCTTGCAGACTTCCGCTGCGGCATTGAAGCCCGACGCAATCTGGCAGCTTTCAAGGAGACGCTTCTGGCCGAGGATGCCAGCTCCACTCATGCTGAAGACTGAACTCGACATGTGGCGACTTGTATGTGGGAAGACATGTCAATTTTGTGGTGGGTCGAATCTGATCTCGTCGAGATCGCCTCGTGCTCAACGGCATGAAAGAGCTCGACATATATGGGCCTTTGCGCTCCGAAGCTGTGGTCCTTGTTTGGTGGAAAGGACCGTCAAGGTACGTTTACTATCCTGCGTGCTCGGGTAGCTGATCGATGAGGGAACCTTCTAATAATCTAGCAAGGAATTTGACCTGCTGCTTTCTTCTTCAGTGCCGTCTGTACTAATATCTGCTCTACCATTTGCTCTAACCACTAGTGAAACGCACACGGTATCGCCGGATGCGCTCCAAAGGGGGCTGGTCCCGCCAGATGTACAGATCACCAAAGTATACCTCTCCGAACACGTGGACCGACTCAAGCAAGAGTGTCTCTCGGTGAAATCGATGGGTGAGGCCACGGTAGAGGAGTGGTTAAAGGGTCTGGAATTTCGGGGAAAAGAGTTCCTCAGCGATTCGATGCGATGGGAGAAATGGGCGTCTAGTGGCGGCGTCGCTCAGCTGTCTTACGACAGTATCCCGAGGACGAATCGTTCAATTGGTAAGGGGTTATCTTGACCGAATTCCGTTCTTCCTGATATTAAAGCTATGGCCTATGTCCTGTTTAAGTAGCCTAGCTGGCTATTTGTGTTGTTCACAACTCGCTTGCGTTGAAATTCGTGCCTGGGTGGCATGTCTCACATTGCGTATGTAATCCGACTAATTGATCGCCGTAGAAAACGATTTTATGAACCAGCAACACTCGCGGCAACAGGGAATCCATTCCAACGCACCTCGTGTTCGGACTCACGAGGAGGCTTTGGAGCTGAAGGCCGCCCGACGCATGGAGATCGAGCGACGGGCAATGGAGCTTGACCCTCCCCTGGCACCAAATGTTCTGGCGCTGATCCCGTCTTTTCAAGCGGCCATACAAATAATATCTCCTCTGGATGATAACGCGTGGAACTTGCTTAAGCCTCGCCTACTATCGCAGAGAAGGGATGCCGAAGCAGAAGCAGAACAGGGCGAGCCCACTGGCCGCTGTGGCACTTCTCAGTCTCGCTCCGTTCCGGAGAAAGCCGAGCAGCATCTCCATGAGGAGGGAAATACTATCGCCACTAAACAACTTATTGACAAGACCTGGGATGATGTCCAGGCACCACTGCGGGCGCGAATTTCTGCTTACGCTGATGAGCTGATTCGGGACGACTGGGGTAACGGACACAAGGTTGATATAGAAAACAGCCCGCAATTTGCTGCAGAAGTTCTTCTTCACGTCCGTAAGCGATTCCGTATAGAGATTGCAGAAGAATTCACTGCTGCACGTGCAGCAGGTCAAAGCCCGGTTCAAGATCCGCCCGATGGGCCGTTTACGCAAAAGCTTACGCTGGAGAACATGCGGTGGCTATTCGACGTCAAGGTAAAATCTCATACCGAGTCGTATCGAAAGGACCTTTTCTTCTGCAATGGTTGCGAGGTCAACTTCAAGGCTTACGGATTCGAAGGCGTTATCCAACACTACGCTGCGAAGCATACAACTGCCCTGAGCAAAGGGAGCGTCGTAGTCTATTGGCGGGCTGAGTGGCCAGATATTCCGCCCTTCAAGCCGAATCCAAAGGACACCAAAATTCAAGGCCCATCCGAGCACCTCCACGACGCTTCACGCTCCCAGAACCATGCCCGTTCCCGTCGTCACAACTATAATTCGTATCCTTCGTTTTCGCACATAGCTTCGTCTCTGCCTGGACCTCCGGTTGGGCGTGGGCATCCAGGACATGATCCTTTACCGCAGCCTCCAATTCCATACGGCCAGATCCACTTCTCTGCCCATGGGCAACACGATTACAGCTCCCCTCACCATCTGCTTCCGTATACCTATGCTACTACTCATCCTACCTACGAAGTCGGTCAGCCCGGATTGCCAGAGCCTCACTCACCAGAGGTATATTCTATGTCTCCGACTAGTTATCCTTCAGTGGCCATTTGGTACTCTGGTCCAGACTTCAGTGCATATCAGGCCAATTCTCAGCGGGATCCTTACTCCTCGTACGATGTCTCGCTTGCGAATAAATACCGTGTTCAACTTGAATATCTAGCAAAGAGCTCTCGTGAGCTGTGGACCGCGATAGCTGGCCTCAAAGAATTGCCCGGAAGCTTAAGGATAAGCATTGTTATCCACCACACTGTGCAGCAATTTCGATCCAGGTTCTCAGAGAGCCCACCACTGGCCATGTTCATTGATGGGCTCTCTAACAGCCGGGAGATGCGTCCGGTGCGCAATATTAACGGCCTTATTTGTAAAGCGTGCCATCTCCGTCTTGGCCCTGGAGCCACCGCCGACCGGGATTGCAGGACGTTTTCTTTGCCAAAGCTGGTCAACCACTTCCAGCAAAAGCATGTAGACCAACTGCAGTCAATAGGCATGCCGATTCTTGATTGGGCTGTGCATATGGTGCATACACCAGATTTATCCGTATTATCTCACCTCCGCCACCTAGCTAATATGGACGACCAAAAGTTTTCTCTGATATCAGATGCGTTTCCCCCTGCGCAATATGCTGCTAGCTATCCACAAGGAGACTCTACAAGCAGTAATCAAGGTGGTTGGGCCAACGTGGGCATGCCCGTGCCCCCCTATTTCCGTGGGCATGCGGCTTATAACGCCTCGATTCAAGACTCTTCTCAATATGACACGTCTTCGCGACAACCTATTGCTAAGTATGGCATAGGTGAACTCTACTCGCATGATCCAGCCCAGTCGCCTACTTTACGCCCGAATTTAGATATGCGGCAGTCAACTGGGGCCGGTAATCCGCCTCCAAGGACTCGTCAGATACCTCAGCAAGGTGGTATGGAACGATCTTCCTCAGAGGTGCGCGCAGGGCCTAATGGGATAAAGCTAAAAAAGCGGAAAGGAAATCACAATCTAGATAGCCAGAACTTGTCCAGGCAGAGTTTCCGGAACCGCAAGGGTGGGGAAAGGGTTGCCACAACTGAGTCTAAATCCCAAGAACCGAATCAAGAGAATCTGCTCTCAGAGGAAGAGCGCCGCCAGGAAGAGGAGATCAGAGCGATGTGGGCCGCAGATCGCGTAGGGGCTGCCCGGTTTGCTTCTGGAAGCCAAGGTGCTGTCGAAGAAGGTGGCAGGTCTAAGGTGAGACCAGGTGATAAACATCCAACAAGTTCGCGTACCCGGATGGTTCAAGCGTCCGAGCCATCACCGTATCCCACTCATGCCGAAAGCGACCAGCACACGGATACTATGTCGGATTGCGAAGAGGACGACTTAATGGCTGGCCTGGAGTCGCAGCTTGATCGTCAAAGAATACTGCCATCAGAGCATGTTCTCCACCGACCAAGGTATGCCGTCGAAGTTGATTGACCATGATCAACAGTGTCGCCTCAAACATATTTACCTTCATAAGGGTCGTCCATTTGACGAGGGCAGCCCAAATTCTTCGGTATATATTCGGCACGAAGCTCGACCTCATGGCGACCGACGTCGAGACGGCAGTCCTATATCCGGTCCCGTGACAGACCCGTTTCACGAGCCCATACATGCTATGGCAACTTCGGGTAATGTGTTGCGTGGCCAAGTTCGCCAGCAGCCCCGCCAAGCTTTCATTCATCATAGTAGATCCGACACTAGTGACTCGAGCATGACAGGCGCCAGGTCTCACACATGAATACTATGTATATCTCAGTATACGAAAGGGGCGACATATAAGTGGTAAAGGGAAAGAGACCAGGTAATGGTTATATATGGATGGTTAACGGACGCATGGTTACAAGTAGCAACTCTAATATAGTTATAATTCGAGCTGTGGGAAGAGGATCACCAAGTAAATACGGGCGAATTAAGACAATGACAGAATCCAGAACCATTGGCAGGACAGTTGATTGACTACCTAAGTAAATACCTCGGCATAGACTTGATGATCACCGTCTTCAGGTCTTAAGTATGCCAGATGACCACCCGACCGTCAACACCGCTTGCTGCATATCTCATTAGCCCCTCGAAACATGATGGGCTTAGAAGCTTCAGGAGAAGAAGAAAACAACTTACTACTAAATTTGGAGACAGATTCACCGTTAGACTCGTAAATGCGTAGCGTCGAGATGGTGTTCTGATGGACGGTCTTGAGCTGTGTATCGTCCTTTACCTTGCCTTTCAAGTCCATCTGGCGGAACATATTCAATGCCGATTCTTCCCGAGCATCGCCGAGACCAGGTCTCCCCTTGGACTCCAGTGTGCCGCTCAGCTGCCATCCAGACGCGTCGCCGCGGAACCTAAATGCTTCGCAATCATAGCCAGCTGCGATGATCTCACTTTCACCATTCCATATGAGGCTCATGAAAGGTAAGAGCTGGGTGTTGACGCTGATGACAGCTCTCGGGGGCTGTTCGGGAGCAGTAGGATAGACGACGGTGATGCTGCTGTCATGGGCAGCGAAAGCAAGCGCATCGCCGCTCGGGGAGAAGGCGACGGAATGAACCCATCCAGCCGAGTTGTTGAGGAACTCGCCACATACAGTGTTGAAAGGCAGACGCTCGCCCCAGACGCTAGGCTCGGGACGAGTGTCGACACCTTTGATGAAGCTCGAGAAGACTCTTGCGTGGGCGTCGGTAGAGCCGGCAGCGAGCAATACCGAGTTAGGGTGCCAGTTGACGGTAGTGATGGTACTTCGGATGGGCTTCTTCAGGTGCTTCGAGACCCACCAGTCGTTCTCCTCCTCGAAGTAGCAGATGGCGATGACTCTGTCGCCGGAACCGACGGCGAACTTGGTCTCGGACGGAGACCAGCGCACAAAGGTGGCAGCCCGAGCAATTCTGAGAAGGACCAAGGTAGGCTTATATCCGGTAGGCGAAGGTTCCCATACAAGAGCATTGCGATCTAATGTGGCCGTGTCAGAATAGGGAGATGAGACGGTCTGATGTACTAAGGAGGAAAGGGGGAAAAGGAATCCAGACCTTGAGAACATGTGACGATTCGGCCACTGCCCGGGGCGATGTCAACACCAGTTATGGTCTTGTCATGGCCCTTCAGCTCATCCTTCAGCTTGAAAGAGTTGCCGGCCTTGCCATACAGCTCAATGGTTGAATCTTTAGCTACGGCCAGCGTCTGGCGATCAGCCGAGAAAGAGTGGTCGGCGATGGGGCGGTGGAAGAGATGGTGAACTTCGGGGGCAGCCATGATACTGGTCTTCCTGCGGTCCTTTTTCTTTCTCCTTATGTTGCTGTGTCTTGGCGCTCGTTGACCAGTGATAGGAGTATAGCACTCTACTACCACGTCGAGGATAGTCTCTGGGGGGGTAATTTTCTTGAGAGGGGGAGGTTAGGAAATGAGAGGTTCGTGTGAGATTGAAGACACTTGAAGTGCCGCTGCGTCACCCTAGCCAAGCCACACCCCCCCCCCCCCCCCCCCCCCCCTACCCCCGGGGCCCTCTGTGGCTGTTTCCTACACTTGTATAGGTTAGGTACTTCATACTTTCATGTAGCTGAGCTCCAGCCCCACCTTAAATCTCAGCTTTTCTCCACAAAATCGCAGCTGCTTTTTCATTCTATCTCGACTTCATTTCGGCAACGCGCCTCTGCCTCTCTTTAAGCTACGACACCTCCTAACCCTTCCCAATCGCGTAGGACGATGATACTGGCAACTGGATAGGAACAAGAAAACATTTGGACCTCCATAAGCTTGTCTCGGAACAATGGCTGCAACTACCGCGACTACTACGAGAGGCCAAGCTCCGAAAGCTGGCGTCAAGATACCTCCCGTTCCTCCCAATCAGACGTAAATTCCACTACAGACCTCTCCTTTTGACCTTCGTGGCCCTGGCTGACGCTGTGCTGTAGGCTATACGTCACAAACCTGCCATCTTCTAAGGTTAACAAAGCGGATCTCAAGACTGCCCTCTACATGTTATTTTCCACCTATGGTCCCGTCCTCGACATTGTGGCCTTGAAGACCATGAAGATGCGCGGCCAAGCTCATGTTGTCTTTCGCGACGTCCAGGCGGCAACTCAGGCAATGAGATCCCTAGAGTCATTCCAGTTTCTCGGTAGGGAGATGGTACGTTATGTGTCTGGTATTTGCATTAATCGTCTCGAATTTGTCTAATTAAAGTCCGTCCGCAGCACATTCAGTACGCAAAGTCTAAGTCGGATACGATTGCAAAGCTAGATGGTACCTACAAGCTTCCAGGATCGGCCGCGGCTAACGTCGAGATGACCGAAACCCAGCAAAGCATCTTCAATGCACCGGCCCCTGGAACGTCTGCCTCTACCGACACCACAGGAGCTCCTCCTACTTCTCATGGCCTACCCGCCAAGCCGTCACAGGGTTCGGACCCCATGATAACCGACGCAAAGAGCCCCGACACACGTGGACAAAAGCGTCCCCGTGAAGAAGAGGAGGCGGAGGAGGAAGAAAGCGACGAAGACGTGGCGATGGAAGAGGATAGCGACGACGAATGAGTCTTTCTGATTATAGTTGGTACACTAATCACCGCGTGTGCGCCCTTGAGAACGAGTTGTCTCGATAACGGAGTGCTGGTCCTACCCGTGAACATTCGCCTGCTCGGCTAATAACTCAGCCTTCACTGGCAGCGGCCAACTGGCTGGGAATCCAGAGCCCGACGCATCCTCCTATCAAACCCAACCAGACCATGAGGTAGTCCTCTTTGGGACAGTCGAACCCGGCCATGGCATCGCCGAGGGCGCACGGGTGGACGAAGAAGGAGGGAACCCCGGTGATGGGGTGATGCTATCGACGTCACATATTAGCCATAAGGTAGACGATAAATACCCCATACAAGAAACGAGTTGACCAGTTGGACAGCATTGAAGGTTCACCCACATCGATTGAGATGGCGCTCACTGGGCCTACTTGCCGGAGAGAGTTCGCAAATTGGCTGGGGACTAGGCGCCGGAAGACGGTTTCGATGTCGAGAGCCGACTCGCCGGGCAGTAGGTTGTGTAGGCTGAACCAGAGGCAGGGTGCGCGATACGTCGGATGGAGGTGTATCTCGTACTTGACGTGACTGGTACCAAAGCTAGGTCGAGATGACCTCCTGCAAAGAATCTCCTGGTAACGAATGAATGAGCATTTCTGTCAAAGTGGAGGGACGTGGGTTGACTTGCCTCGTCTGACTCCTCTATCTCCATCATGTCATGGTCCTCCCTCATCTGACGGAGAGCGGCTTCTCGCGCACGACGTACAGGCCGAGCGGCGCGGGCGCCATCGCGAGGTTGATTTTCGTGCAGAGAAACACCGCCCATCTTCTCTGCGAGATCCTCCTCGGTGGCATTTCCATCGTCTAGAGGCCGGGTAATCTGAAGGAAGGTCGTTCGTCCTGGGCCATCTTCAAATGGCATACCGAGCGCTGTGTGGACATGTAGCCTCCACTGTCTTCGTAGAGGACCCAGCGTGGCGCGGCAGTATCTTCGATCCAGATGATGGCACACTTCGGTGAATTCGCTCTTGGTGAGATACGGAAAGCTCTGATAGGTGGAACGGTGATCCATGAGGGCGGCTGGGTTTGCAAGACCCCAAGTAGGAGTTGTGTTGATGTTGCGCTCTGCTAGGTAATTTGCTGCCTCGAAGATGAACCTGCGTTGCCTACCCACATAGCTCAGTAATTACAGTGACTACGGTTGCTTTTACCGCGTCATGTACCTTGGTAGGCAAATGTGAGTCCTGGCACTGGTACCTATGAAGAAGTATATTGTCGCCGTATCTGCTTTGATCTTGAGACGTATGGATCAGAGGTAATGTGCTGTTTTGTTGCGCAACGAGCTGGGCTTCATGAATCAAGTCGGTTGAGCTTCATCATAAGTAATCTTTTTTATATGTAGTTGCGTTCGTGTGAATATTCGTTATTCGTACTATATGCAGCTACAGAGTTTGATAGTGCGGGTAATCACTTATCAAGAAATGCGCCACTACCGTATATGTACCAGTACCTCGTAGGTACATATGCATATACATGTACGCGTAGATGCCGGAGGACAGGCGGCAAGCAGGGTCTGCCATGTGGATAAGACGGCAAACGGCAATTACTCCTAAAAGACCCCTGTACTTTATTACTTCCAGGTACAGCAGGCACAGCGCAAGTAAGCGAGGAGGATAAGGTACACGTTGTAAGAAATCTCCCCATGATAAACCCGTCTATATACTCTCTATCAACCTCGAATTGAGGAATTCTTTCCTCCTGTGCCTCTGTCTCACCTCCAAGACAGCTCTTGCGAAGGGAGACTATACTGGGAGTCAAGACTGGCCTTGAAAACAAACATGTTCTCGTCGTGATCCCAGCCTCAGCATTGGCTCTTCTTCAGCTTGTTCGGGTGCGATACACGTAGCGGCTACAACGATAGCAACCCTTCCCGAGCCTTTCTCTACCCTCCCTGACCCTCGACCGACTCCATCGATGGTTACTCTTTGCCACTGCTAAGCTGAGCTAGCTCCATGAACGTTCGCGACCCATTCGGTCTCCATCGAAAGAGCGCACTCTCCATCCTCCAGACCAGCGCGTCCCGTGCCGCCGTTGACCTCACCGAACGCGCCGTCGAGGCTAGTGTTAATGCTATTGAGAAGGGCAAGCAGGCTGTCGACGACTTTGAAATGTCATTTTCCGTCCCCAAAAATGTCCCCTCATTCGGAAATCCTCAGAGGATAGTGGAGGACCACGTTTGGGGCAGCACCGCCGTTGCTCGCGGCGGAAAGGCCTCGTCGCATACCAACAAGGGCGCTGGCATACTCGAAGGCGTACAAGATCGCGTCGGTGGCCTCTTCCACAATCAAAATACCCTTCCCATGTACAAGGACAAGCCGTACGCATATCCCGTCTCTCACCGAGCCAGGCCAATATGGAGGAGAAAGCGCGCGATCGCCTTTACCTTCCTGCTGGTCTCGCTACTGTACTATTTTGGTATATTCGGTCGCCATCGTGATGCCGCCCTCTCTTCGGCGCCCCTGTGGACTTGGCTTGCCGCAGGCTCGGAGTCGGGCAAGACAGCGGACTGGCTCAAGAGGAGGGAGCGCGTAGTCGAAGCCTTCACCTTAAGTTGGGATGGTTACGAGCGATATGCTTGGGGTAAGACACGCTTACTTCGACTTGGCGTCCCATAGATGCCGGCTTGTGCTGACTATCACCAGGCTACGACGCGTTCCATCCGGTATCCAAAAAGGGCGAACAGATGGCTCCGCAAGGAATGGGCTGGATCATCGTAGATGCGCTAGATACGATGATATTAATGAACCTCACCTCGCGCGTCAGTCATGCGAGAGAATGGATCTCAAACTCGTTGACATACGACCAGGACCAAGATGTGAGCACCTTTGAGACAACTATACGTATGCTAGGGGGGCTCCTCTCTGCTCATTATCTCTCCAACGAGTTCCCGGATCTCGCCCCGCTGGCCGAGGACGATCCAGGAGCGCCCGGAGAGGATCTCTATCTCGAGAGGGCAAAGGATCTAGCTGATCGGCTTGTGGCCGCCTTCGACTCTCCCTCGGGCGTTCCTTACGCAAGCGTGAACATTGGCAAGTACGAAGGTTTACCAGCTCATGATGAGGGCGGCGCGTCATCTACTGCCGAGGCCACCACCTTGCAACTCGAGTTCAAATACCTTGCGAAGCTGACGGGCGAGAAGTACTTCTGGGACAAGGCTGAGAAGGTGATGCAGGTCGTCGACAATAACGGTGTCGAAGACGGCCTGGTCCCCATCTTCATCTACGCGACGGACGGTACCTTTAGAGGCAACAATATCCGACTAGGAAGCCGAGGTGATTCGTACTACGAGTACCTCATCAAGCAATACCTGCAGACGAACAAGCAGGAGCCTATCTATCTGGAATTGTGGGACGAGTCCTTACGCGGAGTCCGCAAGCATCTAGTCACCTACACGGAGCCATCCGGGTTCGCTATCATTGGAGAGCGGCCCGACGGGCTCAAGGGCTCGTTGTCGCCCAAGATGGACCACCTGGTCTGTTTTATGCCCGGCACAATCGCCTTGGCTGCGACGGGCGGTTTGACGGAGGCAGAGGCCAGGAAGCAATCGACGTGGACAAAGAAGAACGAGGCCGATATGAAGTTGGCGAGGGAGCTGATGCACACATGTTGGGGCATGTATAAGTGGATGGCGACGGGTCTAGCGGCGGAGATTACCTACTTCAACGTCGCAGATCCCCCCCTTCCCGAAGGCGCCCCTCACCACCCTCCGGCCGATTTTGACGCAGATCCCGAAGCCGTGTGGCGAAAGGACTACTCGGTCCATGCCATGGACACTCACAATCTCCAGCGTCCAGAGACTGTAGAAAGTCTGTTCTATATGTGGAGGATAACTGGCGACATCAAGTATCGGGAGTGGGGTTGGGAAATGTTCAAGTCGTTCATGAACCACACTGCCGTGCCGGACGGCGGAGGGTTCTCGAGCCTTTCGAACGCGAACAGGGTGCCGCCGGTGATGCGAGATAACATGGAAAGCTTTTGGCTAGTACGTTGCCCACGCTCGTTTTCCTTTCCTGATGCTCTATACATCTCTTCTAACTTCCTTTTCTTCTTTTCTAGGCCGAGACGTTGAAGTACTTCTATCTTCTCTTCTCTCCAGACGACCTCCTTCCGTTGGATAAGATTGTCATTAACACCGAAGCGCACGCCTTTCCGCGGTTTGACATGGGCCCGCTGTTTTCGACAGGATGGAAGCGGAAGCCGAGGGATGCCGAGGGGAAGATGATGGGATGATTTGGTTCAGGGTGGTCAGCATATGCGATGTGTACTCGTGTCCCTCGTGAAGGGTTAAAAAGGCATTATTGGCGTAAGGCAGCTTTTGCTAGATTCGTTTTGGTCGACGTTATGTCGAGCGGTATATACGGCGAGCTTTGAACCCCTGGGAGGTATGCATGAAATGCCAGCCTACCTCCCAACCTGCCTAATCAAAGGTGTACATATCATTCATTACGCTTGGTCTCTTTATATTGTGCCGTATATAAGAGACGGGACGTGAAGTCATGGGAATATTTCAAGACATAGACGCCGGCTAGCCCGTATATACTTGAAATATGAAAATGATATATCGATATATGCATACGTGAGAAAGCTTTGCATGCAGATTACATGAGGTGCATTTGTGTATCCGATAGAGCGTGCATGCATGGGGTATGCGCGTATCACATGTTGGCCATCTACTTACAAACATGCATGTAACATATCGGAGCAGCCCTGCGTGGTTTGATAAGCTCTGGCCTCACTATAATATAGCGGACCTTGTCGGCATCTCCCACAGCAATTCGCTCCTATATCACCACTCTTTGCCATCATTCTAGCCTTATTGATTCCTCACATTACTGCGTTCGTTAACATCATTGTCGACGCCTCCACCTGACTGCTTACGCACACAGACTGGGTCCCCCCCGCCCCCGCGCTGGCGGCGGATCCTCAAATGAACCAAACATGCCGCCGTCCACCGGCGACATCGAGATGAATATCTTCCCCATCAAGGAGGATTCCCTCGCGCAGGGGAGCAGCTATACCATGCGCGAGCCCACGTACGAGGAGGCGGCGCCACCGCGATTCTTGGATCGCATCATGGACGGGTTCCGACGCGATCCCACGCAGCGCATCACGCCCGAAGATCCTCTAGACGAGATCCACGCGGCCGAAGCTACCCAGCTGCGCCGTCCCATGCTGCACAGGAGAAGCTCCCAGTCGCAGTACTACGATGTGCGGATGGCCAACCTGCAGACGGCGCAGTCGCATCTCGCCAGGAAGCTGAAGGGCCGCCATCTGCAGATGATCGCCATCGGCGGCTCTATAGGTACTTGAAAGCCTCCATCACCGGGCACCGTATCCGTAACCCTGTCCTTCCAGACGAGACCGGCCGGCTGACTTGACCTTGAAAACACTAAAGGGTCAGGCCTGTTTGTGACCTCGGGCCGCGCCCTCCAAGTCGGCGGCCCGGCCTCGCTGCTGATGGCCTATCTCTTCATCGGCTGTATGCTGTACTGCACCGTCCAGGCTCTCGGCGAGCTCGCCGTCGCCTTTCCGGTTGCAGGCTCCTTCTCCGCCTACTCGACCCGTTTTCTGGATCCCTCATGGGGATTTGCTATGGGCTGGAAGTATGTCATTTTCTCTGTCGCCTTGCCTTGCCTCCCTTGCGGGCTATATAGACAGTAACACCTTGAGACGTCGCTTACACCGTTTGCTAGTTACGCCCTACAATGGCTAGTCGCGCTGCCGCTTGAGATAATCGCTGCGTCCATTACCATAACATATTGGAACCCTGATTTGAATAAAGCCATTTTCGTAACCATATTCTTGATAGCTGTTGTCGCGATTAACTTATTCGGTATCAAGGGCTATGGTGAGGCCGAATTTATCTTCGCCATTATCAAGGTCATTGCTGTCATTGGCTTCATGTAAGATTACATATCGTTTTCCGTCTTGCTTGTCCCCCGTTTTCCTCTTATCCAGGCGTATATGCTGACCTCCTTGGCCACCCCAAGACTGCTAGGAATTGTCTTGAATATTGGAGGTGTCCCAGGAGGTGGCTACATAGGCGTCTTGTACTGGCGCCAGCCGGGTGCCTTCCACAACGGCTTCAAAGGCCTCTGCAGCGTCTTCGTAACGTCCGCCTTTGCTTTTGCCGGGACGGAATTGGTTGGTCTCGCCGCTGCCGAGACGGCCAACCCGCGCAAATCCCTACCCACGGCTATCAAGCAGGTCTTTTGGCGAATTACCCTGTTCTACATCGTGGCACTCTTTCTCATCGGGCTGCTCGTGCCATATGACGACCCACGTCTCCTCATTCCCGGGTCAGCGTCGGCAGCCGCGTCTCCCTTCGTTATCGCCATCGAGAATGCCGGCATCGAGGTGCTGCCTTCGGTCATGAACGTTGTCATCTTGATTGCCGTTCTCTCTGTCGGCAATTCGTCTGTTTTCGGTTCTTCGCGAACCCTCGCTGCCCTTGCCGACCAAAAACAAGCACCAAAGATTCTGTCTTACGTCGATCGGCGAGGGCGGCCTTTGGTTTCCATTGTCATCTCGTCCTCGATGGGCCTGCTGGCGTATCTCGCCGATCTGGACGAGCAAGCTGCTGTGCTGGACTGGCTCGTCGCCATATCCGGCTTGTCGTCCGTCTTCACCTGGTCGTCTATCTGTCTATCTCACATCCGGTTCCGCAGAGCCTGGGCAAAGAAGGGCCACAGCCTACGTGAGCTAGCGTTCAAGTCGCAGTGCGGCGTGTTTGGCTCTTATCTCGGTTTCCTCCTGAATATGCTGGTGTTGGTGGCCCAGTTCTGGGTCGGCGCATGGCCTGTGGACTGGGTTGCCAAGTCGTCGCGGGAGATAGCTAAGAACTTCTTCCTCCAGTTCATGGCTGTCCCGGTCGTCATCATCTTCTACGTGGTACACCGCCGCTTCGCACGGACCTCCTTCATCAAACTAGACGATATGGATCTGGACACTGGGCGCCGAGATTTCAGCGTCCCTATCCTCCTCACACAGGAGGCCCAGGAGCGAAGAGGCTGGCCGAGGTGGAAGAGACTATATAAATTTCTATGCTGAGGCAGTTCTTCTACGTTATGTATCGTATTGTATGACGACCCTTTAGAGGCGCGATCCATATGCTTCGGCTTGTCGGACTAGAAATGTATAATATTACTACCTAAGTAGACCGTTAGGGTTATGGCGTTTGGTATTTGTTCGGCTTCAACCCCCAAGTACCTAATAGAAAGGCTCAGTCTAAAGTTGGGACAGGGCAAAGCCTCAAAGATATTATCCAGAATCTGCGTGTGATGAGACCTGAGGCCTATCATGGTTGTCAGACACATTAGGTAGATATGATACTGCGGCCACACCATTTGATAGCAAATCCTTTCTGGTTGCTGGCTTCTTCTTTGTTTAGGGGTCACCCAAGGTTGCATAGTCAAAGCTTCGTGTTATTGTCGATACATTCGTTAAGCATTTGTATTTGAAGGGAAAAGTTTAGAAAAAGGAAAATGTACACAAGCGAATTTTCAGCGGTATGCCTTGCTATGCCATGCCATGCCATCGCCTGCGCTACAACAAAATCCCAACATGATTTGGCTTTCTTTTCTCGTATGATCAAGCTGGCTCTAGTCGGCACTCGATGATACTTTCCAGATACCGTCAGCGTTATCCACCGGTCCAAAGCATGGCGAATAGGAGATAGGCAGGTATCCTATGAATTCCACCACACGTCCCACAACCACGCAAAACCTCTCCTTTCCTCTCGTTCTTCTCGTAAGTCATGAGCGGCATCTAGGCATCTTCGTTCATAAAATAGGAATATTTGCGTGTCATGACCGTTTCGTTAGTGCGTCTTTCAGCGTCGGCGATCGTGTAGGGTCGCCTAGAAATCCCAGTTGAAGCCGCCTGACTTGGCGGCCGTGGACTTGGCCCTGGGAGCGGGCTTGGGAGTTTGGCTGTCATCCTCATCGCCAAACAACCAGTTGCGGTTCGAACCCTTGCCGCCGCCCATTCCGTCGCCGCCGATGTGAATTCCTCGCTCACCATCCGCCTTGCGCGCAGCGACAGGCTTGTTCTCCTTCTGCACGGGAGACTTGTCGTACATCGACCAGTTTGCATCCATCATCCTCACGGCCTTCTTTCGGTCTTCGCCTACCGGGGGTCTAGGCTGCGGCTTCTGAGCCGGGGAATCATCCTTCATTTCCCAGTGGGCCTCGAAATCTCGGCCGCGGTCCTTCAGATTCGTGATGGCTCCTAGGGGTTTGGCCTCGTCAGCCGGAGCTTCCTCTCCATCCTCGCTGTACAAGTTGTTCTTGTATAAGCCAAGCCCGTTGTTGTGAGTCGCGCCACGAGGGCGGGTCACCCGGGGCTCGGAATCGGGGCCGTCGTCCACGAATTCAAAGTGCGTCTCGGCGTCACGGCGAGGTTTGGCGGGTGCAAGCTTGCGCACCGGACTCTCCTGTACGTCGTCCTCTTCGGTGCCCCAGTGTCGCACGTCCTGGTGTCGCGCAGCCAAGGCCTTGGACGGCTTGGCTTTGTGGGGTGTATTGAAGTCGTCAAAGGACCACTGGCTAGAATGCTTAGTCTTCTTAGAAGCTGCGTCAGGCGCCTGAGGCGCCGGAAGGTCTTGGGGTTCGTCAGAGCCATCAGCAAAATCGAAGTGGCTATACTTCTTGGGGTTGGGGCGGATGAAGCGACTGGGAGAAGCTACGGCGTCGAGCGAATCGCTCTCTTCATCAATTCCTTGGTCCTCAAAGAGACGGTTTGGCTGGAACTTCTTGTCGGCGCCAGCTTTAGGAGCGACAGCCTTGCTCGGCGACTCGGGTCCTTCTTGAACGAGACTCTCAACTGGCTCATCGCCCAAGATCTCGGCGAAATCGCGCTGGCGCGGTCGAGCTCCGCCTCTAGGGGAGATGACCGAAGCGATGCTCTCGTCGGATTCTTCGCGGGGGGCAAACAAGGAGAGAGAGGCGTGGGGGTCGCGTAGAATGTTGGATGAGTTTCCGCGCGAACGAACAGGAGCTTCAGCTTGTTTCTGAGCAGGAGCGGCATCGATGGACGACTTGATAGCAGTCTCAATCAACTTGATCTGCTCGGTGCTGTCGCGGATTGGCCAATTGCGACCCGACCTGCCAATGATATCGAGCTGTTTGAGCAGAGAACCTTGATCCCAGGTCTGGCGGATCTGCAAGATCTTGCCATCCTTGTCGAAGGTGACAATGTGCATCTAAGTCGCATGTTAATTCTAGGCTCATCGCTCGTCCAACGCTACCCGGGAAGAAGAGTAAACGTACAATGGGAATGTAGACGGTGCGGTCAGTCAGAAAGTTGTCGTCGAGGTTTGGGAGGTAAGGGCCGCCGGCGGTAAGGAATTCGAGGACGGTGTCGACTTCGACAGCAATTGCATTCTGACCCTCGACGACGGATAGGACGTCCTGCTTGTTCTTCTTGAGCTGCTTGACCACGGTGCCCAGGTGCTTGATTATGTCGGCGGCACCTTTAACGCTAGTCGTGGTCGTGATATAGTGGAGGGAGGCTTCAGCAGATAGCTGAGACGAGTTCGGCGCAGCAAGAAACTGCTTGTAAACACCTACCAGCGCCATGATGAACGAGGGGTGTTTTGGTCGGCCGGCGCGTACGTCTGTCTGAACGTGACTGAATTCGTCTCTACAGGATGTGTATGTGTGTATGTGAGTATGCGAATATGTGCGCTCTAACAGCAGAGGCAGATAGGTTGCTGGCCGGTGGCAAGAGGAACTTCAAGAAAGTCGCGAGGAGTAAACGGTTAAGGAGTGATGGGGAGGATGGATGACAACAAAACAAGAGTAGAATAGAGCAAAAAGAAAAACAAGGCAGATGGAAGGAAGAGGAGAATATCTAGCGAAGGTGATAGAGAGAGTCGCGTCACTAGTGATTACCAGGGTGAAGAAAAAGCGTTTGCGGTAGGGGTCTTGGGTGTGTTTACTTGTCTGCAGCAGGTACCTACCTGCCGCCTAAGCAGTACTTACACTTATGTACGGTAGCCAGGCAACGACAGTGATATACGCGGGCGTACTCAGGTACCGTCTGACCTAACCTGCTTGCACTTCCTCCAGTCTGTTTACCATCCCCATCTAAGATTAAAGTACCTCTGCCGCTCTGTGATTATTCAGGCCGAGAGATAGAGTCAGTTGGGGGGCCGAACGGGCTTTAAGAGGTTCTAATTAAAGCCCCCACGGGTAAGCTCCAAGTGACCTTAGCCCTACGAGTGATTACGCGCATACAGTATCTGGTATACCCGTGTTATGTTTGTATTCTCCCTATATCTACATAGATGGGCCTATTATTATATGTCAAGGCAGATTCGAAGGCGTGATAGAAGAGCAGACAGGAGTGATGCCCCTTTTAACGTCAGACGCGCCCCGAGCCGACGTATTACTCCAGACTTGAACATGCAAGTACATGCTTCGGGAATATAGTGGCGTACTACATGTATCCAAAGCCGGCGATATGTGGAAATGCCTGTACGTTCTAGGCAAGGTCGGATTTCTAAGTATGTTTCAGTCATGCAGGGTTTCCTCCGGCCTTGAAACATGAGGATAGCGACACACCCGGGTACGTATTCCTCTACCTGCTTCACCTGGTCAGTCCATCCTGGCAGCCATCGATCGTACCCGAGTATCTCGTGTACCTGATAATACGTGCATGTGTTCCATGCGCACTTGCGGGAGCTTGTAGGTACTTGCACGCTATCTCTGTCTATCGAAGCCGCACCAACTCCACCCACAAATTATATCCGAAAGCGCCGACACACCTGCCCGAGCGCCTTAGGTAAGACAGCTGCCTAGCCCTACGTAGTGCAACGCCTACACGTAGCAGCTCTAGGTACATTCCTACAGTGCTTGTCCGCGCGGCGCATTAGCACATTCATTGATGACACTTCACGCGACGATCAGCACCCGACGTCAATCCATCCTGTCCATCTAGCTACTGCAACTTTGCATCTAATACTGCTGAAATAAAACTCAATCACCTCTTCTTCTTCCTTTCTCATTCAATAGCACCAAAGATTTCAGAATAGCCGCTCTTCTATTATCCTTTCAGAGCTTACTTCGCCTTCTATCCACCTGTATTCGTAGCTCTCCATCCGTATAATCGAGCTCTGCTCCCTTGCTCCTCATCCATCTCGGTTCGAGTCTTGATACGCAATCAAGCAACTATCCTGTCATGACACCCGCCTTCACACCACCATCCACGCAACCATGAGGGTTAGGGGAACTCTAGGGGCGGCGGCCTCGGTCTGGTCGACTGTTCTCCTTCTCGCGACGCTTCTGTGCATGGCCCCGATCGTTCACGCCGCCGACGGCCCTACTATCGTCGCCAAGCAATTCGAGAATCAGCCCAAGAAACTCCATTACTTCAAGGGCTCCAACACCGTCTTGTTCCAAGAAGCCTACGGACGCACCGTCTGGCGATCGACCGACGGAGGCGCCAACTGGTCCAAGGCGGACGGAATCGAGCACGACAAGGCCGTCGCCCTAGTCATGCACGACTACGATGACAAGAGAGCCTACGTTTTGTCGAGCACCAACGCTCACTGGAAAACCGACGACCAGGGCGAAACCTGGAAGCCCTTCTTTACCGATGCCTACACGAGCGACTTTCCCGAGACCATGGGCCGATGGTTGAGCTTTCACGCCACCGACCCCGACAAGATCCTCTTTACCGGCATGGATCGCGAAAGTTTCTTCTTCGAGGAAGTAGTCATGTACACCACGGATGGCTTCGACACGGATGCCAAGCTGCTGCGTGGCCGCACCCAGGGCTGCTGGTGGGCCAAGTCCTCGCCGCTTTTCAACACAGGTCAGGAAGACCTAGACAGACAGAGAATACTATGCATTGTTAGGAACGGCATGTTTTCGAGTCAGAAGGAAAACCGCCTGCTCATTTCCGACAACTACTTTAGTGCCGAATCCGCCGACGGGGTCCTGCAAGAATTCGAGCCAAACTTGGACGGCGGCAGCCCTGTTCAGGGCATCATAAGTGTCGTCGAAGTCAAGAAGCAACTCCTGGTCGCTGCCTCGTCCCGCAACACAGCCGAGATGGCCCTGTTCGTGAGCGGCGATACCGTAAAGTGGCACCGTGCCGTCTTCCCTCACGACCATCCCCTCATCGAAAAGTCGTACACGGTACTGGAAAGCACCCCTTACAGTATCCAGATTGATCTCAGATCGAACAGGCGCATATCTAAGCCCATGGGTACCTTGCTAACCAGCAACTCGAATGGCACGTATTTTACCCGAAACGTGGAGCACACAAACCGCAACTTCGACGCTCTCGTCGACTTTGAAAAGGTTTCCAACATCCAAGGCGTCTTTTTGATCAACCAGGTCGATAATTGGGAAGCCGTGGAGGAGGACGACGATGAGAAAAAGATCAAGACTAAGATCACATTCGACGACGGGAGGACCTTCGAGCCTATCAAGACGGGCGATGAAGATATCCATCTGCATTCCGTCACCGAACTTAACAATGTTGGCTTCGTCTTCTCAAGTCCAGCTCCGGGCCTGGTCATGGGAAATGGCAACCACGGCAGCTCCTTGAAGGGATACTGGGACTCGAACCTCTACGTGTCGGACGACGCTGGCAGAACGTGGACCGAGGGACTGAAAGGCCCGCACAAATACGAGTTCGGCGACCAAGGGTCTATCCTCCTTGCGGTCAGAGATAGCAAGGACGCCGATGTAAAAGAGATCAGATACTCACTGGACCACGGCAAGAATTGGGAGACGGCCAAGCTGCCTGATGGTGTCAGCGTATCTCCTTGGACGCTGACAACCACTCAGGACTCGACCAGCTTGAAGTTTCTGATGGTTGCTCGAAAGGGGTCGCCGACAGCACCAACCGGTTTCTACGTCATCTCAATCGACTTTGAAGGCTTACATGAGAACAAGTGTAAGGAAGGTGACCTGGAAGATTGGTATGCGCGGGTCGACGACGACGGCAATCCGAGCTGCGTCATGGGCCACACGCAGAAGTACCGTAGACGCAAGAAGGACGCCGAGTGCTTCATCAAGGACGAGTTCCATAGTCCAGTTCCCGAATCCGCTCCGTGCGAGTGTACCGACGCCGATTTTGAATGTGACTTCAATTTTGTGCGTGACGGTGACGAATGCAAGCTTGCCGGACCCATGGTTGCACCCAAGGGCCACTGCGAGGACAACAATCCAGATGACACGTTTATGGGGTCTTCTGGCTGGCGCCTTATTCCTGGAAATGAGTGCAAGCGCACCGGAGGCGACCAGAAAGACAAACAAAAGGAGTGGAAGTGCTCCGATGCCAAGGGGTCGCCAAATGCACCCGGCAGCGATAAAATCGAGCACGTCCAGCAGCCTTTCGAGGGCGATTTTGATCGGTTTGAGAAGCACTACCTCGAACGAGGCGACTCGAGCACCGAGGACGACGAGACCATCATCGCTAGGCCGTACAGAGCTATCAGTGCCGAGGCCGGCGATATCTTCGTCACGCACGATCACGGCAAGAATTGGACCAAGGCCAAATTCCCCGGAAAGGAACCAATTCATACGATCATCACGCACCCATACGTCAAGGACATGGCCTTTTTCTTGACACGGACGAACAAGGTCTACTACACGATTGATCACGGAAAGCATTTCGACTCGTTCCAGACACGGGATCCGCCTGATATGTCGGTGTTAAGAGGCCCCATGACCTTCCATCCAGATCGTAAGGAGTGGTTCATCTGGCACGGAAAGAAATGCCGCGACGATGTCTGCTACCGCGAAGCCTCTGTGACAACAGATCGTGGCGACAGCTGGGAAACGGTCAAGCGGTACGTGGAAAGATGCGAGTTCACTGGCTCAAGCGCATACAAATTTCGCAACGAAACGCAGATGGTCTGCCTGGCGAGGACGCGGGAGGACAACGAGGAAAGCAACCCGCTCCAGCTCGTGTACAGCGACGAATTCCCCAAGTATAAACTGAATACGGCGTTGGACAACGTTATCAACTTTGCCATCATGGCCGAATTCATTGTGGTTGCTACCGAGAACAAGACGGAGAAGACGCTCAGCGCGCTGGCCAGCGTGAACGGCAGGGACTATGCCGCCGCTCATTTCCCGTATAATGTCGAGGTTCCGCACACGAATGCGTATACTGTACTAGATAGTTCCACCCACGCCGTCAACCTATTTGTCGAGACGTCGGAAGAGAAGAATCGGCCGTTCGGATCAATCCTCAAGAGCAACTCGAACGGGACGTCGTACGTCTTGAGCATCGGGGGCGTCAACAGTGACGAGTCCTTTTACGTAGATTTCGAGAAGATGCTCGGCCTGGAGGGCGTTGCGTTGGTCAACACGGTTGAAAACATGAACAGCGACTCAGAGCCCAAGAGGCTTCAGACGAGGATAACTCACAATGACGGAGCCAACTGGGCATTCCTACCGCCCCCGGAACGGGACCTGGACGGCAACAAGTTCAGCTGCCACAGCGAGAGCGGCGACGAATCATGCGCTCTCCACATTCACGGCTACACTGAGCGAGCGGACCGTAGGAAGATGTACTCGTCCGAGTCGGCAATCGGTATCATGTTCGGCATCGGCAACGTCGGTCCCATTCTCGGGGATTCCAAGGACGCCGACACGTTCATGACGGCCGACGCTGGGCTTAGCTGGAAGATGGTGAAGAAGGGGAGTTGGACGTGGTCTATCGGCGATCAGGGATCCATCGTGGTTCTCGCGCAACGAAACACCAAGTCCAAGTCGATATCCTACTCGCTCGATCAGGGCGACACGTGGGAGGACTATACCTTTTCGGAGAGCGATGTTGTCATCACCGACATCACAACTCTACGCTCGGGCTCGTCGAGGAATTTTATCCTCTGGGGCCATCAGGGGAGCAAGCTCTTCACGGTAAATGTGGATTTCTCGGGCCTGGCGAGTGGTGAGTGCAAGCACAACACCGAGGACGCCGAGAAGTCGGACTACGAATGGTGGGCTCCTCGGCACCCCCAGCAGCCCAAAGACTGCTTGTTCGGTCACAAAACCTACTACCTGCGCAAGAAGAAGGGCAGGAAATGCTACAACAACAGCAAGGTTCTACACATGTCTAGTGTCGAGAACTGCGAATGCACGCGACAGGACTTTGAATGGTGAGTACGACAAGCGTTGAGAGGCGAAGGTGCTGCCGGATATGTGCTAACATGAAGCTGTCATAGTGACTATAATTTCGAGATGGACAATCACGGCTACTGTAAACTAGTCGAAGGACTGCAGCCGCTTGATCCGGAGCGGGAGTGCAAGGAAGACTCGGACAAGTTCGAGTACTACGAACCCAGCGGCTTCCGCCGAATCCCATTGACGACGTGCAAAGGGGGATTCGAGGCGGACAAGGTGCTCACGCCTCATCCGTGCCCGGGCCACGAAGAGGAGTTTGAGAAGAAGCGCGGTGCGTCGGGCATCGCCATCTTCTTCGCAGTCGTCATTCCGATCTGCCTCGCGTCTTTGGCCGGCTGGTGGGTGTATCGCAACTGGCAGAGCAAGTTTGGACAGATTCGGCTGGGCGAACAAAACGGTCTGGATAGCGACGCGCCGTGGATCAAGTACCCGGTGGTGGCCGTGTCGGCCGTAGTAGCGGTGGCTGGCGCCTTATCTCTTCTGCTGGGCAGCCTCTGGCGCAGCGTCAGCTCGGCGGTGGGTAGTAGATTCGGGGGCAGAGATGGCGGCGGTCGTTACAGCTGGCTACGGGGAGGCAGCCAGCGAAGATTCACGACCAGAGACAGCTTCGCCCGGGGTAGAGGCGACTATGCCATCGTGGACGAAGACGAGGGCGAGCTTCTTGGTGACGACAGCGATGACGAAGTTTGAGGCGATGGGAATCAGCATGTCTCTCACACTCTCTCATGACTACGTCCTAGGTATATCGGATCCATGGTAGACACGAGACCAAGATTCACACTACAAGGGACGGGTCGGGGGAGGGAATCAGGAGGGGAAACAAACGGCCCTTTTTGTGTTTCCTGGTCTAAATGGAGAGTAAGTAGTGCGAGCTGTCAAGACATGCTAGATCATCATCTACGTCATTTACGACTAGATATTGCGATGGGGTAGAGCTCTCAATTTCCTTTTCCGTCTGGTCGGTATCAAGCACGGGGTTCAGAAAAGGGAAAGAGGACAGCTTGGTCTAGGCAAGGCTGTTTACCGGTTACTGTCATTACAGGACGAACTGGAGGGGTAGCCAAGCGGTAAAGCGAGATGAAGATGATACTGTAATAGTTGAATAGATACAACAGCGTAGTCTAGACGGATGCAAGACATTTTCTGTCCTGTGTACAGGCCGTGACGCAGGGATGAGGACCGAGTGCTGGGGTGACATGGGGGAGAAGCATTATGACAGCCCGGGTACGCAAGGCTCGGCATGTCTGTACTATGTAGCATAATATTGCGAGCGCCTCCCCCATGCGATGTGCTTGGGGCCCGGGATATAACATCAGACCCCTATAATGGAGACCCGAGAGGAACCCGCCAGCCCGCATGATGCCGTCGGACTCTTCCCTGTCTTGTTTTTTTTTTTCTTTCTTTCTTTTTTTAATAGTCGGTACCTTTCGTATGCATGTCTAGGCACTTTAACCTCCTAACGTGCCGGGGTTCACTTTATCAACCGTCGTCCCATCTATCCAATATCTTGTCTATCTACCTATCTACCTAGGTAGGTAGCTTTGGTATGCCACCTATGAACCGCACTTCTCATCTTTTCTGTTACCCCTCAAGTGTCGTACCAGAGAACCTCTCTCTCTTGCGCTCCTAAGAATACCTGGCGGTCTGAACTCGCTCCACGAAATTGGTTCAACTAGCGGCACAGCAAGGGAAGAGACCGGAGCACTGCTAGGTTGACCCAAGGGATCACGATTGAGGCATAGTGCTACGTGTACCTGCAGGAAAAGGGGGGGGGGGGGGGGGGGGGGGGGGGGGGGAGCCGCTCAGTCCGTCCTGTCGGGCCCACTTACATTACCATAGTCGTACAGCCATTGAGACAGAACGCGACGTCGTCGACAGGCAAAAAGGGAAAAATGAAAAAAAAAAAAAAGAAAAGAGCGCCGTCCATAGTCACTTCGACAATCTATCACAAACAACACGTTTGTCGCACTCGGCTAAGATGATAATCATCATGTGCATGTCTTGATTCTATCTACTACAGGTATGTAAAAAGGCAAGCAAGGGGCGGTAAAAGAGAGCAAGGGCTCTTCTCCACGCCGCATTTTCCCTCGAGACAAGGTCTCACGTCTTACACACCTTGTACTTGCAAGTAGAAAGGGGGCGTCTGCAATACATAACATTTTCGGTACCTCGTCAGTCGCTAAAATAGAAAGCCAAGCCCTTCATAACTCCTGTTGATGAATGTTCCGCCTACATGAACGCCAAACGAGGCTTATAGTAGTACTTGCAACTCAGTCATTTTCCTCCACACTTGCCTACACCTTTGTGACGTGGCGAACAAAGGATGCCAGACAAGACGAGCAAGTCTGGAAATCCGATGGGACGGGTATATATATATATATAAACAATCAAGAAAAGAAAACGTTTGAGGGTAGTGTGTTGTAGTATATCGCGGAGACGCCGAGGCTGTATCGTGAGTCGAACTGGTCATCCGCGCGTCGAAGACTTAATTTCGCCGGACTCGCTTCCAAAAGCGTTTCATAACATTGCCGTCGGGACCGGGCGAAAGACCCAGCTCCTGATCAATCTCGGCAAAGATCCTATCCATGCTCTCCTGGTGACCGTCTTTGGAATATGCAGACGTGGGCGTGTCGTCGCGAGACGACCAGGTCCGAGATAGTTTTCTCGGATGCTGCTGCGACCCTCTCTGCCATCCGTAGATCTGGCCTTCGCAGGCCCGCAGATCCGGTCTCGTAAGCGTCATGCGCAGTGTCATCTCGCGGGAAGACCCAGGTGCTTGCGCATAACTATCGTCAGCCCTCGAAGAGTGGTAAGGCTCGGCGCCGCTGAGATGCAGAGGCTTGACAGGCTTATCTAGTGGCGTCCTTGGCGACTCGGGATCCGGCAGCGACCCATCGTCGCTGTAGGTAGATGATTTGTCGTCCGCAAGGAACGTCTTGAACTTTTCCGAGTCTCCAGAGGGCACCCCTCGTGTGTGACCCTTGGCGCTCGGCATATTCTCATCGTTGGAGGGGAATCCAAACTCGATTGCTTCGTCAAACTTCTGCGGTGAAGCTAGATAAACTCGCAACTTGAGACGCGCCTCAGGATCTTGATAGTGCCTTGCTGCAGGGTCAATCGACGATATTGACTCGTGCGCAGCGTGCCTCGGCGTGATCAGAGACAGCGCCCTGGACTTCCGCCGTCCACCCTGCGCATAAATGACCGGGTTCGAAGCTGGTGGGTTAGGCATAGGGAACATGGCGTCCCTGGTTCCAGGCCGAGTTGGTGAGATGGACGTGCGACCGAACGGGATCTTGGAGAAGGACAGGTGCCGGCGGAACGAAGGAGGCCTTGCTTCTTTAGGGGGCGTGGGCACGGTTTCCCTGGTATTCACGTGGTAATCATCGAGGGTGAGGCGTAGGTCTAGGTCGTCGTCCTCATCCAGCCATCTAAAGCTGTCATACAGGTTGCCGTGCGCGCCGGCGGAGGCATTGTCGCTCGCGACAGAGTCCATGCTGGGTCGCGGTGATGACGACAAGGTCGGGGGGTAGGCAGGCGGAGGGCTCGGGCGTCCGCTCGGACGACCGACCTTCAGGATTGCCTCGTCGGCGGCATCCAGGATGACGCTGGGTCTCAGCTGCTTGGCGACGATGACTTGCTCTTCCCGCGTAAGATGCTTTTCTCTGATCTTGGCTGGGAGCTTGGAGAGAAATGCGGTATCGACTGACACGGCGTGGGCGTGTGCGTAACCGTGGTCCCGGCACGATGGCGAAGTTAGCGGGCGCCCCAGTGGCTTGCCGTTGAGGGCGGCGTCGGTGCTAAGGGAAGTGCCTCGGAATTTATGGCGTCGATAGAGCTGGCCGTCCGTGTTCCTCTGCTCCCTCGGCGCGTTCAGGTCCTCAGCATAGTCGAGAATTCCAGAGGATTGAGCAAGACGCAAGCGTTCCAAGGTGGAGAAGTACTATTTGAAGAGAAAAGGGAGAGAGGAATTTAGCAAAGACCCTGGCAGCGATAATAGGCGATAATAGGAGAAAAAAAAAACAGAATCGGGAATGGGTAACTGGAAATGGAAGGAGTGACAGTGTGCTCTGCTGCAGGAACGGGCATAGCTGGCGCAGCTGGCATATATCCATGCATGCATGCATAGAGCTGGCAGAACGGCTCGCGAGTGGCCGGCAGCGTTGCAATATGCAGGCGTAGATATTGCCCATCGGTGCCCGTGTCTGTGCTCATATATGCCCATCTCTGCCCATCTATGCGCATCTATGCGCGTCTGCCTATCCTCCCTCCTCCCTCAAATCGCTTACACCCCCCCCCCCCCCAGGCCGACGTTGGCATGCTGCTGCTTCGCTAACGGCGCATTGGCCAATCAACGCGCCGCTTGACGAGCAGCCCTCCATCTTGTCACTCTCCCCTTTTCCTTCTTTGCAGAGCCGTCTCTACACGAGACTCCCAATTGGTAGATACGTCTGCCACGCACATAGCGGGCGCGTCTCTGCAATCCACGTTCACGTAGACCGCCCAATCCGACGAGTAGCAGCTGAACTGGCAGAGAAACATGACACCCCCCACAAATTGCCATGCCAGCGGCCCGTCAAGCCCAAAAACAAACATGTAAAAATTGGAGACGAAAAAGTCTTTCTTTTTCTTTCATGAATTGCGGGTATGACGGAGCAAAGAGCAAAGGGAAGAAGAGAAAATATAAAAGATAAAAATAAAAAGGTATCACAACTTACTTTTCGCCTAATCGCATCGGGAAGAGCCTCAAATTCCTCGACTTCCTTTCGAGTAAGATTCGGGTACGGCGACGAAGCGAGCTCAGGGCTCTCCCAACCCTTTTCATTTTTTATCTTGCAGGATTTCCTCGCCATGTCCTTGTTGTGCCCTGTCGATCCCATTTTGATCGCGTTCGGTAGCGGTAACGGTAGCCATTGTCGAAGCGAGCCACGCGAGTGATTGGGTCTCGAGTGGCCTTGCTGTGTAGGTAACCTCGAAGCCCGTGTCGACTCGTGCTCTTGGCGGTGCTGGTCGAGGAGGCTCCGGTGATAGTCCATCGTGCTACAGAGCTTGGAGCGGGCCGGCTGAGGGTCTGGGCAGTTCCCGTCGTTTGCGAGTTTGCTACTCATGCAAGGCCGCATTGTTGGTGTGGTGCACAAGACGGGCTGCAAGCATTCTTAGGTCAGACAGATGGTCGAATCAGATATGGGCTCCGCCGTCGTGTATACGCATCATCGTCGACGTTAGAAAAGGAAGAATTAGAAAATAGAATAAAGATTAGGTACAATATGTCGAGCTCAAGTGCGCATTGTCGGGAGGGCGAGAGGAACAAGAGGAAAAAAAGAGAGAAAGAGAGATGGCCTGGGCTGATGCAAGAAATCCTGTCTACAAAGGTGACGAAATATGTATATGCCAGGTTGTTTACAAGGCTCGCACGGCCTGTGCTCGGCTTAGGCTACTGCGAATAGCTAGCTCTGCTATGGGCTGCTGTGGAAGGCATGCCAGCAAGGTCTGCAGGTATGCCAGTAGAGGTGCTGGTATGTGCGCTGCATGCCTGGGTAATAATAGTAGGGCGTCTCGGGCGTCTTCAGAATCGTAAACCCATCTCTTACTGACTCGTGCGTTTGATTGAAGAGAGCAACGAGTCGCCTCTGACAAGGCACAGCGGGCCAATGGCAGGCCGGTGACAGTTCCAGCTGGCCCTGACGAGATCCACATAGCCCACCCCGTATGGGGAAAGAATAACGGGAGAGCGATGGAAGCTAACGGGATGAGAAACAACGGTTCGCAGGGTCCATTCGGCCCAGGCACGGGAACGTGGCCTACCAGAAGCTTCAGAGGTGGTCGGGAGGCAAGAGAATCGTGCTAGGCAAGAGACTGCTTCGATTGGCGCCGTGATAGTGTTGATGATCTACCAGTTGGCTTCACATTCCTGCATATATATCAGCACACCCACGAGCTGCCGGCCAACCAGCTACGCTGCTAAGTCGGCCCAAGCTCCAACTAACAGCTGTGCCCCTGACAGTTCTGGGTCCGAGCTGCGGCGGTACCCACGCCCAATCTATCTGCCCAGGCACGCGTACCCAATAAGCCGGCAGCGCGCACGGTACTATGTAGCACGCGTGTACCTAAGCAGCCAAGATGTGCATATATGTATCTAAGCAGCTAAGGAATGAGGTAATGCACAGAGAGCAACAGCCACGAAAAGTAAAATAACCGGACGTGGCAAGCCTTTGTCATGATTAAATAACCCGCCGTCGCGACATGCCGATTTTTGCCATTTATTAACCCACGACGGCCTACTTCGGCAATCGAGTGCGCCAGCGCTATTCTCGAAAGCACCTATTCAATGCTCGTACGTATCTGAGGGAACGTACATAGTACCATACATACACACAAGACCAGACGGATCTAAAAGCAGCTCCAGGAGCTCAAGCTACCCAGCCGCGTGCCGAGTCGCTAGCAAAGACCCAGGCTATATCACCGTGCTCCACTTGACCACACGCTCCTGAATCCTGTCCAATACAGACCCTTGCCCGCTCTGACCCCTTTCAGACACCGATTTCCGGACTTACACCGCTATTCTACCTGCCTGTCAGGCCTGTCTGGCTGCTTGTCACCACCCAGTCGTCAGGGCGTCATTGACACCGCCAGGCAGCCCGAATAGCAAGCTAGGCAGGCTGGCTGGTAACTGTCAAGCTATCGTTGCGTCACTCACGTTAGCCGCAACGAAACCCGAACGCTCGGGAACAGCAGGACAACATATAAAGGCAGAGTTGCTGAACTGTAGACAAATATTTATCTCGGCTTTCGGCTCGTTTACAATAGACGTCTTTTCTTTTTACAACGAACCGCCCATCACTGCAGGTGTTGTAACTAGCCAGGCTTGAATCATTGCGACTGGGCAGACAGGCTGAAGAGCCGGCCAGATGCAGCACTGAGCCTGAAGGGTTTATCCAGCAAGTCGAACCTGAAACACGGGCTGTACAAGGAGTATCGCAGAAGACCCTCTAGGGCTGCATGCAGCTTTGGAACTAAGCACCTTAGAGCTCACGACCCACACCCGAAGAGGTGTCCGAATATATCCGAACGGCATTCCTGCAACTACTAGGAGGTAGATACAGCCCACCTAGCCAAAAAGAGCATCACGAAGATTTCGAGCCACTTCCGGACTATAAGCACGACACTTCAACTCATCAATGAAATCCACCAGTGCCTGATCTAGGTACCTCACTCGTCTACTTCCACTCATTGGTCTGGATACGGGAGCCATTCCTATCCGAATCATCTACACCAACGGATCATAGTACGTATATATCTTATTGTCCCTCCCCTTCCCCTTCAGCGCTGGCTGTGTAAATGTGGAAACGCCCGTTTGGCTGTCGTAGGACTCGTAGAGGGACGCCAGCCGCTTGCCCCCGCCGCCGGGGAGATCGACGACGAACTTGGGCAGGTAGAATCCCGCGATCGTCCCCTGTATCTGTGATTCGATGTCGAGTATGGTCGACAAGGGCGTCCGCAGGTGTTCGATCTTGGGCACCATATCACATTGGTAGACATAATACTATCCATTCCCGTTAGCACCTACTTTCTTCTTTTAGCGGACCGGGGAAACGGTGGATGCTCACTGGCTGGATCGCCATCTTGGCAAGTTTCCTGATCAACATCGACATTGTGTCGACGTCGTCGTTGATGCCACGAAGCAAGACGGTCTGGTTGCGTACCGTGACACCCGACTCTAGCAGCTTGCGGCTGGCCTGCTCTGTGATCCAGGATATTTCCTTCGGGTGGTTGAAATGGGTATGCAAGGCCATGTGCTTCCCGGCATGTCTTGCCTTGTCTGATACGCGGATCAGAGACTCTGTCCACGGGTCTTTCTGGTCGAGGAACCTCTGCGGTGCCACAGCTAGCGCCTTGGACGCGAATCGGAACCTCTCGATATTTTTCATGCCTATCAGTCGATCTCCAATTCGCTCGATGACGTCGGATGGGAGATAATAAGCATCTCCGCCAGAGACGACAATGTCATGTAGCCCCCCTTGACCTTCTATATAGTCGAAGGCAGCGTCGAGCCGATCAGAAGTAAGCTTGAAGCCTTCTTTAGTCACCAGCTCGGTGCTTATTCCAACCCCATACGATCTTGTGCAGTAGAGGCAATACGTCGGACACAGCGAAATCGCTTCATCCTGTTAGTGACAACGAAAGGTGATAACAGGGGAGGGAGTTTGAAAGAGCATACGAAGAAGCAGTGCTTTATCGGGGTATCGGTGTACAACGGCACCATTTGCCTTCGAGTCATCCTTCTCGTGTAGCGGATCAAATCTGGACTCCTCGTGATCCGGAACCATTATAGATCCCAGCGGGATGAACTGCTTAAATATAGGGTCGTTGGCTGGATCTTTCCAGTTGATCCTACTCAACATATACGGCCTATTAGATGTTAGACTTGCGGTCGTCCTGTACGAGACCATGGTATCTCTGCGCTTATTCGCCTATTGGGTTCGCATACATGACTCGAACGGACATGGCAGACTTTTTAAGGCCACTCGCAACGTCCGCTGTGAACATGTCACGGCTCTGTGAGCCACGGCCGCCATTGCTACTTGGAACTTCGGCGGGGAGGACAGCGTAGAGGAATTCGAAGAGCTTCCTAGTGTCTCCATGAGGTGTTGCGACAAGATTCTAGGACAATCAGCAGGAGGCCAACACGACGCTGGAGAACAGTAAGAAGACTAGCCTTGATACCCCAACTCGAAGACACGAATTCACCCTCAGACACGTCCTTCCATACCGGAACAGCTCTCCAAAAGTCGTCGAGGGACCTAGGGGAAGCTGATGGCCACACGACAGGCGGGTCGGCAAACGCACTCTCGTGCTGGACATGAACAGTGGATAACCTCCGTGTCAAGTAGGATGTTGCCGTGGGTATGTTCGGATGCGTCCTGTTACGGACAAGAGCCTGACTTATCTTGCCAATGTGAGACGACATTGTTGCTGAATATGTAGGTGTTCCCCCGCGAGCAATCAGTCTCGATTCCTCTTCTTGTTCAGCCGTGAAGGAATTGCCTGTAGGCTCCTTCTTATACTCCTCGGTATTTCAACGCGTAACACACCTAGGTACGGAATATCTCGCATATAGCTCGGAGGCGCTGCCAATTCTTGTCGGAACAAGGCCAAGTCTACGTCTTGTACACACGGGACTGCGCAACAACCTCTGGCAACCATTATAATATATTATCGACCATTGGTCTAACGTAACGCTTGGTAAGCTAAAGCCAGGATGTTGAAGCGGCCACTAAGTCCAATATGCCAGCTTCCTCCTTGCCGTCCCCCCCTTTTCCGTGACCCAGCCCAGAGGATCGGGTATGATATGTAAAGCCTATTCGCCAGACCATTTAGCCATTGTAGCTTACGAGATCATCGCCAGGCCTGTTAGACAAAGGAAGGTTGCGGCCCACAACGGATAGTGGCCACAGTCGATGAGAATCGGCACGAGGCGAGGATACGACTACAAGGCACGATGGAATGTCGTTGGAAGGCTATCGACCAATCGACGATTTGTGACAATATATTCGAATCCCAATGATCGAGCTATTATTCCGGCCGGTGAAGCGATTACTCCGCCATCAATGAAATAAAGTCCGCGATACCGTAATATGAAACGGTTTTGTATAGAGAAAGCTACCTAGTTTAGGTGATATCTGTGATAATATTATCTCCCCGACAGGATCGACCGAGCGATTCCAGGCAGTCCCGTTCTATACTTGAAATGATCACCTCTTGATACATCTTCATATTCTGTATCTTGTTATCTCGCTCTTCTTCTTGAGCTCCCTATACTTCAAACTGGGACCAGACTGAGAGTAATGCGATCTATATTCCCTATATAGATTCATTAGGCTACCTAGAGTATAAGAGACAGTCAAAATGATTATAAACCTGTACGATTAGGCTTCGAGGTTATAAAACAAAATCATCCAATGCAGGAGACGTATTTCTTTAGGGGAGCAATCGTTGATGAGAACTACCATGGATCCCTTACCCGTCGCCCACACCCCCGGGCGGCCCCGCAAAAAGGGTCAAAACTCACCTACTTCAACCATACCTCCTTTCATCACGACAATAAATGAATATATCCTATAGGAAGTAAATAAATATTTCTTACATGGTATACGTCACTGAGCTTTCTTGAGAATTTTACGATTTTTATTCGTTGAGACCAGGGGGGGGGGTACTTTGAAAGCTCATTTTCCCATACAAAATCGCCATTTTGCGCGATTGAATAACTCGTGCAATACAAGACTTTCAACATTGAGAAAAATACCATTAAATAGAGAAAATCTCGCACATTAGTTTGTACTATTCATTTGCCGAGTGACTTAGAAGGTTGTGTTGAAAGCCTCATGTCAATATTTCCCCATACAAACTCTCGCTTCGTTTTGTATGGGAGAATATTCAACCAGTCCTAGCAAAACAGCCTCTCAGCGAATAAACGGAACCTACATTGCGCTTTGATATACTTAATTTTCTCCATTTAATGGTATTTTTATTAATGTTGAAAGTCTTGTATTGCACGAGTTATTCAATCGCGCAAAATGGCGATTTTGTATGGGAAAATGGGCATTTCGCAGCTTTCAAAGTACGGCCCTTGCTCTCGACGAATAAAAATCGCAAAATTCTCCAATGACTTGCTGTATATAAATACAGCAAAGAATATCATATATGCAAAGAATTGAATTGCAAACCCTTTAACTCGGCTCAAAAGATGAGAGTGAAATAGGTGAGTTTTGGTCCTTTTGGCGGGGCCGCCCGGGGGTGTGGGCGACGGGTAAGGGATCCATGGTACGTTTAGATTGCCGAAATGTCACTAACAGAGACCCTTCTTCTGCTCGATTTGTCTTTCCTTGAAATTTACTGGTGTTATCACACGAATAGGGAACAGTGGGTGGCTGGCTACGTTAACTACCGATCTATTGTGTATCAGTTCGAGCACTCATATGCCATCACGGTGTAGTATTACGGTTTCTATGCCGTCTCTCAGAACACATGACATATATGTGTGCCAATGATCCCCTCACTCGATCTAGGAACGTGGACGCCAGTCTAGCCAACCGCTGGTCCCGAGTCCAAGGAACGTTGCTCCTAGCGCACACGCATGTAATTTCTAGTATCTCGGAGAGTCGCCTTCCACGGGTCTTAGTAGAGGCCTAACATAAAGCAGCAACCCCTTCGTAAGCTGACCTAGCGATCTTCTCTCGGCGTGCATATCTATATGATCTACCGCAACTCTTATAACAGCCTAACCTATACTACATTCCCCGTTGCTGTATGATTTGATGTATACTGCATGTCAGAGACTCACGGAGCCGACGCCAATGGCATGTGAGGTTGTAACGGGCATGGTCAAGTATGATCACGACCCGCCTGGGTGCAGCTCCTTCGCAGACCATAGCCTCGGAGCAGTGGCGATATGACCATTGCTCGTGCGGGGTCCTCCGTGATGGGTTCTCTTCCAAGGACATGGCATCTCGAGCAATGCCTGTCCACTTCTATACCATGTTCTGTATCATATTCTATAGGGCAGATTGGTTGACGATGTCGGAGTATGTCCATGGGGGAAGAGTGAAGGGGAAGGCGGCAGTGTCCGGATCCTACCGCATCAGACATTCTGGTCCAGAGGTCCAGACCTGCAAGAGAGGAAACCAAGTGGACGTTGTTGGAAGATGACAGCTCAAGTGGAGCACTGATCTACGCGCGATTCTCGGATATCGCACCGTTGGAGAAAACCGGGTTGATATGGGATCGTCTGAAGAGCGGAGCCGCCGCAGCCAGGCTCCAACGACGGCGAGCCCATGATGAAAGAGCGCCTAAACAGACCACGGCGCCGAGCGATGTGTCGGGGGCGTGGGATGCGCGAACCAGACCCGCAGGATCCGCCATTGGAGTCCTAGCCAGCAGACGGTCGCATACACGGTCGAGCACGAGTCGAGAGGCGGTTCGCCGACGCACGTATTCCATTCGGCACTGGTCGATTTCATTGGCCAGCCTCTCGCGGTCCCAGCCCGTCGGTAACGGCATCTTCTGCCCAAATGCAACCTCGTCCTCACCATGTCATATTAGACTTGTGACAGCGTGGCCGTATTCGAACCTCCTTGTTTTGGTTATGTAGTAACGGAGCCGTCATGGGCTATGCCGTGGAGACAAGCCATCGCTGACCGTGGAGCATGCATGGAGGGTTGGGGGACGTGTGATGACAAGTCATCGATTGCCTATACTCGAAGGAGACTTGTCAGAAAACCCAGGCACTCCCCTTGGGCCTTTTCTTCCTGCGAGAAGCTCCCGGGTCTGCTCTTGACAGTGCCGTGTTATAGGGGGCTCAAGGAGCATCGAGACACGGGTAGTTGACAATCCCCAACTTACACGAAGGTGCTGTATATAGGGGCTCGAGAGATGGGACCTTTTCGGAGTTTGGCATGATATTGCGAGTCCGGATGGTGCGGCCTGTCTCTCTCTGCCCGCTTTTCCCCGTCTCCCAACAGCTTCCTATCCAGCATATTAACCTGTCCCGATGCTCTGGTACTGTAAATCACGAAAGGGGGTTACCTTAATGGACACGGAAATCATGTGCCGAGCCATTCCCATAGCCTCGTTCTATCACATTCTCGCCCATCAGCAGCCTGGCTATGTGTTGATCATCTGATAGCGGTACTGTATCAATATATGCGAATGCGGTGTCACGCCCATTTTGCCATGCATATACGTATTGCCGCAAGCTCTCTTTGAAAGTGATGAAGAATATGTCCTGGGACGTGCAGATACATGCATGGCGCTCAACGGAGGTTAGTAGCGGACTAGGACGCATGTCATCTCTGCTCTTCTCGCGCTTGAAGAATATTCCAAGTCTTTCTGGCCGAGGAACTGGGGTGGTACACGGCAAGGGGGCGCAGCTCGCCTTACATATCGCGGGAAGACATGACATTAAACGACCTCCTTGATAGAGCACCCGACGTATAAGAGCCGGAACGGCGCTGTCAAATGTGTCCAGCTATGATTGGGGCGTGAAGAGATTCTTGTCTTTCTTGCTGATGGTGCACCTCGACATCATGTCCCTTGCCATCGCTCTAATTCTCTGCAGTTGACATGCAGGCTGATCGCCGATCTGAGGATTAGGGTCATTTTAGTGTTGTTGTAGGCTACTGCTTGAATTGACAAATCGCCTCCTGTGAGAGAGGCATGTCTTTTGTTCACATGGCCTCGACCGGTCAAAGGCGTTGAAAACCGTCGTTAACGGTAGCAACACGTCGATACCTCGTACTGGGTTACAGAATTTCACGGAGAATATGCAAAAATCAACTAGTTCATTGCTGAGAATTCATCGACGTGCAGACTGAGTCGAGAGCCTATCTCTAGGAGTACTCTACACTCCCATCTCTCCTATATCGGGTATGTGGCGTGAATAGCCCGAAGAAAGGTAGAGTCTGATCATGGCCACTGCCTTTATGTTGACCACGTCTGGACCTGTATGAAGTGTTGATCTCGAGAAAGTAGTAAAGACGGTGTCCTCATCCTTTGCGGTGCATCGACGTCTTCCACGCCGTTCTTCACTACCCAAGAAGACGGCGTTTTCGAACGGCCACTCAACTTCGGCTACCGAGGTGCCTGAGGTGGGTAGGTATCTAGATTCGTAATGTTGACTCGTGCGCCTGTGAATTGTCTGTTAATGAATATTGTGAACTGCTGAGCAATAGTGATCTATACTTCTCTGGCGAGGGTATCCCCTTTGCGCGAGAGTCCTTTTCGCGACAAGTGTCCAAGTGTCCCAAACATACGCGTCTTTGCTATCTCAAGACTCTTAAGCTGTCGGTATCCGAGCCGCTACTTCCGTCCGGGTGGTCAACATCGTAGGTGCGTTCGTGCGAGTAGCTGACTGCGCCATCCGGGTCCGTGACGCAGATTATCGGGACGATAGGTGGACTCGGCGGCCTAGAGGGCAGCGCCCGCGTCCGTCTAGGGCGGCGGAGTCTGGGGTTACTGCAGATATTGAAGGCGCTGAGGAACGCGAGGAAACGCGTTCGTTTGCTTTTCGTACCTGTCGTACCTGTAGGACCAGGTCTGGTCGTGCCGGAAACAGTTGCTTTCATATCGGGCACAGTGACTCGGCGGTCGTTGAGAAGGTAGGAGTGTGAGTACGGAAAACGGTTGAAGAAGCCGGTATTGAACAATTTTTCTTTATATCCAAAGTGCTGGCTTGAGCGCATTTACGCATGGACATCCAAAGTCGAGTGCTGTGGCTCAGATTTGGGGTGCCGGTGGAAGAGAAGCAAATCAAAGCTTTGGCACGGTCGTCGTCAGGTCGTTGGAAACGAAGCACAATAAAAGAACTAGGTTCTTGCTTCGCAGCAGTCCGATATATACCTTGAATCAAGCTCGCATATTCACACCCTCTTTTCTTTTTATCGGCGAATTTTATTAGGTTTTAGCTGAAGCAAAAGACCCAGACTCTGAAGGTTATTATGGCCTTAATGCAGATATATTACCGAGAGGAACTCGACTTTCATGGCTCTTCCAGGCCAGAAAAGACCAACGGCCTATTCATTCTACCTATGTCTAATCTTAGTCTATCACATCGTAGATTAATGCTGTTAGGGTAGCCAGCTGCTGCGGAACTTAACCACTATGCAGCTGAGCCACGTCGCCGACACGCAGCAGCAAACGTCCATCGTCCCCAGAAACGTATTATGAATGGCGAGGCCACGAGGCTCTGACCAGCTCTTCCTCTCGTATACAATACCCCAGAGAGTACCTGGTGTTTAAGACCACTCTTGGAGGGGGGAAGCCAATGGAATGGCGAAGGAAGTAGGTATGGAGGCGTTCATGTCATGGGAGTAAGACGAAGCAACCAGTCGTATGAAACATCTGTTTACGTTCGCAAGGCTAAGGCGTCCGGGACTGTACCTACTCTGCCTCGCATATAAAGGCAATTGCGCGAGCCTTGCCAATATCTAACCCAAATCGAGCCCTCAGCCGGTATCCTGCGACTGATTACTCCCCGTGGATGGCTTTTTAGCTTTGCAGCGTGCTGTCGAAGAAACAGTTAGTTGGGAACTCTCAGGAAAGGCGGCTAGCAAGGGGAGATGAGAGGGACATACCCAAGGTAGTCCTCCTTGATACTACCGATGGCCCAGAGGTCGCCCACTTCAGCTCGCGTGCCTATGATCTTGACTCGGACCTGAGTGTTGATCTCGATCGTGGTATCCTCGTTGTTGGTAAACTGAGGCGGAGTGGCATTGGGATCGTACGCGATGTCTTTCGGGATCAACTGGAAGCAGCATGTGAGCAGGTAATAGAGGCGCGCAGCTCGAGGGGTGTCACTTACGTGGGTTGAGACAAAGATTCGAAGGGGGCCTGCCTCAGCAAAGAAACCGTGCTGGTTGACGGAGACAACGATTGCATCCATCTTGCGCAGGTTAGCACAGGCTTGGGGAGCAAGGGGATTCCGCACGAGAAACCTACAGTCTCTCCCTTGAAGGGCCGCCAGACGACGGCACGGTAGGTGACGGTGAACTCGGCAAGACCACTGCCCGGCAGGATGCGGCCCTCGGAGATCTCGAATGTGTCCATGACCTGGATTACATAGTAGCTTCCGGTGCAGGTTCCCTCGACATCCTTCAGCAACTTTCCCGTGACGAGCTCGTGCATGTTCTTGCCGAAGTAAGAAGGGTGCAGGGTGACCCGGCGCTCGAGTCCCATGAGGAAGAACATGTTGACGGGTCGCGAGGTGACCCTGCGGAACAATGCAAGCGGGATGTGTTGAAGAAAGCCGAGACAGGTCGCAGAGGGAGAAAGTTCCTTTTCCGGGCTTCCTTTGTGGATTAATGGTGCAAGTTTGCGCACCTCAGAGCCCACCTGGATGCGCTGTTGCTAGGCGTCGACGGCGACGATGGCGGGTCGGACGTAGGGCCGAATCAACCTATAGATGTGATGCGAGAATGGCGTGATAGGTGATAGGAAGGGCGACGTGTATTCGCGAGAGTCGTGGGTGTGATTCGGTTGGGAAGATGGGACGTGGGAGAGGCTCAGAGAGATGGGAAAGCCGATTGCTAGACCGGACTAGCGCATCCGGGAGGGCGAAGCGGAGGAAAAAAGACAAAAATCTAAGGGTATCACTGAGTTGATGAAATACAAGAAAAGGAAGAAGAAGAAGGCGAGTCGACTCACGGCTTGGGTTAAGGTCTTGTCGAGCAAGTGAAGCCGTGCATGAGGCGCGCCGTGATGAAGTGACAAAACAAAATATGCTTGCGAGTCTTCTTTCAGCTTTGTCTTGCACTTATGCGCTAGGTACCTACAGGTACGTACACAAATGCATGTAGTCGGTATGTACATATATACATGTACCTCTAGTACCCTGAGATGTACGGATACTGTACCCACATCCACAGATGCACGGATGCAGCGCATCATGTACAAACATTGAACCCCGAGGTACCTAAGACGGTACATCCGCGGCAGCGCCAGCCTTGCGCGGTAGAATATCGGCAGTCTTTGGCGTTAACTCGGCTCCAGCAGTGCCGACCGCATACGTCAATTCCCCATGAGAGCTTCCGAGCTCGAAGACGAATTTCAACGAGATACGTGTACACACTACGGACCTCTACAGTTTAGATACATACATGTATATAAATACCCCACACTGGCTACTCCCTAACTTTTGTATAGTACCTGCATGAGGGAGGTAGGCCGGTAGGTACTTGCACAGGGGCCGATAGCTAAAACGAAATACAATTCTCGATTTTTTTTTCCCTTTTCCCTCTTTTTCCCTCTATCCTCCAAACGACCAGTCTCAAAATCGCTTCTTTTCTCTGCTGCCTTTGCGCCTGTACCTCTAGCCAAGCCACGCCTCGTCTCTTCTCTACACGCTATCTCCACTCTCCCTCACCTAATTACGTCGCCTCTTCCTCTGGTCTATCATCATGACCCTCAACCTTGAGCGGCAGCTTACCTTTGTACGTTGTGTCGATCCTGTGTCCAGCACCCAATATTGAAGTCTGACTCTATATCAGTACGGTGCCTACCACCACAACTCAGTCAATGTCGCCATTCACATGATTTGCGTTCCCTTAATTCTATTCTCTGGGTTCGCTTTAGTACGTCAAGCCTGTCCAATAATCTCATCTCCTATCATCCCGTCGCCCGTTGTTCGCATAGCTGTTGACCAGCGTAACCACTCTTCGCAGGCCGCCAACACGGGTACGCTCATCCCGTTACCCAAGGCTTTGACAGTACCGCATCTCGAACTTAACCTGGGTACCTTGGCAGCGTTTACGTGGGGCGGCTTATACGTCCTCCTCGAGCCCGTGGCCGGAGCCGTTCTGGCCTTCATATGCCTCGGGGCCGCCGCCGCCACCAATACAGCCCTATCCGAGAACTCGAGTCTAACGAACAAGGTCGCCATCGCCGTACATGTGGTATGCTGGCTGCTCCAATTTGTCGGCCACGGAGCCTTCGAGGGCCGGGCCCCCGCCCTCCTGGACAATCTTACCCAAGCCATCTTCTTAGCACCCCTGTTCGTCTGGCTCGAGTTCCTATTCAAGTTCGGCTATAGACGAGAACTGCAAGATCGTGTTGGCAAGGCTGTGCAAGTCGAAATTGCTAAATTCAGGGAACGCAAGTCCAAGAGCGGGAAGACGCAATGAACTACAGACATGTACCGCCGGTAAACTTGCATGACAGCGCTCTACATGATAGGATCCACGACTGTGCCAACGATTGCACCCCTACCACACATTTCGAGCACGACATATACCTACAGCAGGGGTCCTAGAGCTCGCCAGGCGAAGGCACAGGTATAGGAAAACGCTCGATGCGCTCCTAGCTGACCCGCGCCGCCTAATACTAATGACCTCGCATCTCTCGCTTAGGTTATGGAATTATTCCCAACAGTTCCCGAATGGAGCTGACCAGTGATACCCTTCGCTATGATCCACAGGTGTATATAAGGTCGGCCGACGGAAAGCGTTCTTTGCAGAGCATTCCCGAAGCATTAACTGAAAATAGAGCATCTATACATGACTGAACGCCCAGGTCTTGTTTATGAAAACGGTTATCCATTACTTAAGGTATGAACGAGCATGGTGGCATCGCCGGCGTAGGCCCAGCAAGCAGTTTGGGCCTACTTGGGTCATTGCTTGGCAAATATTTTTTGAGGAAACGGGAAACAAGAAACAAGAAACAGATCTCATATCAACATCTGGCGAAAGCCAAGGGGCAGATATCTACTAGTCCAAATACAACACGTAGAGGGCATCTACTGCTGTGTTACGTGTACTTGGGTAAGTATAAGGTAGGTACCTAGGTAGGTAAACTCTTCACCCATAGGCGGAGAGCTCATCGCGCAACGACGTTATTCTTTTAGTCGCTGGCTTATATCTTGGCCGTCGAGGCTGAACTTACTAGATATGGATGCTACATACGGGGAGAATGAACCAAGTTTATTCTTTCCGCTGTCAACCAAAGGGCCTTCGGGCTTGGCTTAGTCTCTTCGAGTCTAGACACATGAAGCTCATATCCGAACACGCCGAGGCTGGACGCAGCTGTTGTCCTAGGCCACGGGCCTTTGTGAAGAAGCCTTGAAAGATGGAACCACCCCCTTTCCCGTTGACTTGGTCTCCCTCTTCACCGTGCAATACACTGTCTGGGAACCTTGGGGACGGTGGGGGTAAGTCAGGCCGTGCTGTCGCTAGCCTTACTTTATCCGGGACCGCATTCTTGGCCGCAAAGTTTACAGCATTCAGATACGCTTGATACTTGGGCGTGGGGACGCGGACAGGCGGACGAACCGGCGAGCGAACGGTAGGGCGAGGCGGAGAGCGGATTGGGGAAGGGGATCGGACAGGAGAAGGGCTATGGGCACGAATAGGGGAGTGCTGTATAGGAGAGACGCCGAAGACTTGCCCCGGCTTCCGTCGTAGCGGCGGGTATTTCTTCGTCAAATTTGGACAAGGTGGAAACTCGCAGGGCGGAAACGGCTTCTTGCGTGGCGAGGCGCCAGCATTGCTCTGCGTACCCTGAGGCGGCGTTGGTGGTGACCGCGCACTGAATGGTGACGTCCCGTTCCTGTTATGTTTAGCCCGGTGTTGGGACCGGTGCGTCGACTGTGGTTTTTCTGTCATCCTGGGATGCCGGTGGCTATCAACAGAAGGGCCCCTCTTCCTGTGTTGGGCATTCTTCTTGGGCACGCTCTCGCCGCGCGACCGGTGCCTCTCCCCCTTTGCGGGTTCAGGAGGACGTCCCGGGGTCCCGATTATTAGATGCGGAGGAGGAGGTCGAAGCGATGTCGGTGATTTGGCTCCTGCCGACATCCGCGGATCCTGAGATAAGTCGGGCACCTGTACCATAGGCCCGGTGGTGGTACCTATATGTCTGTACTTGGTATCGCCATATCGACGATGCGCTTGTGGTGCTTCCACCGGCTTTCTCGTGGCTGCCGTGCGCTTCTCGGTCCGTTGGGGGGAGGGCTCCAAGTCGTCGCTCGCAGGGGGCCTGTGAACCCTCGGCGCACTGTTGCGGACGCGACGGGCCTGCACCTCCGCATGCTTGGTGGTGCACTCCGAACAGAAGTAGGGCTGTGGCTTGACATGGTGAGGAAGCACTCGACCACAGTTGTTTCTCGTTGCCGCTTCGCTGTGAAGAAGCAAGCGGCCGAAGAGGCTCTCCGCTACCTCGCGTTGCTTGTGGTAGATGGCACACTACGATATACGAATTAGCCTCGACGAGAGAAGGACGCAGTATGTCGAAGCATGCCTCGGCAGTACCGAATCTAGAACGAACAGAACTACGAGAGTAGCCCTTGGAGGTAGGCTAAAAAGGAGAAGAAGGGACGGAGAGGTTATAGGTGTCACTTACGTTGACGAGCTTTTTAGATACGTGACCGCATCTTGTATAATCTAGTCTCCATTCGTAGCACATAATATGTATGTTCCAGGTCTAGTTTCTCGCGTTCCGGTCTGGCTCGGGCCCAGAATACAATAGAAGACACGGATCAAAAGATTGTCTTTACAATTTTAGATATCCATTACTATTACTACTTAGCAAGTTCGGCCCCGAAAACATGGAAAGAAGTAATCTTAAGTATCTGTCTTCGAAGGGACCAGAGCACGATTTAAGGGATTCGAGAAAGTGCTTTTTCCACCGCCGTCAATGAATCTCGTTGTTAAGACGTCTTGGACAACGTCTTAAACCAAAGGTGGCCGGGCTGAACATGCGGGACAAAGAGTCGATAGGGGCACAAAGCAAACGATGCTCTATTGTCTGGCAACGTACAATGGCCCCCTTGGAGGGTAAAGTAAGTGATGGAGATGCTGACAAGGCCTACTCGATGGTCAGCTGCGTCTCCTGCATTATATACCATGCCCTTCTCTTCAGGCCATAAGTCTCGGTGGCATCATAGGTAAGCCGTACGCCGAAATTATCAGAGATACTGGCTGCGAGTCGTACCTCTGAGAGAGATTAGATTAGAATGGCCTCGCCACGAGTTCCCCAGCCTTCCACCAAGGGAGAGCCTCAGGAATACTTTGTATTGGGAACGCCTGACTTTTCTCGCAGCCATCCGGTCATGGCCCGTAAACCTCAATGGGAGGTATCAGACCACGAGGACCGTGGATATCCTCAAGCCAGGGCATCACGTGTGGAACGCTTCTTGCACAGTATCCTGGTTTCTGTTGCCAGACTTGCTAACATCTGAGTCTCATCGTACACCTGGGATCATCACAGAGTAGATCATGTGTAAATGTTTTGAGATGATAAGCCATGTCTAAGGTATCTACCTACTGCTCTGTAGCCGGATTTGTTCTGAAAAGGTACGAAGGAGAGAGTGCTGTGCTTTTCGTCTTGCCCCTCTGTCTACGGTTTATCCCCTCTTTCCCCCTTAATGACCAAGGAGTACATTTCTCTCCCACTACTTGGTTCCTGGCCCGTCAGTAATTAGAAGCCTCTAGGGCATCGACGGCGCCGATGAATGAAAGAACTTTTTGAAGAATAGACTTCTACAGCGCTCAGAACAATGCTGGCCTGGTAAGCCTGGCCACGGCAAAGTTGAATATTCTGTTCGCGCCGTGCTTTTGTGAAATGCCTGCCTACGTACCTATCTCTAAGGTATGCCATAAACATATCTGTACTTTAGGTGACTAGGTAGGAGGTATGTGAGTGTCGTTAACGTGTACATATGAATCAGGTACTCCAACAGGTGCTTTTGGTGATAGCTGATAACCTATGAAATGATTCTGATATCAAGCTCCAACACAGGGACTCAACGTAGCTCGTGGATGAAGACTGCTCACACGGATCAGGAGCTTTTGGTTGACTCATTTTATTGGTCGTGTAAATTACACCTACGCCATGCAAAAGTAAAGTTGAAGTCCTAAAAGCATGTCCTAATAGTACCATGGCATCATGCCACCTAGTAACCACCACTGACTAGGCTGGACCGTGCCCTTGTTCTTTTCACCATTACCTTTCCACGCCCATCCACTTCCTTACGACTGCTGGCTTCGCGTGGAACGCTTGTTTACCTCGGCCTTCACATTCTCGGCGCCGGTAGAGATAGCCTCGGCTGTCTTGTCCTTGGCGTCCTTGGCCTTTTCCTTGGCGTCGCCGGCCGTCTTCTTGACAGCCTGCGGCGCACTACCTCCCATGGTGAAGATACCGACAAGCGCTACGATGGTGACGAGCAGACCGCCGACGGCAGTGGGAACCTCGGGTACAAACTTAATGGCCTGGATGGGGTCGTTGGCGGCAATGGTCATGAACAGGTCAAGCTTCTCCCTGACGTAAAGGACGGGGTCGTCCAAGAACTTGAGGTCTGAAGGCGACTTGGGCTTGTCATCAACCTTGGGCTTTTCGGCATCCTCGAGCGCCTTCTCGACAGGAGACTTCTTGAAGAAAGTCTCCTGGGCAAACTTCTCAGCTTCCTCAATCGAGTGGCCAATGTAGATGTTGTCGAAGAGGATGTCGCTCTGCATAGTCCAGAGTTCGAAGCCGATCTAGATCGCCATGTCAGTTCCATGTTCCGTCAACAGCGGGTTTATGAATTACTTACAGCACCCATGGGCTCGAGGTTGGCCGGGTTCTTGTCCTCGAAGTAGTTGGGGTTCTTGATCTTGCGGGGAGCCCAGACGCCCTTGTAGGCAGGGTTGTCGATGTACGGCGCGGTCCACTTGCCCTTGAAGTCGGGGTTCTTGATCATGGGCTTGGACCAGGGGCCACATCCAGATGCGTCGGCACACTTGGGGTTGGGAACGGTAGGGGGAACCCAGTCACCGTCCTCTTCGTCATCCCAGTCTTCGGGCTTCTGAGCCTCAGGGTCGGGCATGATGAGCTCCTCATTCTCGAGCCAGTCGTCGGGCATGGTGGCCTCCTCGTCCACAACCTCGTACGGCGCGTCCTCGTCCCAATCCTCAGGCTTCGTGGCCTCGGGGTCGGGGATGCGGGCGTCGTCAACCCAGTCCTCGGGCTTCTTGTCCTCGGGATCGTCAATCTCCTCGGGGGGGTTGACCGAAGGAGAGAACTGGTCGAAGAGGCTACCGTCACGGACAAATTCGCCGCCCCTCTTGACACTGAAGGTGTTGTTGGGCTGGATGATCAGGGTGTAGAGCTCAGAGGTCTTCTGGATAGTAGCCGGAGGGGCAGCAGAGAGGTGCTTCTCCTCGTATTCGCCCGTCTTGGGGTTCTTGTGGTTGAAGATGAAATGGATCTTGTTGGTTGCGCCGCACTTGTCAGGGCCGAACATGATGACGTACGGGGTGGCGTTGCTGAACTCGTCCTGGTGGAGAGCCTTGGTGTCTCGGAGGAGCTTCAAGTAGGCACCACCACAGTCAAGTCCCTCTGGAGAGAAGGCAGAGCGTTAGAAAGGTGACATTGCTAGTCGATCTCGGGTCAGTTGACTTACTCTGCAGCTTGACCTCGTATTGGACAACCAAGGTCTTGCCCTTGGGGTCAATCTTCTTGGGGAACTTGGCCGAGATGGCGTGGTGGGCGGCGGCGTTCTTGACAACAAGGCCTTTGTCGCCCTCCATTCCCTTGTACTTGTAGGGCTCCTCGACGGCCCATTCACCGACGTAGGCCCACTCCTCTTCCTGGCCCTTGGTGTCCTTCTTGGCGTGGGAGGGCTTCCATCGCTTGTCCCAGCCATCGGTAAACTGCTCTAAGAAAGGAGCTTTTATGGTGGTAGGCTGCACGAAACGGGCAGTCAGCAACGGGAAGACAAAGAGAGCTGTCGAGATGTGCGTGTACTCACAGTAAAGGTGGGCAGCTCAATGGCGGAAGAAGTGGAGGATTCGGCATTGTCGACCTTGGAGGCATCATCGGCGTAGACGCCGGTGGCCAGAAGGGCGGCGGCGATGGCAGAGTTCAGCTTCATGGTGAAGGTTTTGGGCTGCGCCAATGGCTTTTAGCTATGTCACCAGGTTCTCTTCTGGCTTTGCAGGCTTAGAGGCTTCGCACAGAAAGCGACGCGTGTGATGTAGAAAGAACTCCCAGAGCTCACGAGGGAAGAAGGGGATGGACTCGAGAGAGAAATCAAAAAAGAAGAAAAAAAAAGATGCTGAATGCTGTTCATGAACTTTTTAATTATTGGTCGGACCTTCCAAGCAAACGTGGCCTAAAGACAGTACGTACCCTCTCGGCGATTTGTTCCTGCGCTGTGATTGGCCAAACTTCCGGGAGGGGGCAGGGCCTGCAGACGTGCAACCTTGGCTTTGCTTGGGGCAGTTGGGGCTATCTGAATATGCAAAGAGGGTACCTGAGAAGTGCGGGGAACAGCTCACATCTACTTCCTACTTGCATATGACTGACCGAAATAGCGTTACTTGTAGCATTTATGTCCGTTACTCTACAAGTACAAATACCTAGGTATGTATCTAGTATAAATATAAGGTTACCGGTATCATCGTACTTGTACTTGGTGATGATACGATGGCAGCGCGATGGGAAAGTATAGACTCATAGGGAGATACCTACATCACAAGAAAAGAAGTTAACCAGAGAGTGCCGTAACAAAGGTGCTCTTTGGATGGATGAGATTAGTCGGATATATTCACGGGAAAAGCCTTAGTCATGTTCCATAATAAATATTATATTATCGTCACAGGCCTTTTACCTGCAGGTCTCTCTAGTTGAAATCTGTCAACAACTATAGTTGCATTTCGGCGGTGGTGCGACCAAGTTTTTATATACCGTTTTGTATTCTATTCAGCTTGCTTACTGTGCTGGACGATATGCTGCTATACTAGGTTCACATCTTGGATTCCGAGCGATATTATTTATTATTCGGAAGCTTGGTACAGGTTCGAGGTAGTGAGTCGTCTAGAAGTATTAGCTACCTGTAGACGGCTATAATGGAATAGAAGCTTATATGCCTCTGCCACGCTCATACTTATACCGGTGCTTGTACCGAACAATGTGTACAGTGTACTGGAGTAATTATACTTGTACCCAAACCCACTTGGCATATATGTCGAGGCAAGAAAGACGAATCTGGACACAGATGGAGTAGGTTTATTGTAGGTTTATTGCCGTGATACTTGACTTTAGCCATTTTAACCCTTTTTTGCAAATACAGACCAACCTCACCTATATACATGTACAGTATGTAGTACAGCACCTTACCGCATAAACCAAACCGGATTAATGCCCCATTTCTATATGGCGCGAGATTTTCGGCCCCAACTTTCGACACGCCCACTTTACTAATCTTGACCTCACTCAGCCTCAGACCCAGCTTGAAGATACTCCAAGATACCCAGCTAGGTACCTGGGTAGCTTGGACTACACCCGTCTCGCCTTGTCAAAAGAGGACAGCGGCACATAATTCTCCCCCGGTGCCACCATATAAAGAAGATGGCCGACGACCACTACGTAACCTCGGATGACCCTGACCACCCGGCCAATCTCATACCAGCCTTGTGCGCCAAGTTCTGGACATTGGGTTGGGTTACGGGCACGGGGGGAGGATGTTCTATCCGCAACGAGTAAGATCAGAGCTCCGTTGCTCCCCTTATCATGCCAGTAGGCAGAAGCTGATCTTCTCAGTGATCTTGTGTATATCGCACCGTCAGGCGTTCAGAAGGAGCTCATGAAGCACTCGGACATCTACGTGCTCGCTCTCTCCAAGCAGACGGATCTCAAGAACCGCGTCTACTTGCGCTCTCCACCATGCGGCAGGCCCTCGCAATGCACTCCGCTGTTCCTGGCTGCCTTTACCAAGCGGGGAGCCGGCTGCTGCATCCACACTCACTCGCATTGGGCCGTGCTGGTGACCTTGCTTCTCGAGACCTACGGCCCCGGTAAGGATAAGCTGTTTGAGATCAACAATATCGAGCAGATCAAAGGCTTCGGCAAGGGCTTCCAGAAACAGGGTAACCTAGGGTACCATGATACTCTGCGCATTCCCGTCATCGAGAACACCGCTCATGAGGAAGACCTGACCGAGTTTCTGGAAGAGGCCATGGATAAACACCCGGATACCTACGCAGTTCTCGTCCGGAGACACGGCGTCTATGTTTGGGGTGATAATGTCCATAAAGCGAAGACCATGTGTGAGAGGTGAGTAGTCCTTCCCCGTTATACCCAGCGGGTTGTCATAAGGCTGACGGCAGTCACCGCAACAGTCTAGACTATCTCTTCCAGCTGGCGGTGGAAATGAAGCAACTTGGCATACCGTGGCTGAGCGACATTCCAGTCACGGTACCAACATCACAACACTAGCCTACACCGGCGGGAGCAACGTCATTGATTTGTGACGAACGACTGTGAAGAACTAACCGAGTCATCTAAAGATGGAGATACGCGGGCTTGCTGCAAAAATCGTAGCTCGAAGGGAAAAAAGAGCACCACGGTATTTGATGGATAGGGACAATCACTGAATGCAAGAGGATCAACAAATGGTCGCCAACAGAAAGCTTTAAAATTACCATCTATATGACGGGATTACATCTCCATATTAATATACCCAGAGCATTACTAATATATTTTGCGCAGATCCTTTACGCCTAGGATACAATGCTAGATTGATGAGGCTCGGCATTATCCGAGGCCTCAGCGTCCATGCTTGTCCCATTCAGATCATGCCGTGGCCTATAGGGCAAGGAAGGCGGCCAGGAAGGAGAACAGGCCGATTCCAGAGCCGACGGGCGAGAAGAGCATATCGGCACCGCCAGACGAGCTAGACGTAGGGGCGGAGCTGGTTCCGGAGGGGGCGACGGTGCTCGAGAAAGAGGTGACGAAGGTAGAGCCGTCAGACGTGACAGTAGACTGGACAGCCGTGACGCTGGGGGTCATGGCGGAACCAGATGAGCCGCTTGCACCGGAGCTGGTAGCAAGGTTGGGAGTTCCAGTCGAGGTGAAGTAGTACTGGCCAATGCAGTCGTTGACGCAGTCAGCGAAGCGGTCGTTGTCCTCGGCGGTACCGTTGCCTTGCGGGCAGGCCGCAGCGCAGTCGATGGTCGAGTTCACGTTCTGGGTGTCAGGGCTGGGCACAGCAATGCACTTGGCCTGGCAGTTGACGTCGGCCGGGTCGCCTGTTCCCATTCTCATTAGCACCTGCTACAAGACTCACAGATACAACGGGTCCAGCCAGGGACATATACTCACAGGCGTTGAGACAGGCAAGCATGGCAGCCTGCGCAGAGTTCTCAGGAACATCGGCGCTGCTGGTAGCAGAAGCTCCGCCGGAGGCCGAGGAGACGGAGTCAGACGTGGTCGACGGGGCGTCGGTAGTAGTCTGGGCACTGACGGCAGCGGCGAAGAAGCCGGCGACGATTACGGAGAAACGCATCTTGACAGGTGAGGATATGTACGACTCGCGCGGAAGACTATTAGGTATTACTAGGCAAGTAGTATGCGAAGAGGGTGAGAACGAGCGTAGTGAAGCCGGAAAGCTGTATAGAGCAAGCGAACGTAAGGCGTCTTAAAGACAGGAGAGTGTAAGGGGTAGGAAAGGGTACCAAAAGAAAGAAAACATTGGGCTGAGCGTCTATTTAACGAGAAATGAGAACGAGACGGGTGTCTCATTAGCACCCCCTTGGCACAGACGGGCGTTCAGCGTGTTTGTCAGGCTGGGATGGTCAGTCGATTGGACCAGGGGGAGAAGATCCAGACTACTATTACCACTAGACTAGCGGGACTAGGGCGCTAAGAAGACGGTAGGGCCTCGTCTCCCAGATCTCGTCATCAAGCTGTCTTGGGTAGAAAAATTTCTTTCGTGTTGGGGGATCGCGCTGTCGCGTTGCTTCATGCATGACCTTCTGTCTGACGCCCCCGAATCCTTGACTCCTCGCCTCTGGTTGGCGGGACCGGCATTCGACCCGGGCCAAGACCTGAAATTACGAACTGCTACCCATCTTGCGCTACGTCGAAGCTGTCACAGCAGTTTGACCATTGAACTGTTCAGTCTACTAGGTATTTAGTGACAAATCGTTAGCAAGGTGTGATAATGGCATCTACCTGTAGAAGTTGACATTTTGAAAATAGAGGGAATAGATATACTGGAATGGGTAGTCTTGTTTGTATGTAGGTACCGTAACTCATGTGAAGTTTGCTAGAAGGAACAAAAAAAAAAGGGGGACTACACGATCAGGGGTCTGATCTGACCATCTCTGGCCGTGTGGGGAAGAAAAAGGGAAAGGATAGACAGCAGAAGACCACGATGACATTCTGTACCTCGGTCAGACCTTTGCTGCAATTCGATACTACTATGGTACTATGGTACGTGGTAATTACACTCATGTTCATGAAATGAGGTATCAAAGCCGGTCAGAGCCTACAGTAGGGAGGCAGACTTGACACGACACTTTGTTGGAGCTTATATCAGGCATGTAAATAGCATGTTGAGCTGGAGGCGACGTTCAGCTGATAGCCACGTACCTTTGTATTTATTAGATTCATCTGTCTTTTATTGACACTACTACACTAGCAGCTAGTCTCACGATCGCCAAGATGGTATGGCCCGAAGCAACGGTACAAGACTTCTACGGCTTTCGATCTCTCCGCAAAAAGGGATCCAGCGCAGCTTGCATACAACTCGGCACACATCTCGTGAGCAGACACGCACATATATACGAGAATATCCCCATCGCATACCGCCGCGCCTCACCAGAAAACACATACTACCTACCTAGGTATGTATGTACAACGCAGCTCTGCACCAATTGGAGACGAAAGATCGGGGCTGTGCTAGAGAGAATACGAGGTACGATCATCTCCGTCAGCTAAGATTGGAGATCCCCACTGCGCCGTGCCTAGGGCCAAAACCGGCGGCAAGCACCGAGGCTGCCAGGCGAGCCAGGCGCTCGAGCAGTCGAGTCACTTCGCGCTCTATACCCAATACAACATAGCGCTAAAAACTAGACCGAGTCGTCTGCTCGTCCGTCCGTGAAGAGCCCTCCCGAATAGTCTCAATATTCCAAGTTTATTGGCCGGGTCAGCCGGTTCAAGTGGCTTGCCGTCGCGGCCGTTTCGTGTTAGGTAGTACGGCAGGCCAGGTTTCAAAGATCAACACGATGCCAAGATTATGATTATTGGTATGTCTTAGGTAATAAGCCGGGTCTAAGAAGACAGCCAGAAAGCAAGTCCTGAAGCCGTCGCCTCGCCTCCTTTTCCTAATGAGTAACGCCTAAACTACTCACCTTGATTCACCCTTATTATCACGAGGTGCCCACATCGCCACATTCGCACCACGGGTTCTCGAATATTGTCGTCCGAGCCCATGTATCTAAAACCTGGCACTTGGTTGAGGCCCCCAAGCCTACCGAGATCAACCACGGCTTCCCCGATCCCCAGCAAGTTGTGGTGAAACTCGGCCGTCGCGAATAGCTCGACGCTGGCCTACCTATATCTTTCTTTGCAAAGCTTGCCATCACTCATGGACACATTGAATCGTTGTCGAATCAGAATATCTTCTTCGACTTCCGAGACTAGGTATTGAATAAATTAAATGTCTTCACACTTAAGCAGTGTAACGCTGTATACCGCCGAAGAAGAGAATAGATAAACGTATATATAGCACGGGCTCGGGAATGCACGAGGTCCTTTTCGCCTACCACAACCTCGGCTACACTAGTCAAACAAGGTAGAAAGTGTCGACCCGACAAATAGAGAATCACCTTAAACCGCAAGTCAAGGTCAACACCCTTGTGAGCACGAGGCCCGGCATAGGTGAAGGCATTTGGATGTGCCCATCGACGTCACCCGCTGCGAGGCTTCGCTACGATTTGTCCGATTCCTTCCCACCATATGTCGAGATCGAGTATATATGAACGTCTGAGTTATTTTATCTTGGACGCGGTAATTACTGCTCCCTGTCTAGGTACTGACTTCAAAATACCGCTCAATCATGCGAGCAGGTGTAAATCTCAGGTAGCGTGTTCGTCTTCATTTGTAACAAGTCTGTGTCTAACTAGAGAGATGGACAGTTCAATCTCGTGTAAGTGGAAAACACAGGCATCACCAATGTGCAATTTGCCTTAAGTCCAGATGCCATTCTGCGTAACCCCCATACAACGGTCTCGTACAATAGGGCAAGTTCCCCTGAGGGGTAGGGTCGTGTCGTGTTGGAGAACGACTTACAAGGCCTCGATCTTCTTCAGGCACTCTGGGAAATCCTTCCAGTCGTACATGATGACCTTGGCGTTGCATTGCTCGGTCAGGAGCTTAGCCATCTCCTCCATCTTCTCCTTACCTTCTTCGATGCCGTAGACGCCAACGTAGCCAATCAGAGGGATGCCTGCGCGCATGGCAGCCGTAGCGCCGCTCTTGCTGTCCTCGACGGTGACGCAGTCCTCGTTCTTGACGCCGAGCTGCTTGCAGGCGTAGTTGTAGATGGCCGGGTCCGGCTTGCTCGAGGGAGGGTTCAGGCTGGTGGCGGCGCTGTAGACGTGCTCGTCGGCGAAGTAGTGGTCAATGCCCGTCTTTTTCAGGCTAGCCACGACGCGGGGCTTGGCCGAGGTGCTGACGACGGACATGGGGTATCCGGCCTGCTTGAGCGCCTCGAGCTGCTCCGGCACGCCGGGGCAGGACTGGCACTTCTCGCTCAGCTTCGCAGTGACGGCACCGAGCTCGCGGTCGACGTAGGCGTCAACCTCTTCCGGAGTCATGGTGAAGCCGTGCTTTTTCTGCAGGCCATTGAGCATGCCGCGAAAGTTGTGGCCAACGAAGTCCTCGAGGAGCTGGTCGACGGTGTACCGCTCGGACTTGCCCCACTTCTCCAAGACCTCGTTGGTCAGGTCGGTGCAAGCCTCGAAGGCCAGACGCTCCGACAGACACAGCGTGTTGTCGCAGTCGAGCAGGACGTACTTGACCTATTTGAGATGCCATATCGAATAAGACACGGTCTAGCAGCGAGAAACGACGAGCAGCTGGGAGGGTTCGTGATACTTACACGAGGCATGTTGAATGATTTGATGAGTACAGACGAGATTGGATCTTTGACTTGTTTGTTACGAGGTTCTTGACCAAGACGATGTTATTTAGAGGGATAAAAATATGTTGATCTCGGTCTGGATGACGAACTTGGGCCCGGTATTTAGATGTACGTAAATAAGGTGCGCATGTAGGTGCAGGGCAGGCTGAGGTAGGTACGGGCATACTGCGGGGTGCTATTCACATGGCATTGCGGGGTTTTCCACTGAACCTGCCTCTGCTAACCCAAGTATCGGGGAATCGTCACAGCCTGCCATCTGCCCAGCTTGCCCAGCTTCGCTCGTTGTGTGGCTCTTGTCCTCGGAAGAGCCCCTGGTTAAAATGGGGTAAATGGCCTGCGCGGTCCGATTCAAGGTCCAACGTCGGCCATACGGCTTTGGAGCATAACCCAAAGACGGACCTTGCATAAATCTATATCTCTTATCGCGCATCGTTGTATCGAATATCGAATACGCCAGCACTCAGGATTGATTACCTAGTACATTGTGGCTGACCTTGATCGTCAACATTCAGAACAACTTTCACGGAAGCTCAAGAAGATGACTTGGATCTCCAAGCTCACCACAGCCTTTGGGCTGCTACTACTTGCCGAGGCGTAAGGACTCTCCTTTCATCATGTCTAGACATCTTAGGAAGACTTGATAGCTTACGACAGCTTCTTACATCTCTAGCTGCTACTCTGCTTACGAACATTCCGTTCTCCAAACGCACCGCGCTGCATCGCTCTCTTCCTTAACATCGCATAGCGGTACGGCCACCTCGCTACCGATCGACATAACCATCGAAACACTTGTCGCGACCTTCATCGTCTGTCTCGGTATGGTGTTGGGGACGTCTAACCTGCGACCGATCCAGTGGCGCGTCTGGGCAGGCAAGATCGAGAGAGAAGGTGAAGCAGGCTTCACGAACAGCAGCGGGGAGTTGGAAAGGGACTATGTGGGAAACCCGTTTCGACTGCTGGAGAGCCGGCCTGGCTTCGTCGACATTCGAAAACAGAGGAAAGAGTTTGCCGAGTGGGCTAAGGCTACAGGTTGAGGATATATCGCAGACTGAGGATATGCCGTGTAGAGACAGGCGTTCCTATGGAACATGGAACAGAAGATATTCATCGTCCTATGCACGACCTCGGAAACCCCAAGATAGGATAATCGTGGTATGAGGCTGAGATTCGATATCGACGACGAAGAACTACCACGGTCAACGGGATCCATGGATTGGCTGACCCCTTACTTGTATTCATATGTTGGGTCGGAAGGTGAAGGGGAAAACAAAGACGAATTGATAATGTCTACTAACTACATAATCCGATATCTTGGAAGTTGCGGGTGATGGTTAAATTGGTCAACCAGTCCACTGAAACGGGAAGCAGTGCCCTTGAAGTTCCTACCTGGTACAAGATTTCGATCATGGTCACTCTTCCATTCCGTTCCGTCTTCGACTGGCTCAGAATACAACTTGCCCTCCCCTCCATACGATTTTCAGCTACATGTCCTTACCCAAAGCGTGAACACCTCCATGTCTAACAATACGCCCATCAATCTATCCGACTACGCTCATAGGCCAGCACGAAGGCACCTTTATCGTCGTTCGTTGCTCACTACCCTGACTGCGACTCTAGATCTTGCCTAGGAATCGTCACTTTAGGCACATATTCGCGGTACCGCTTCTCAAGATATCAAGAAGTATGCCGTCTCACGAAAGATATCAAACCCCAGCTGTGGTCTCATCTGGACAATCGTCTCGCACCGAGCTCTTCAGTCAGTCCAGCACATTATTCGTTCCATCGGCTCCGGATCGTCGTGTTTTCTCCAACCCGAGCCAGAGACGCGGTGCTCCCATATTTCCCCGTCCAGCAGGCAGGGGGCCTTCTAGTAATCCGGGTCGTACCAGCTCTAGGGCTACATCGACTCGGCCTTATCCTTCTTCTCCCCAACTCCCGCCACATCCTCAAAGACAACGTTTGTCATTGCGTTTGCCATCTAGTCGAGCCTCCTCATATGATTCAAGCCGTCGTGCCGAGAGCCATGACCCTCATGTTGATGACAGACTGTCCAGCGAAGATGCAGACGCGCTGGGGGAGATCATCATGGCAGTTGATATGAAAGACAATGGAAGCCTCGGGTGCGCTTATTACATCACAGCCGAAGAGACCCTGTTCCTCCTCGAAGACGTTGCCATGTCAGGCATAGATCTCGTCGAAACACTTCTTCTCCATGTGAACCCGACGACCGTGATGATCTCCGCCAGAGCACCTGAAACACTATCGAGTTACCTTGCTAAGGGTGCCCAGGGAGTAGATGGGAGTCAGGGTACGGTTGAACCCCCCAGCGCTAGCTATATGTCAGATAATAGTCACTAATAAGCGTGGGAGCATACAGGCGAGCTACAGAGTGCTTATATCTTGAGAAATCTGAACTCTGCCGACTTTCGATACGAGGCAGGCAAGGAGAAACTACTTGGTCTCAATCTTGAGATGGCCGGTGGGCGAAACGTGCTCTTCACCTCCGTTGTCGACGACGTCGTGGAAGAGACGGATGAAGTTGGTGCTCAGGAAAACTCCCGGCAGGCTCGCTTGTTGCGTCTTGGTACTTCGATCAACCTCGACAGCCGACTAACGGTAGGACACTCATCATACACAAATCGTCTACCACCCGCCTAACAAGTGACAGATCGGGTGCTCTGGCGCGGTTCTTGGTGACCTTCAGCGGAGAAAAACAGCTCATTACTTGCCAAATGACCCTGACGCTCTGGTGGCGTTCAGGATTCGATCAGTCGAGATGTTCGCTCTGTTCGATTCCATGTTCGTCAGCGCGGACACTCTGGTATCCCTACAGATTCTTCAATCGGAGTATCATCCAAACAGTCACCAAAGAGGTCCTAGTAATTCCGGCTCGGGAGCCAAAGAAAGCCTCTCGGTCTACGGCCTCTTCCAGCACCTAGCTCGTACCCCCCAAGGCAAACTGAAGCTCCGCCAAATCTTCTTGCGTCCAAGTATTGATATCGAGTTGATAAATATCCGTCAGAGGACCATAGGGTTCCTACTACGCCCGGAAAATACCGAGACCCTCATACAATTGAATAATAGACTCAAGAAGATCAAGAACATGAAGTCTGTCACTGCCCTTTTGGAAAAGGGCATCGACATTCCTGGTCAGAAGATCTCTATAACCAGTAACGTCTGGGCCTCCATACAGCGATTCGCAGCCTACAGCTTACAGCTCAGAGACTCGCTTCGAGCCCTGTCAGGGTCGGAAAAGATTGCCATCATCAGAAAGGTGAGACGGCATTAATTGGATGGCGATGAAGCATCTGACATATAATCAGGTTATCGATGTTATTCAACCGTACCCCCTCTGTCAAGTTGGGGAGCTCATCAGCCAGACCATTGACTTCGAGCAGTCTATGGAAAGAGGAAGAACTGCTGTCAAACACGGCGTTGACCCCAACCTCGACGAACTGAAGCGAAGCTACCACGGCATGGAACAGTTTCTAACCAATGTCATAGCAAGACTACGAAACGAGCTGCCCGAATGGGCTAGAGACTATGTTCAGAATTGCATCTTCTTCCCACAATTGGGGTTCTTGACGGTGGTCTCGCTTAATCCCGAGACTGGGAAGGGCAACTATGATGGCGAGGGCTCGAACGACGTGTGGGAGCGCATGTTTACAGCTGACGATTGCGTATATTACAAAAACCAACAGATGAAGGAGATGGATGATCACTTTGGCGACGCTTACTGCATGATAATTGGTAGGTCACCCCTCTTGGCGGTTTGCTACAAGCCTGCTCACGCCTCTTAGATCGGGAAATCGAAGTAATCCATGAGCTCGCCGTTAAGGTCCTAGTACACCAAGATGTCATCATTGCGGCGTCTGATGTTCTGGGGGAACTGGACAGCATTCTAGCGCTGGCGATTGGTTGCCAACAGTACAACTGGGTTGCGCCAAAAATGACAAGCCAAAATATCCTTCAAATTCAGGGGGGTCGGCATCCCTTACAAGAACTGGTGGTACCATCGTTCATCGCGAATAACTGCTACATCGCCGGTGGGCCGGGTGAGCAGGATGAGGAGGCTGCTAGTGAAAGCTCGGCAGATACGCGGCAGACCTCAGCGGAGCATCCCAGTGCTTTCATATTGACGGGTCCGAATCACTCTGGCAAGAGTGTTTATCTCAAGCAGGTGGCGCTCATCGTATATTTGGCGCATATCGGCTGCTTCGTGCCAGCTGAGCGAGCGCGAATCGGAATTACTGACCGCATCCTTACCCGCATCGCTACTCGTGAAAGCGTGACGAAGAACGAGAGCGCGTTCTGTATCGATCTACGGCAGATTGCATTCGCCATGAACTTCGCAACCCGTCGGAGTCTTGTGCTGATAGACGAGTTTGGTAAAGGCACGAATAGTTTGGATGGCGCTGGCCTGGTCACGGCGGTACTGGACCACTTTGCTTCTCTCGGTACCGAAAGACCCAAGGTCCTGGCCGCTACCCACTTCCATGAAATTTTCGAGAGCGAGTTCTTAACGGAAAGCTCCGAGCTAGCCTTTGGACATATGGACGTACGAGTCGACTTCGATGCTCCGACTACGGAAGAACAAGTTACCTATCTTTTTCAACTAGCTCCGGGACGAAGCATCTCGAGCTTTGGCAGCCGTTGTGCGGCTATGAATGGTATTGATAAAGCGGTAGTGGAGAGGGCCGAGTCGATTATGCTCATGATTGTCCGGAATGAGGACCTCGGGGTGGTTTGCTCTCGGCTGTCGGATGCCGAGACCCAGAAACTCGAAGAGGCGGAGGCAGTGGCCCGGAATTTTCTTCATCAAGATATCCAAGCGCCATCGAACGATATGAAACTGAGGGGAAACACCTTGTATCAAGGGTATCTGGACCGGATTCTGTCACCTGACAATTCAGAGGAAAGATGATGATTAGTGTAAAGATGAAAACTTTGCTATGGGACGACGTTGTAGCTAGATGGCCGTTGTGTTAATTCGAGATAGACTACCACTTCAACTAACCTCTCTGTTTCCCAGGTATATTAAGTATGATTTTTCTAAGAATTCAGAGTGCTCTACTCCTTTTTCACTTCGTTCAGTTTGCTTATTTAAAACTTATCTACACCGTGTCTAATTATGTCCATGTATAAGAACTCCAACTTCTTCTGATCGAGCATAAAGCCAATCTCAGCTTTCATAGACTTGACGTGGAATTCGAAACTCGCAGTCACGTTGAGAATTATACTCAAAAATTACTATACCGCGATGGTAATTCATAAAACGTAATTTCGAATATTTCAAATATCTGGTAGCTGATGCCTGTCGGCAGCAGCATGATCTCGCTTTTAACATACCGGACATTTAAGTCCAGGTTTCTAAATTATTAGTCCTATAATAAAACGTACGTCTCTGCGACGGGTCATGACGCTTTTTTTCGCAGCTCTAAACAATAAAATTTGTAATTCGTCTCCTTCCCTTGCTCCTCTAAGTGACTCGTGACAGCTGTCCAGCACCGCGTAGCGACAAAAAAAAAAGGTATATATAATACGTCGATATAAATTCCCCCACCGTCTAGGCTTGAAAATCTCTACGCCGCGAATAGCATACAGTCGAAGCCTGCAATACATACACTAATAGAAAAATAATAGTAATAATAACACGGTCGTGCGCTTCCTTCGCCGGCAGAGGGTTTGATCGATCGTGAAGTCTACCAGCCGAAGGTGACGGCAGCGGCGACGGCGAGCACGGCCGCCGCGATGGAGGCGCCGCGGGTGGCGGCGGCGCTCTTGTCTGTCGCGTCGTCGTCTGCGGAGCTTCCGCCAGCCGCCGACGAGGAGTCAGAGTCGGAGGAGGCGCCGTTGCCGCTGGTGCCGGTGGGGGAGGCGGACGCGGAGGCGACGGAGGACATCGTGGTGGGGGCGACCAGCAGAGACGAGGACGCGGTGTTGAGCTGGGAGCCGACCGCGGCGGTGCCCGACAGGATGGCGCTGCCGATCGAGCTTGCGGAGTCCTGGCCCGCGGCCGTCGGCTTGGGCGCGGTGGTGGACGCCGTCTCGTCGACCTTGGTGGGCGAGCCGATGTTGGCGATGGTCGACTTGTCGTCGCCGTCCTTGGACGCGTCGCCGGTAGGGCTGGCCTTGGCGCTGGACGTGGTGGCGGGGCTCGAGTCAGAGTCCGAGCCCGAGCCCGAGCCGGCCGAGCCGGTGTCGAAGCCGGCCTTGGACGCGGCCTCCTGGACGGCCTTGTCGGGGACGTCGCAGCTGGACTTGATGGGGCCGAGCAGGTCGTCGAGCGAGGTGTCCTTGGGGCACCACTGGTTCATGCACACGACCGCGTCTGACAGGAAGCTTTTGCTCACCCCCTTGCACATGCAGTCGGTGTCGGTGGGCGGGCAGCCGCTCTGGCGCACGCAGCTCTTGACGCACGTCGGGAACTGCGCGCCCTGGACCAGCGGGACGAGGGATCCGCTGACGAGGGCGGCGAACAGGACGGTCGGGTACTGCTGTTTGGCTAACATCTTGAATATCTTCAAAAAGGGGAGATGTAACTTGAGGTTTAGGGAGGCAGTGATCTTTGCCTGATTAGAATATTTCGAGTTATCTTGTAGAAACGAATGGCTGTTTCTCTGAAAAGAATGGTCAAGAAGGGAGAAATACACCTTCAAGCAGAGTTACTCTATTAGAGCGACGATAATGTTTGCAGCGAGGGAATGAAAGAGCGCAGAGCTGAGGAGAAAAAGGAAGAAGAAGACACGAAAGGATCTCGCGTCGTATGTAAATGCTTTCTTCGTCAAGCCCACCAACCGACATAGAGGGAGATTGCTGGGATCGCGTCCCTCCTCAGTGGGTGGTATGTATGAAACATAGCGGGCTGGGATGCTGGGCGTGCCGTAGATAATCTCGGTCGGTTTTGGTGCATCCCCTAGGGCGATCTCTGGAATAGCCTGGTCGGCAGCGGGCCAATACGGCGACGCAGACGTCAGAAGCTGCCTTTTTGATTGCGCCGCCAAGCCTGACCTGACAGGTACTCGTCCGTACTTGGTTGCGATGGACGGCTAGCTGATCCCGGAGCGGAATTGTAAGGGAAGATCTCTGGGGTAATCATCATTTCATTTCTCATTTTTTAAGTCATGTTAGGGGGGCTGAGGCGACGAGGGCGACTTAGGGGTCGGGTAGTCGGATTAGACTCGCCTGGCTGACAGGCTGGCCTCGTGGCCTTGCTGGCTTCACAGAAAGAGAGACAGGCGATAGGGACGTCAGCCGCTAGCCCTATAATGACGCATGCAAAGCTCTGAAGCCGAAGACTTCTTTATAGGGTTGAAGCATGCCCTCGGTCCTTCTGCGTCGGCCACGAAGCCGCAACTCTCGTAGAATGTTATGGCAGCATGGTTTGACGAATAGACGACGACGCTCAGCGCGAGCTCTTTGCCTTGCTGGCTCGTCTCCTGGACGGCCTGCTCTATGACGGCCTTGACCAACGCCTTCGCGATGCCTCGACCTCGAGCGTCGGGGATGGTATAGACCCCCGTGAGCTGAAATGAAGCTGCTGCTGAGGCCTCACCGCAACGCGGGTGATCGGCTCCATGCCTCATTTCGGTAGAGACCTGGAACGGATTGCTTGCTGGATCCGCACTTGGCAGCGGTCCGATTAATGACGTAGCGGACAGAACCCTTCCATCATGCGGGCGCACAGCTACGAACGTCTTCGCGACCGGATTTTTGATGCGGCCGAGCCAGTCAGCGTCGGTGAAGTTGATTTCTCTCTCATACGTCGAACCGAAGGCTGTTTGTTCGACGTAAGTAGGTGACCAGCAGATATCGTTGGCTGCCAGTCTATATTGCTACCTCAACTTGAGCGGGCAGAGACACTGATGATGTGACTGTTGAGCAAACCTACCATCGGGATCCTGTTTCAAAGAGGTCAACCTGAAGGGCTTGTACTGGTCGAGGTAAAAGCGACAGCCCTCGTCGTTTGCTACGATCCGCTCGATGGACCATCCACGCCGGTCGGACGTCGTGGACATGTCTGGTTTGAGGATACAGTCGGGCAAAACGCCGTGTTCACGATAGGCGATGAGCGATTGGATCAGCTACGTCTCGGACTCGTAACAGCAGCTCCGTACCGCATTCGCACGACGGTAACGAAGAACTGTTCTCGTCTGCTTGGGACACCAACTTGGGGTGTGTAGATAGGTTGTACAGATTGTACAGACTGCCCGTAAGAGAATGCATTTTTCGAGACAGTGCGATCATTCTTATATATGGCGTCTCGATTTCGAATGTGACTCATCATATATCTCGTTACAGACTCGACAGAAGCATCTTTTTTTAGCTGAAGCTGAATGCATCTAAATGAGGTTGGTTACCCAAGCGGCTATGCATGGTCTACTGCAGCGGTTTGGTCCCTAGAAGTTGCTTCCAGGTACCTACAGGTACGCTGGTAGGGTAGAGCTATTTTAGCTATCCGCCCAAGCCCGCTGTGGCAGCCCGTCTCTGCCTGAGCAGCCGACCAATCAGATCCTTCTATTCTTCCTCCCCACCACCAATTCCGACATGTCACGTGCATCTGGTCGGCTGGTCGTCCGCCCAACAAAACCCCTGCAGGGTAGAGCTAGTCGTGTTATATATGTCAGCCGCCTCAGAGCTCGCCGTCTAGATATTCACGTCGGCGCCGTAGCCTCGTCGTCCTTTTCTCTTCTTCTCCATGATGCCATTCTCTATATACCCGTTTTCGACGCGTCAGCGTTGATATTGTACATTCTATCTCTTGTAAGAGTACTACTAGGTTGTCTAAATCTCAATCTGGTAGCCTGTTGTCATGTCGTCCTCCACCGACGTCCCTATGCCTGAAGCGGCCTTTCAAGACTTCGACCTGGAAGATGTCTTCAAGAGGGCCGAGGCTCATGTCGGGAACGAGGACAGCAAGAACTTTGTTGTTGAATTTGGCTTCGAAAGAGCGCAAATCGGCCTTGATCTTGGTATCGAAGAAGTCAAGGAACTCCTTGACCGGGACTCAGATCACCAGAAAGATTATCCTATCAGATGGATGTACGTCTCGGCTTCAGATACGTGATGCCATCTATGATCTAACTGGTCGCGCAGAAATATCTGGGACCCCAGTGTACAGGAGGACGTGATGAACGCTATCGGCGATAGATATGGTTTCTCACTGAGGTTGCTGAGGTTAATGACTACCTCTAAGTCACGGCATGACGAAGCGCGGCGGCACAGGGAAAGGAAAAGGCTTAGCATACGCCATCTTCGAAACCCCAAGGACTTAGAGAAGGGCGACATCTCGATTACCAGCTTCCAGCCAAAGCCTCCTGCCTCTCCCGAGATGAACGATAACCTGGCGTTATATTTGCAAGTCAAAGATACCGTCAACTATTTTTCCACGGATCAGACTCAAAAAGGCGCGCCTCATCTTGATCCCTCATCTATTCTTGTAATGCTGACAGCGCAAGCCAGCCTTCGTCATCGGCGCAAATTGGCTTCATAGACGGCCAGCGACCGAACGTTACCACCCTAACCGCATCAGTATAATGCCGCCCAAACATTGGCAGTGGCTTGCGCTATGTAATGACCGTACGTCCTGCCTCATCACCGTTGCCGTCCTCGATAGATGCTTAAGCCCTTGTTAGATACTATCCTGTCGATCCACGAGCGCCCGACGTTCGAAGCAGTACCAGACAAGGAGAACAAGCAGGAGTGGCACGCCCAAGAGTTCAAATTCATGAGGGCACACACCTTGGCCGTTCTTCTGCAACTTTCCACCAGGGGCTTCGAGCTCTACAAGAACAACCCGCTTGCTCAAAGCTCCGTCCGACAGTCGCTGAAGAAGCTGCCTTCGACGCAACCCGAGATAAGCCGACACCAGTCAGGCGTGTCCTTCTTTAACAACAGCGCAACCGGGACCGTAGCCGAAGAAGGAACAAGCAACCTCTTCTACTATTTGTTTGAAGACTATGTCGCAGCCGGTCCACTCAAGGCTGCCGAGCAAGAGCTAGAAGAGATGGTAGGCTGACCAGCTCATGGAACCGAAAGGCCCTTGCTAACTTGTGTCAACTAGACGCACAAAGTCCTCGCCAGCACGGTAAGTCAAGACGCCGAAAGACAAGATGTGCGTATCAGCTACTAAGTGTTGCAGCGTCGGAAGAAAGTGTCCAAGAGCTTTGAGATAATACCGACGCTACACTATCTCAGCAAAGACCTTCGAGAGTTTAAGCACCTGTTCGAGAACTACAAGAACCTCATCAGAAAGATCATAGCAGTCGGGAAGCCCGATTCGCCGTTGAACAGCCAGTTTGATGGCAAAGTATTCCTGACGACCTCGGCATTGAGCCGTTTCGACAGGCTAGGCGACAGGCTTCAGTATCTCATGCTGAATACCATCGAAGGGTACCTAGTGGAGATCGGGGCGTTGTCGACTACGGTAAGGGGTGACGGTTGATTATCTCTGGCAGAGCAGCGCGGCTAACTCGCACATAGTACTTCAACCTGACGCAGCAGAAGGACTCGCAGGCCACGGCGCGGCTTACGAGAAGTGCGACATTGCTGGCCAAACTGACAGTCTTTTTCCTGCCCATCAGCTTTATGACGAGCTACTTTTCTGTGCAGATCGAGGACCTGTACATCTACTGGACCGGCAACATGTACTGGTACGCGTTTGCGGCGATAGCGAGCGTGTCGTTTGTGAGTCTGTTCTTCTTCAGCAGGATACTCGTCTTCTTCATCGACGTCTTGGAGGATTGGGCGACCGTGATAGGAAACTGGAGCGGAGCACGGTACCAGCGCATACGAGATGTTCTGGGATTCGAAGCGAAGGAGGAGGAGGAGGTAGTGGAAGAGGATACATGAGACAGACAGGAGCCTCTTCTAGTCGGCATGACTGGTACATATACATTGGGTAGAAGCTATATAACGTGTATAATGACACGGACTGAAAGCAAATATGAGCAACCAGGGCGTACTAAAGCTGCTGGGCTGCCTCCTTTTACGAGAGATGTTAGAGATAAGATGCGAGATAGGTTAGGTAAGCTTACGTGACGGCACGCCGATACTAGCCGCCAAAGTCGGAAGTTCAAGACGCCCATCACATGCTGCTGTTGCGTTACTAAACTGGCAGCGTCATCCCTTTAGTTGAGGTGTACATCTGTCATCTTCTTTTTTTTTTTTTTTTTTTTTTTTTAAATCAAGTGTTTGTTTCTTTTTCCATTTCAGTATGGGAACGACACACATAATATCAGACTCATTAACAAACATGTAGCAAAGGAATGTAGGTCAGTGCCTATATGTAGCTCTTGTGTACTTGTTCATATCAAACCTCACCTGGGCAAGAAGAACTGATGCATGTATGTACCTGTAGACTGTAGGTACAATGTAGTCACACCCCAAAAAACCAAAGTGGGCTGCAGCTACCCCTGTCCGCCTCTGCTGTCCCCCTGGTTTTAGGTAGATCTGTTTAGTTGGTCCCTGACTGCTGGACACAGGCCGGGGACACGCTGGAGACCACCGAGGACCGCTGGAGGGCTGCTGTAGACCGCTGAGGAAAGACTGCCGCTAACCGGCCGCGGCAGATCATTTCCCTGGCGCATCTTCAGCTGCCACAACTACACCTCACGGCACACCCTCCTTCTTCCAATCCCTGAACAGCCATGACGTTTCGTCGCCTATTCTGCAAAACCTGTATGTAGGACAGTCGCTTATAATAGTCTCGACCATCGAGGCCTCTTCCCGTTTCTTCAACCTTTTGGCTCCTTGTTGCATTGGCGCCGCAGCTCGTGATCCTACTTACCTAAACCCACCTACCTCCTTTTCCTAGCATTCGTAGTGGTGAACTTATTGCTTTCTATACCACGGTCCAGAAGGGGGAAAGAGAAAACCTCCCAACCTTCGACCCTCGTGCCAACAACCCTGTGCTACTTCCCCCAAACCGACCAGAGAAGCTGTCCGACACTCAGACAACATGCCTTCGCACGGCTCTAGCAGGATCGCCGACGACCTGCTTGGCCAGCTTCGATACATACCTCTCTCCTACAGCAGCGACAATGCCGATTCCTCAGCCCGTGAGCTCATCCTCGCCCTACGTCCCGACTGGTCAAGCCCCGACTCTAACCTCGAGTTCATACCGTTTAAAGACGGCATCACCAACACCCTATTAAAGGCGGTCAACAGAAAGGATGGCCTATCCGAAGACGAGGTTGACAAGGAAGCCGTTCTGCTTCGGGCATATGGACATGGAACAGACGTGCTCATAGACCGTCACCGCGAGACTCAAAACCACGAGCTGCTGATGAAATGCGGCCTCGCTCCTGAGCTACTGGCTCGCTTTGATAACGGCATGATATATCGCTACATCAGGGGCACTGCCACACAACCAGCCGACCTGAGGACGTCGCCGGTATATCTTGCTGTCGCGAAGAGATTAGCCCAGTGGCATGCCACTGTGCCCTGTATATACGAGACCGACGCCAAGGCCAATGGTGTGAATGGATCCGCCCACGCTCCCTCCGAGGCAGCTGTTGAATTTTCTGTTCCGGGGAAACCATCCCCCAATGTGTGGACGGTCATGCAGAAGTGGATTCTGGCTCTTCCTACACAGACCAAGGCCCAACGGACAAGACAGGCTGGCCTCCAGCATGAGCTTGCCAAGCTTGTCCAAGAGCTGAGCCAGCGGCCTGGGCTTGGCGACGATGGTGTAAGTACCTTTATATGCCTAAATCGACGGTAACCCCATGTGCTAATCATGGTTATCCTTAGCTTGTCTTTGCTCATTGCGACCTCCTGAGTGGAAATGTCATTATTGAGCCGCAGGCGTCTGGCAGTGCTGCCCGGCAGGATACTTGCCAGAAGTCCGTCAGCTTTATAGATTACGAATACGCTACACCTTCACCTGCGGCGTTTGACCTAGCCAATCATTTCGCAGAATGGGGTGGCTTCGACTGCGACTTCACCGTGCTGCCGACCCGTGCGCAACGGTTAGAGTTCATTAGAGAATATGTTCACACCTATTTCAGCTTACTACCCCAGAAAGCTGGCAACGTAGACGTGGAGGCCGAGGCACAGAAATTGCTAGCTGAGGTAGACATGTTCCGTGGTGTTCCTGGGTTTTACTGGGGTATATGGGCTTTGATCCAGGCGACGATCTCGCATATAGACTTCGACTATGCTGAATATGCCGAGATCAGACTAGGGGAATACTACGGGTGGAGAGAAACAATGAAAGATGCTGGTTCACAGGCTTGTAAGGAATTGTCAGTGCGAGAAAAGAGGTGGGCGCAGTTGGAATAAATGCAGCATTGGAAAAGGGGTGATAGCATGAAGTTTTTGCAGTTGTGCATCAGCATTCTATCATATATGGGTAACATTAATACAGAGAGTACCTGGGACGAGTCACACAAGGAACCGTGCCAGCGATTACGTCGATGGCAGTTCTCTGATATTCCGAGCTGGACGGCATCGTGCTCTTGGGACATGTTTCGTGTATACAAGAAGGATACACAATAGACAGCATCGCTTCACATCCGTCCTGTACCTTATCTACCTAGGTAGGTATACAAGGGGGGAAAATCCATGACTTTCTATTTGCCTATTGATTATAGATTCAAGGTTCATTCGTAACACCGGCCGTAATCTATATTCCGTAAAGGGCCAAGCACAGACTACCTCCTCCATACTCCTAACCGGTTACAGTTCGGGACATACCCAAATATCCAGAGGTAGGTAGTCGAACAGGTAGGTAATAATCATCTGAATACTCAATTATCTCTTAACCCAATTCTCCTGCTGCATTTCGTCTCGTCAACCCTAGCCCCGTCCAAGTTCAGATGAAGTACATCGTGACACCACCTGGTCCATCAGACCCAAGATATAGGAACGTGGCATGTACAGGAGACAGATTTGCAACTGTATCCGAGTTGATGAGTTGTCGTATGTTATCGTCGGTGGTCGTCGGCCGTCCAAGCACCGCCCCGAGCTGAGGATCAGCAGCCCGAGGATACCCCTGGAACTCTTCCAGGGCTTGGGGGATATGCTCGTGCTCTACGTCTCCAACGTTGAACTGCGATCCAATCCCCTGGAGGCGTTGCTGTTGCTGCTCTTGACGCTCTTCGAGCAACGGCTGCTCATGTTGATTGCCTTCGTGGTGAGGGCTGCTGTCCGCCATGGCGTAGCGTCTTCTGAGCGAAACGCTCGGTAGCGTATCTTAGTTTAGAAGATGGAATTTCAATCAAATCGACAATGTCAAGATGTTGTTGAGCAAGACACTAGGCCGTTGCAAGAGAAAAGGTCGGTGAGTAAATATTTGGGTACTTACAGACGTTCAGTGTCGTAGTAAAAGGGGGAGATATACCACATAACCATGGCTTCAGGGCATGCCTATGTAGCCACACATAGATCGCGGCAGATTGCTGACGGCAATAGAAAGCCCATGCCAAGTAGCTATGCAAAGGGGAAGAGTTTAGGTTATAACAATAAGGTAAAGTGAGCAAGTTGGATGCAAAATACCTAGTGCCTATACCGCGACGTACTCATATACGGGAGTGGGGGCATCGTGAAAACAGGGCAAAACTCTATCCTTAGGTTCTGTGAGACCGAGAAGGAGTACTGTAGAATCATACGTGCCTAGAAAATAAACTCCCCGGTATCAGGTAAGGAGACTTGGGCGAGTGGACATGGGGACTGGTACGCCAATCGCCAATAGGGGGGTGGGAAGAGTAAAGAAAGATAGGGAAAAGTGAGATGAGGGTGGCAACTTAGGTTATGAAACCGGGAAGCGAACTAAGAGCTTCTTGAGAAGGTTTCCCTCATGTATACGACAGTCAAAGCATCGCGTGTGATCCACCAGCTACGTGGAGGGAGACATGTCCGTTGGTCGCGGCTTGAGTTCCTGCGAGCAACACAATGCCAGCCCGAACAAGATATCAGCTAGCTGCGTCGTTGTTCACAGGACTCGATAGTAGATGTGCTGTCTGCCCTGCCAGTTCACCAATTTGATTTACTTCCTGTCTTTCTTTCTACGTGTATGTATACAGAATCTAGATCTGTTCCTAAGATGGACTTGAACGACGAGTCTAACAAACTCTGAAAATACCAGACCGCGCATGTAGTAGCAGTAGCTCTTTACCCTTTCGAGAATGTACCTGTAGTAGGTCAAGGGCTTGCCGTCGTGCAAGAAATCCAAGATATAGTTTGATATTGGGGGCCAGCTGAGGCCGCTGAGCGTTGAGGCAAATGCGCGCTATACCGAAAAGGGGTGTAATTCGGCACTGCATGCTTTATCGCCTTATCACAGCTGTAGCCCCAAAAAGCCGCCGGGCTGGCAGGCTGGACAGTCAGCTGATGTCGCATTTGCTGGCTGGAGAGGAGACAGGCGAGCTGGGCGGCGGAAGAAGGCATGGGGGGGGGGGGGGGGGGGGGGTGAGCGAACGGAGGGACGACAGGGATGGGGACAGCTGAGGCGGGAAGGCCTGGAAGACTCGCACAGTTCAGTCGGGCAGTGAGGGATGCAGCTGCAGCACTCGGAGCGCGCAGATAAGGGGGAAGGAAAATGCAGACCATTCAGCCATCTCGAGGCGTTAATTGGAGATCTCTTATAAGCCTACCAATCACACGAGACGCGATATCTCAGAGAGAAGTGCGTGGGGAGGACGAGAGGACGAGGACGAGGGATGGGTACGCTGAGCTCAGGTATACGGTACATGTCCTACATGTCCTACATGTAGGTCTACAGTCTATCTGTCGTATATACAGCACTCAGAGGAACATGTACTTGTATACCTCCTAGGTAGGTATGTATACACATGTAGCCATATTACTTACATGAGAGGAAATGGAACCTACCGTAGCGAGCCTTACAGTAGCAAGCCCTATTCCGTGGATATGCAGGAAACGCCGATACGATGGTTTGCTCGTTGGGGAAATATGAGGAGATACGAGAAGAAAACACCTTTCATGTTTTTGATTCAATCTCGATAATATCCATGATATAGCATCTATCATGAAAAGAATGAACCGAGCGTGAATCCCTTTTCCCACCTCACCTGCAAGACGGTCTTGGCGACGCGCAATCCCAGGTGTGACGAGCTGATTCCGAGCTTCGTGATTCGAAAAGAGTTCAGAAGAGATCGAGCGCTGGGTGGTGAGCTCTGCATGGCCCTGCATGTCGCCATGCCCGCCATGTCGCCTGGCACTGACCGCCTTTACCTGCTTGCCCTTGCAACATTCTCTCGCTCGCATTGCCACGCATGTCGAGAATCCGTCGGCATCAGCATCAGCAACATGTAGCATCAGCTCAGGCGGACCCGGCACTACATAAGCAAGCAGAATATCGACCTGCCTTCTTCTGATCTAGGTACATTCATACATACATACATACACGGCTTTAAGTCCGAAGCGAAGGTGTCGATATACTATGTACGTAGTAGGTGAAATGAAAGATGGAGCAGTTCTCCTGAAGGAGCAAGGTCAAGAGCAAGAGACGACCGAGGACGACGTTACCGCTAGTACTACACTGCTGAATAAGGGAAATGGTCCTTGACTATCTAAGGTGCTTTTCTCTCTCTCCCCTTATTCATCTTTTCCTTTCGTCTATCAGCTCTCTCTCTCTCTCTTCATCTGGCTGCTGTCCCTCACAGAGTCTCTCCTAGACGGAGAGAGCTGCGCGGAAGATGCCAGTACACACATACACATATAAGGCAAGTCAGAGGAGATACGAGGCTTGCATCTGCAACGTCAATTAGCCCGCACATTATAGCCTACATGCCATTGAACGGGGACGGTACATGGCACTATGTATGTACATAGACACTGGCAGACTGGACGAGACTAATGTGTCGCCTCGACCTTCTCGGCACTTATCAATGCACTTAAGAAACATGATGTTCCCAACTTGGGAAGGGATCGGCAAAGGCGTCGATGCATGTGCCGGATCATATGGTCTATTATGTCCGTCCGGGACTCCTCCCGCATCGCTACCCTTTTTCCCATTTGTTTCTACCCAGCCCCAACCCTGTCGGTTCTGACGCTGTCTAATCCGTCCCAGACGATCGTCGTATTGCTGTGTTTTATAGGAAGTTGGCTGATTTGCTGCTCTGGCTGTCTGGCACTGACTGGTACCGCAACATTCTCCAAGATTGCGATGGTTAAAGAAGAGAAGAACGAAATGAAGGAATGAAACGCATACTTGATGAACGAGATGAGGTAGATGTATGTAGCATGAAAAGGGAAGAAGGGAAAACAACTGAAGATGGACGTGGGATGGCCCAGAGCGTCTGAGCGTGTGTGGGAAAGGGTCAGCCGAAAGACGGCTTTGCATGGGGCAACGGTTCTTGGGAGCTGATGCTATCCTTTCGGCCTGCCTGCCTGCCTGCCTGCCTGCCTGCCTGCCTGCCTGCCTGCCTGCCTGCCTGCCTGCCTGTGCGCCTGTCAGGCCTGTCTACTACATAGTAGGGTACTTGGTACCAGGTAGGGTACTATTTAGCGGCAGGTAAATTACCGGGCTGAGGCGGTCGGGTGGATGTCAGAAAGGGTTGCCGGCGTTGAGGCTTACTGGCTGGCTCCTCTCTCACAGATAAGTCAAGGTCGTAGGATTCTACATCGCAGGCCAGGTACTTGTACAAGCTCCAGATGTAGATTCTCCGGATATGCCCCCGAGCAAGAGAAACAGGCTGACGGGTGACCGCACGAGCCTGCCTATCAGCTGTCAGCATAGCTGATAGACGCCCTGCCGTTACTTACTACGTACATATTTTACTAGGTTAGCTCATGACTGCAGACGAGACTGCATCTTTCAGCATAAGAAGAGACTGCATTTCCGCCCTCGCGGTCCTATCACCCTCCGGCTCTTATCCAGACGTGCCATTTGGGGTTGCGAGGTGGGAACGTCTCAGTGCTGTGTAGATGGACATCTCGATAGACAGGCAAGACCGTCTCGAACCTGACACCCCAGAGCTACGTAGCGTGGTATGGGAGCGCAGAAAACATACGACACGTGCGATCTCGTCGCTACTTGACCGTTCTAGATGAGACTCCTCAGGGGGCCTGCCTTTTCCATCACCTCATAAGCCAATACCGGCCTACACCGACCAAGCTTGATACCATCGTGCTCGTCCATCCCTTTTCGGGTTAACCGTTTTGGATATCGCTTGTCTTAAAAGCACCAAGTAAGGCACGAAACGAAGTAGGGCACCGTGAGAAGAGTTTGACGGGCATGGAGTCGATGGTAACGTGATGAGGGCATGTCGTTTATTGGCCTATTCCCCACCCCCTAGTCAGGAATGTCTTTTTTTTTTTTTTTTCTTCTAGCCGTTCGTCTGTACCGTAGGTACTGAGCATGTAGTCGTCGACCTGCCTGCCTGCTGAAGTCGCAATCACCCCCAGTGAGCACTAGCAAGTGATCGGCAGCGACTCAAGCCGCAGCTGGACATCCAGCCGAGCCCAGCTCTGGTTTGTCTGGACTTGTCTCTGCTTGCGTGAAGGTTTCCCGCCTGTCATGCATGTAGCTGTGGTTGATGCAAATCTCATGCTACCTCACGTTATAATCTACACGGAGACGACCAATAGCCCTCGGCCTATCCCAACCTGGGGTTGTCTATCTCTCACTCGTCGCAGGAGCAACTTAGCCGCCTAAAGAGAGGTGGGCGGATAATGATAGGTGGCAATTCTTGGTCGCACACCACTTTTGCGAGATGCTCAGCAGCCCCGACTATAGCTGAGGAAACGGGCCAAGCGAGTTTCCACCCCGGCAAGGCTTAGCGTGTTAGGAAGAAAACATGAAACAGGCGAAGCGCTCGACTTGTCATTAATACGTGCATGCTAGAGCATATTACATGCTTAACTGGGCATGGCATAGCTCTCTCCCATGTACCGCGCTGGAGACCGGAGATGGAGACACACAGTCTGACTAATAACAAGAACGACGGGCGTGTGTAACACGTGATAGTTCACACGGTGACACCCAGGCCGCCAGGCAAGCCGGGTAGGAGGATACATACATCCTAGGTGATGAGTTAGGGAACTGAATCTCAGCAGCTTCAGCAGCTTCTATTACGCCGTCAGGACTCAGCTGTGTGCCATAGGGGTTTGCCTGTCAAACCTATCGGCGGCGGCATGTCTACCTCTCGCCTGGCGAACCTGGGTAGCTGTCTGACGTGCTTGGTTCCTAACCGGAAGTAAGGCAAGCGAGCATGGGGTCTACTGTGTATACATCGTGCCTGGTGGCTATACTGTTCGGCCTGTATAGTTCATACTTACATAGGTCGCATAGTATCGTAGAGAAAAGTTGATATGGCATCTCAATGATGGATGAGATGAGACTATATCATTCCCGGTCTCTGGCAACTATATAATTCCTCTAAATTCGAAAGGCAAAGAGTGCTATGTCTCGGTACATATCTGTAGAGATCCTTCTTGCGCCGCTCGTAAAACCTGAAGCTCAGCGAGGTATCAGGATATGCTGTACCGTGTGTATTGCAGTGTACATTGCTGTAGGTACCTGTCCACGCTCCGCACCGACCTCCCGATTACCCCGGCAGTCCGGGAGCTAGAATCCCTGTAAGGCGTTGCACCTTGCCTGTACACCTTGCTTTCGCACTTGTACCCTGCCGGGCCTGCCAATGGGCCTGGGCTGTCTGATGGTCCGAATGCCTTGATGTATGTGAGAGGACCGAAGACATATCAGTCATGCTAGAGAGAGAGAGAGAGAGAGAGAGAGAGAGAGAGAGAGGAGAACAAGATGAGAAAACAAGAAATGACGAACATACAAAAGAAAAAAAAAAACCGAATAAGAGTTGCCTTACATCCCCCACCATTCCTCTTTTATTACCTTGTTCCCCCGTGTAGCTAGCTGCCTTCCCATGTGTGTGTGTAATCTGCCGTCGTAGCGGTCGCCCCACCGTTTTTTATCGTCTAGCCAGCCCTTTTTTTTTCTATTTTTTTTTTTTCTTCTTATTCCTCTTTAAGGTACATACTCGGCCTTGTATCTCGGCCCTGCCTATCAGTTCTTGCTCGCAACCCCCAAAAAGAAGTTATTAGCCAATTTGCGCTCAACTAATACCTACGCCTATACTTCGTACCTACCGCACCTACGCTGCATCTCTTATTCCTTCCCACCCCCCCTTCTCATACCGAGACAGGCAAAGGGAAGACTGATTATTCCCTCCCCTCCCTTTTTTTTCCCCACAAGAGAAACGGCCAGATGTTCTGAGTTTGGACTCTTTCCCCCCCTTCGCAACATCGTTCCCGACAGGCGTCCTGCAGCTAATCTTCAAATTTGTCCTTGCCATTGGCCCATCTCGTCACGAGGCGCAGTCATCGAACTTTTTTTTTTTTTTTTTCTTTTCTTATATACAAAATTTTTTTTTTTTTTTCCCTCTCTTCTCTCTATTAACACCCTCCGGCCGACGTTCCCGTCATGAACATTAAGTTTGTGATTGATACTTCGCCCCTTGTAACCCGCAGTTGATGAGTACAGCTAAAGTCGCACGCGCTACTACGTAGCGGGAAGTGAGCCTGCGCGCGTGTGGGAAAGCGAGTACGGACGAGGCGGAAGAGTCCAGCCTTGGGTCTCTCTAGTTCCAGCCCGCTCCCTGCGGCACACCTGGCCTGGCCCCCGTATACATATACAAATACCTGACCTACATGTAGGCGGGTGTATATATATATCTTCTATATATACTCGAGGTATATATGTGTACACAACTTCGGCCCGGGTCTATAAAGAAGAGGAAAAAGAGGAAGGGGGCCCCAAACATCTCAGTCTCCTGTCCGATCTGGACCTAGGCGCACGGCGCGACAGCGGTAGGCTTGAAGAGGAGGAGCATGAGTATGGCAGCCGACTCATTGGAGCCTCGACTGGACCGTCGCGGTTCTCTGCTCGACACCCGGGAATCTCAAGTCGCACCCGGCCTTGACCCGTCTCTAGACCCCACGATTAGACTTCTCTTCGAGCAGCAAGCTGAAATACAGGCGAAGCTCGCCGCCCTGCTACCAGCCAAATATGTCCCCAATAGTAGACTCGAGCTCGACATGCTCCGCCGGAAGCTCAGGTCCTTGGAAACCTATGTCAAAAGCCAAAGTGAGTTGCCTCCATCATAGTCACGGCCTGTCCTGCTGCCAACGTTCATTGTATCAAATTTCTGATGCGTAAATTAAGACCTGCCTGGTACCCTTCCCGTCTTATCTGACGCCGAGGAAGCCCGCGCCTTGCAGTACAAGTGCGAGTGCATCGAGAGCTTCTTGATAGACCAAGGTACGTCGTCTCACCAGGCTACCCTGTCACGCCCCTTGCCTAACGTGCGTGCTGTCGCAAAATAGGCCTGGATCTTCACGATGCTCAGTTTTTGCACACTTTAAAGATATTCGGCCAGGAAGACGCACCGCCTGGCTATGATGTCTGGCTGGAAAAGAACATATCCTTTTACGATCCCATCTTCCGGGGATGGAGGATGAGGGGGACCATACCTCTCATCTCAAGGCGACAGGCGTCATTCAGGTGTTGGGATGACCGATGCATGTATTATATATACGGCTTTCCTAACCCCGACGAGCGCGATGAGCACTTGAAGCAGCATACGGGTTCGCACGCGCCGAAGAGGGATTCTGGCCTGTCGGTTGGTACTATTCCTCCGATTGTCTTTCCCGACCAGGTCTCTTCGCGGCTTTTCAGCGCCGATCTCATAACCCGAAGCTCGCCGGCTACCTTGCCGCGGCTGTCTGTACCTCCTGCTCTGCCTCCGTTAGCCACTGCAAACCCGCCCAGGGATCGGCGTGAATCCACGGTTGGGTTTTCTTTCGCTAACGAGCTCCCCACTCAACCTAGAGGGTCGATAGATTCTGAGCCCGATTCATTACTCCCCCCTTTAAAGAGAAGCAGAGTCGGACATGGAAGGCTTGAGTCTATAGGGGAACTCAGGTTGCCGCGTGACGCCGGACCGTGTCTCCGTTGTAAGGTCCAGGCAAAGCCGGTATGGTAACTTGAGATTCTTATGAGTTGGGGCAATTGCTTATCTTGTTGGTTAGTGCGACTCGAAGGACGACTGTTCGTTTTGTTCCGAACCTCCCACTTCTGCTCATGACGAGTTCTGGGCTGTCCTCGGCTGCCACCGTGGCTCTGTGGTCGCTCTCGCTGATTATATGCTACCAGGTAAATTTCCCATATCTATTGAGTTGTTGCAAAATCATACGTACTCAACCACTGAGTAGAAGCCCTTTCCCCGAGACAAGTACACACACCTGTCACGTCGCCGCTGGCGAGGCGGCGCAACATGAACGAATATCTTGAACGAACATATCTGGTGAGCCAGGGCATGTCAGATATGGTGAAATCGCACCTCGACTTCGACGACGGCTTCTGGTGGACCGAAGATCTAGCATCCTTACCGATGCCCAACCCTACCTTGGCCACCTACGCAAAGGAGCCAAGAGATAAAGCGCCACCGGTTTTGAAAGTACTAGCAGCGAGCTGGAATGCCGAAGGGGTACCTTTCCAATTTTGGGAGCTGTTCAGACTCACGGGTTACATGTCAGAAAGCCGGGAATCGGAGGCCGTGACATACCCTGTTCTCTATCGCGCCAAGTTGCTTCTCAGAGAAATTCTATTCTACGATCTGCAGCAGCCTGAGCCGTCGATACGAACCGAAGTCAACCTAACTAATGTGACTAATGCGCAGAATTCACCCGACGATATAGACTATGAAGGAAGAAACCGACTAATATATAATTGCATGGTACAATTCTTGCAATCTTTCGAGAGCACGACGATGCGAAGAGCCTTTTCGGATCCCAAGAGTTGGTTGGCCGTTTTCGTTTCCCTGTGCGTTTTCAGCATTGTGAGGACGATATTAGCAGATCTCATCTCTACGCCATCGAGAGCAATCACTTCACAGACGCAAGGTGGCTTTCCCATGCCCGCTGGCGCCACTGCCATGCATAGCGTCTACAAGGCGTTGGTAAGCGTGTTTGCCTGGTCTGCGCCCATGATTATCGACGACCCAGCCCTGGATCTAGAAGGAAATGACCGCGCCCTATTTGCATCTACTATTTCGGCTATTCGAAAAGACGATTGGATCGCGTTGGGGATTCGGTCGTCTAGTGATTTTCTGCTCGGGCTCGGAAGCGGCTATCTGGATGATAACGTGGGGTTCAACGGCTTCTTCAGACAGCGGACGCCCATTTACAGACATGTCTCATATCAGCAACCCCCTGCGGTCGGCCAGCCAATCGAAGCCCGGAAGCCTATTTTCCAGTGGCGTCCGATTGATCCGTGGGCAAACCGAACGGACCAAGACGTCCTACCTGCGGCATATGGCATAGACGTCCCTGAGCCTGGGAGGCGGCATACGATAGGAGAGAACCCTGTGTTTACACGGGCGATAGCGAGAGGCCTTAGCTCGCCTTCTAAGCTGAGGACTTCCTACCAGCGACCACCGCTTAGACGCGTATTCTGTACGAAATGCAACGAATATCCCGAAGGCTTCCGTGGTGAGCACGAACTTCGGAGGCACCATGATGCCAAGCACGCTTCGCTGGTGAAGAGATGGGTTTGCACTGAACCACAGAATTCGAGTCCCAGCTCTCCGCAGCCGGTGATACCGCTTTCGAAGTGCAAGGCTTGCGTTACGCAAAAGCGATACGGCGCTTATTATAACGCGGCGGCTCACCTGCGACGGGCGCATTTCCACCCGCATAGGAGTGGTAAGGCTAGCGGTGACTGGCCTCCGATGACGGTGTTGAAAGATTGGATGCGAGAAGTACGACAATCAATCGATGTTAACGAGAACGACACGTCCAGCGGGGAGGAGGATAACGACGTCAGGATGATTGAGGAGTATACACTCCCTCGGCAACCGTCTTTTATGGAAGCACCTCGACTTGCGCCTGCGCCGCCCCAAGGGCCGTTGCTGGCGCCGTCGATAGCACCGTCTCTAGACAGCACGGCGCACAGTAGCCCCGTGATGGCAAAAGCCGAGGACAACAGAAATAGGTGTCCACATCCCGACTGCGGCCGGGTGTTTAAGGACTTGGCAGCACACATGTTGACACACCAGGAGGAGCGGCCTGAGAAGTGCCCGATCGAGAGCTGCGAGTACCACACGAAGGGCTTCGCGCGCAAGTACGACAAGAACAGGCACGCGCTCACGCATTACAAGGGGACCATGGTCTGCCCGTTCTGTCCGGGACCGGGCACGGCGTACGAAAAGGCCTTCAACAGGGCCGACGTGTTCAAGCGGCACCTGACGGCGGTGCACAATGTGGAGCAGACGCCGCCCAACAGCCGCAAGATGATCATGACGGGCAACAGCTCGCGGGGCGGGGGCGACGCCAAGTGCTCCATCTGCCAGACGCGCTTCTCGACGGCGCAGGAGTTCTACGAGCACCTGGACGACTGCGTGCTCAACGTCATCGTGCCTACGACGCCCAAGTCCATCAAGGACCGCGTCTCGACGCCGCAGAAGGGCGACGACAGGAGCAGCATCGTGGTCGCCATGGAAGACTCGGACGACAAGAGCAGGTCCGAGGGCAAAGGCGGCATGAGCGTCTCCCCGAGCAAGGCGATGGAGCCGGCGAGAGGGGACAAGATGGATCTGGATTCGGATAGGGAATAGGGGGGACGGGTTACGTGTATGTGAGCATGTGTGTATGTGTGTGTGTGTCGTGTGCTGTGCGATTGCGTGTGTATACATAAGGGAAGCTCTGGGGGGGAAAGGAGAGGGAAAGGAGTTTGGACGATATCACGGTGGCCACTGGCAAATAATGTGCTGTATTCATGTATACGAGCTCGAAGTGAACGCGAACACGAATCGACAAGTTGACGAACAACTACACTCTGGAGGTTACGATCAGGAGGGGCCGATTAATCAAGAGTCAAGCCATCAACAGTCTCTACATTCTACCATCAGTCGCGAGTTACTCATTGGAATCGTCAGTGGTAGAGGGGCACGGCGAGAAGGCCAGAGGTAGGGTAGTTCTGAGAAGAATTGCCATGCCGACGACGTCCACAAGCTGAGCTCTTCCGCTTTCGGAGCTGAAAGGTGACGATGATAGGCAATGCACATGGTAGAAGGGCACATCTTGTCTTCCTTGAATCGGCGTCTCGTCTTAGTTGGTGGAATAATCCCCGCCCCATGACTCTGCGCACCGAACCGCTGCGCACGAGCAAAAAGCAAGCAGGCAGATGAAAATCTCCGAGATGTGAGATGTGACGAGGGTCGCTTAGAGACGTTCCCCCGGACTACATACCGCAAGTTACCTAGCTCCGACATAGCCAGCTATCCTAGCTTCATATGTGGTGGTAGCAGATAATCTTACTTGGTTTTATTCGAATCCTCTTTTCTTGTGTCACAAACCCCCTTGTTCCCAGCTCGCTCGGTACGCGCTAGGTATGCCTGCCATGGTTATGAACGTAGCTCTGGTAGCAAATGCAGCCCCGTAGGAGCTGAAATCCTTTGCGTGATAAGATCTATGTTCGCGTGGTACTATTGCCATGCCTGTTGTTAACTCTGAAGCCGAGGCCATCGTTCTCGGCAGCGATACCTATATGAAAGAGCACATGAATATAGCTCGGGGTTGCCGGTTTGTGTCAATATTATGTGATAGTCATAACCAGAACTAGCTCCATGTAATAGCTATTGTATGTATGTAAACCTACACCGTACTTTGCTTGAGTAAGAGAATTGTAGGAGAGCTCAAGTCAACGTAGACTGAATACCTAAGAATGGTTTTAAGCATCACGTCAAGTATGCCGTGTTTACTCAATTCGTTGCAAATAGTAGAGAGTGAAACACCATGACATTGGAGTTAGGCATATATATTAACTATGTCCAATACACGATCTCCCATTCTCGTAATGTTTAAGGTATTCGTATATATTTATTCCTCTTCACACGTTTCTACCGGGGTATCATCGCCAGCCGCACACACGCACACACATATACACAGACACACATGCCACATCACACATAAGACACATCCCACCTATAACCCCGTAATGATCGGCAAGAATCTCAAGCAGCCAACTTCACCCAACCCCCGCGCCCATTCATTCTTCTTTTCATTCACCCAACGGGCTTCTTCCCCGCGCCGCGTTCGGTAGGCTTCCTGGCGTACCCCGTGAGGACGCGGAACCCTGCGCCGCAGCGGCGGCCCTCCTCGACCACCTCGTGGACGCCGTCGAGGCACTTGCCAGCCTCGCGCATGTTCTCGGGCGCCTCGGCTTCCATGGCTACGAAGCCGCCGAGCCGGCCCTCGGACGCCACCTTCTCCATCTCGCACCGCAGCAGCCAGCGCTCCCACGCCCAGCTGCCCGCCAGCCCCGCCACCGCCGCCGTCGCCTCCGTGCTGCCCGTCACCGTCGCCTCCAGCTCCAGCGGCCGCTCCACCCCCGTCGTACTGTCGCGCGCCACCTTGCGGTTGCGCTGCACCGCCGGGTCCGGCCCCATCGGCAGACACGTCCACGCCCGCTTCACGTCGTCGAACCCGGCCCGCCGTACGCGGCCCAGGAACGTGCGCGACGGGGCCGGGTCGTATCCCAACGTCTTGAGAGCGAACCCGAACTCGACGCTCTTGGCTAGGCCCAGCGGACCCGCGTTCGTGATGGCCGAGTCGAGCACGTTAAACTCGAGGTACCCGCCTGGCTTCAGCACGCGCATGCACTCCTGCAGGCACGTGTCCCACTCGTCCTCGCCGCTCTCGCCGATGAACTTAAGGATCGAGTGCAGCTCGCGAGCCGACACCAGATCAAAATGCGCATCCGGGAACGGGAGTCGGGACAACTTTTCTACGGCCACCTGTCTGTGGTTGGGGGGCCCACGAATGTTCGAGTTGGACAGCTGCCGGACTGTCTTGGTTGTCACCGTGTATACCTTGGTGTTCGGGTATGAGATGGCGCAGTGCCACGCCCAGTCGCATGCTGCTTGGCCGCCCAGGTCCAGGATTCGTGCCCTCTCCCTTCCGCTGCCGAAACACGATAGGCGAGCGAGACGCTTGGCAATGGGCGCAGAAAACAGACGGCCGCCATTCAGCGCCTTGGTGGCACCGACGTGCCAGTTAGCCATCGACATCTGGGCCAGTGCCTCGTGCTCCTTCTCCCGCTTCAGCTTCTCTGGGTCGTCCACTAGGACATCATCGCCACGAGCTACGTTTGCGCTCATGCGCTTCTTGGCTGATTCCGGCATCACCGACAGCTGGTACTTGCCCAGGAGCTGGTTACGGTGGACCTCGCGCAAGGAAATACGCTGAGCCTGAAGAGCCTCAAAGCGCGGAAGGCGGTGGACGAAGGCATCTTGGCTACGAGAGCGGATGATGTAGTCCTGGAAAGCACGGTAGTAGGCCGACTCCTGTCGCGCAAGCTTAGGTGGCAGGCTTTTTGGGATGTCAGTCTGGACGACAATCTCGGAGAAACGGACTGCCTTTTTCTTCTGCGAAGGAGACGTCACCTCGGCCTCAGGGTCCTTCGTCTTTGGTTCTACCTCGACGTGGACGGGCCCTGCGACTGGTTCAGCTTTAGATTCAATCTTCGCTTCTTCCTCGGGAAGGATGCCCTTGAGGTAGGCCTTTTGTGCCATGAGCCATAGTTCGGTCCGATCCAGGTTGGAGAGAGCGGCTTCACGCTGCTTCCGGGCATACTCGGGGTCATAGGTGGTAACAATTTCTGTTGCAGTCACGTCCTCATAAGGGCTCAGGGGCTCATGAACAGCAGTAAAGGAAGTCGAGGGCTTGCTCTGCTCAACACGTCGAGCTGTGAGGATATCTTCAGTGAGATCAACCTTAGCCTCGATGACTTGTTCGAAGACAACGGGTCTTGCGGTCGGAATGCCATCCGACATTGTGCCTCTGATCTCTACAAAGCGTTCGACTGGTGCCGATGGCGCCGAGGTGGCTTCAAATCGCTCGGGGCGCGGTGGTGGGGGAGGGAGGACTGGGACATTGGGTAGAGCCGGTACCTGAGGAGCAGACTCATTCCACGGGCATCTGTAGAACTGCTCCGCAGTGGTTGAAGTGGGAGGCGCAACGTCATCTGGTGTCATTGTGGGCAAATGCCAGGTGTGCCTCGCGCGCGGAGAGAGGCCGGAAAAGAAGCCTCCCGGGGAAGGGATGTCCAGCCGTGTTAAGCCATTGAGCGACGGTTGCTGTCTCGTCGAAAGCCTTAGAGCAGGTCGCCCCACGGTAGTGAGGATATGTGTCGTCTGTTGAGACATTTCCGGTCTTCTCTCTTGCGTGACCTCGATGACCTGTTCCGGTTGATACTCGTCCTCGCTGTCCTCGTTCCCAGATAAAGACTGTAGGGTAGCCAGGGCAGCAGGTTGTAGTTGAACGCCCGACCAATCCGTGGTTGAGCTCTCCTCCTCTGCTCCCGTTACTGGCGTTGCCGGAGCGGACATAGCAGCCATCTGGTCGGAGCTCAGACTTCCGTCTAGAGACGGTGCTGCGGAGATGGTTGGCACTTCTTGAGACTGTCGAGCCTGCAGGTAGGACATCACGGCCGGCGACATCTCGACCTTGGCGGGCGGCGTAGGGGGTACCGGGGTCAGGAGCTTTCTAAACTCCAGCCTACCTGACCAAGCATCCGCATCTTGACTCTGTTGCTCCGGGATAATCAAAGGCGGAAGACCCCGTTGCGAGGATTGTGATTGAACTCCTGATCGACTTGACGTCGCGTTACGAGTGCTCGTTCGACGTTTGAGCGAGGTTTTTCTCGACATCCTCCGTCGGCCGTCTTCCTCGTCGGAGAGTCCGTAGATATCGTCGAACTCTGTAACGTCAGTGCTCATACTGGCTCGGTTCCAGGGGTCTGATGAAGTTATCGACGGCGAGTTGCTCTCGTCGGCAGACACGGTGGACGGAGACTCGGGCAGTATCGGAGCTGATAGGAAGTGAATGCCTCTCGGGGTTGGAAAGTGATCACTTCGTGGTGATAGCCACTGTGCTATCTTGTCGCTGGACGAGTTGGCCTGAAGATTGCGGTTCCCTTGGGCCGCCGACTTACGCCTCTCGTCTGTCCCCTCTTCCATTATTGTATTAAGTGACCTCCCGGGTCTTCGTGCCAGCGAAGGGGAGGGAGGCTGATATGTGCTAGTTGGTAAGAGGACTAATTCAGGCATCTTGTTGTGTATAAAATAAAGAAAAGGAGTCAGATGTCAAGGAAATAGATGGGACTAAAGTACGCAGATGTAACCCCAGGACGCAGTAAGAAAGGACGTCCGGCGTCGTTGAAAGGAAGATTCGTGAAGAAAAGACGCTTTAACGACTGTAAAGCCTCGATCAACGAAGCGTAAGTATAGAACGATGCAACCTCAAGGAAGCTTGAGGAAAAGAAAGGACAGAAGAGACGATGCCTACGATGTACCCGGGGACCAAGTAGTTTTATGACCCTGGCCACCGGGAGACGGCGAGCGGCTACAGAGTGGGAAGACAGCTCATGGAGTGGAAAGTGAGCGCTTCCAACGCGATGGTCTGGCATCTCGATTGGGGGATGGCAGCACACGAGCTGCGCGGCCTTGGGTCTCCATCTGCAGATTCGGCCAGTTGTAAGCCGGCTAGAGCCCGTTCGGGTAAGAATATGTGATAGCTGTGCCGGAAGCAGGACGGTGGCCTTGCTGGGCGACGTCAGTCTATAGGTGGAATCGGTCGAGATGCCGGCCTGGTGTCCAATCAGGACTGACAGCTAAGAGGACGACGATGGTATAATTTTAGAAAACCTAGCGGAGACGGCCAATCGTGAGACTGGCGCGCGGGTGTGGAGGGGAGAGAGAGTCGTTGATTGGAAAGAGGCTGCATGCAGGTAGGCCAATGAGGTGCGAGCTACGCCGACTGCGCGCTTAGCCGCCCAAGGTCGACCCAAGGTCGACTGTGACGCTCCTTGATTGGACGAGCGGCGTTGACGGCGAGATGCGTCATGCAGCCAGGCAGGGAATCCAGATTTCCAGAACATGGGACAAAAGAACAGAACTAGTTCGGCGTCATGGCATTCGACGGCTGATCCTGTCCATCCGGTCGGGTGGATCGAGCGGCGGGAATCGACAAGACCAAGTCGCGCGTCGCGTTGTCTGAAGCAGCAGCTCAACTCGCCTAGACTTGCTTGTGCGTAGGTTGGCGTAGACATACATACAATACAGATAATATCTGCATCTACATATGATCGACGGCTGTCTTCGATATAGCCACGCAGTCCACGTCCTTTCTGTTCTGCGGATGTTGTACTCGACGACGCCGGCGTCGACTTGTTCCGTACGGATATGAGCACTACCCGGCTGCATATGTCAGGTATGAGGACCCCGAGAGCAATGAATAAGAATTCCCACACATCGCCAACGATCATCTGAGGTCGGTAAATATAGTAGAGAGAATACGCCCTTGGAGTAGAGACGACAACAGATTGTACGTATGTGTGGCGTTAGCTTTACTGTACAAAATGTGGCTTCTCGAGGTTCGCGCCGTGAAACGGGTTCAGTCTATCGATTCAGCGGAATTTACCCCACCATATCCTCCCCTCCATCGACAACCCCGCGCTCTCACCTGCGCAGTACCTTTGCCAGCCAAAACAAGAATTTTGCAGTCGTCAACGGACCATATCGCGGGTTTTCTTTATATTTCTTGTCCATATTACTTTCTTCTACCTGTAATTGACTAGAAGCCGAATGGCCGATACCGAGCAGGCGGAGGGGACCGGCGAGCCCCAGGGCCGCCATGTCATCTACTGTGGTGGTAAGTCAAGCAAAACAGCGACCAGGTTTCCCCACCAGCACAGCTTAAGCACGAAGGATAGCTTCCGCTAACCTTCTTCCTTCTTGCTTCAGTATGCACGCTGCCTCCCGAGGTATGAATGATTCTCTGTTCCTCGAAATCATAGCTTCCCTACTAGCCGTCCCTATGCCGTGAAGCTCGAAAGGAATGGCGGGTAGACAGAAGCAGAAGCACTGATGCCGAGTCGAGCGAGTAGTACTGCGAATACGGCGGCACCGTCAAGAAGTGCCAGGACTGGCTGCAAAAAGCCCACCCGAAGCTGTACGAACAAATATGGTCGCCTGGTACGTGAAGGACCCTCGTCGCTATAGGCCCTCCGTATGATACATGTGATAGAGCACCGGCCGCTGACGACGGTCCTCCCCCGCCGGTGCAGAGGCCCTAGAAGCCGCGACGGCGTCGCTGTCGGTCGAGGCGCAGAAGCGAGCGGCCAAGGACGCGCAGAAGAAGGCGGCGCAGGCCGAGAAGGCCGAGCAGAAGCAGGCCGACAAGATCGCCAACAGCGTCGTCACCATCAAGCGCGTCGAGCGCAACAAGCGCAAGTTCGTCACCGCCGTCTCCGGCCTCGAGGCCTTCGGCCTCGACCTCAAAAAGGTCGCCAAGGAGTTCGGCAAAAAGTTCGCCACCGGCTCCTCCGTCACAAAGGTCCCCAGCGGCGGCGAGGAGATCGTCGTTCAGGGCGACGTCAGCGACGAGATCGAGGAGTTCCTGCTCGAGAAGTACAAGGACATACCCGAGGACAACATCGAGCTGGTAGACGACAAGAAGAAAAAGGGTAGCGGTGCTGGATGAGTCGAGCACTGCTGAGCAGAGTTTGCGCCGTGTCACGAAGCTTAAAGAACGAAGCCTCCCGAGTGAGCTAGTTGGGACACACCCCGAAGGTACATGCAGTCATTGAATAAAAATAATCAAAGTTCTCATTGCGAGTTGACCTAATCCGTACCGTATCCTTTTCCCGTGTTTACCCACCAGCCCTTAAACGCCAGACATTGATCCTGATAATGACACAATCATACATGGAGGCTGTTCCCGAACCTAGCCCCTGTTCCGTAGCGTTCTTCTCGTACCCGTGGCTGCCGCTGCAGGAGTGGCCTTGGGAGCTGCGGGTTTCTTGGTAGTGGCCGACTTGAGCGTGCTCATAACCGTTCTCTTCGCCGGAGGGGGTGCAGCTGGCTTAGCCGCTCTCGAAGCTGTCCTCGAAGCCGTTCTCGAAGCTGGTCTCGTAGCAGCAGGTCTTGTGGCAGCCGGCTTCTTCACCACAGTTGCTGTGCTGCCGTCACTGGCCTCGCTAGTGGCGCTGACCTTGCGTCTTCCACGTGTAGAAGCTGCTGTAGGTGGGCGAGAGATCGCGGCAGCTTGTCGCGTGCGCGTGGTGGTAGGGCCCGTGTTCGAGCTCGTGGTAGATGAAGCAGTGGCCTTTCTAGTGCCGGCTGCCGGTCGTGTTCCCTTGGCCTTCTCGACCATGCTCGATAGGATGTTGGATGAGGTTTTATGAGCGGGTCCCTTAACAGGCGACGCGGGTCTGCTAATCATGGACTTCATAGGAGATGCAGGGCGCTCGCGAGGAATGATTCGCGTATTGGACGATGTAGGCGATAGAATCTGTCCAGGCTGGAGTGTCGCGGACTCCGCAGCAGCAGGCGCGCCGCGAACTCGCTTCTTAGGGTTATCAACGCCGTCTTGGTTCTCCTTATCGGCCCCAGACATCTCGGTACTATGTACTATTAGCTGGCTAATATAATCAGAGATGAAAACTGTATCTTACCTTGTTCGCTTGCGCGCCGCGGCAGGTGCATCGTGGGTCGGCACGGGTTTGCGGGAGACGGGCCTGAGCGATGTGCCATCTTTCGTAGGCACGGGCGGAGCTCTGGCTGCTTGTGCTGGCTTAGATCGAGGAGGTTGTTGCGGCTGCAAGGACTTGTTGAGAAGGTCACCCAACACGGCTTTTCGTAAGGCAGTGGGTATTCGGTTGATGCGCATCTCAACTCGCGATCGAAGCTGTTGCGCCTGGATGTTGTACTGGGCTCTCAGCCGTCTAGCACGCTCCGTGACTACAAGGATAATTAGCGACGTGAGACGTGATAAGTTAATCGAGTAATTCTTTCGTACTCTCGAGCTGAAGATTGTCGATCAAAGCTTGCTTCTGCGCGACGGATAGACCCAACTTGCGCTTCTTAATGGGACTTCTGTGAGGCGAGCCCTTCAAGGTGGGAATCATCTGGTCTTCGACCGAGCTAGTCGACTGGTTCGACTTGCGCTTTCGCGTCGCTTTGACGGGTGCCATTGTTGCGGAAAGTCTTGTAAGTAGGATTGAATGGTGGAAATAATGCGTGGTAAAGAGCAGGTTGTTCGGATAGACGCGTTTGTCTTTTGGAAATATTGGGGGGAAACCCAAGTTGAACGTGCAGCAGTTCAGCGTGTCGAGGTGGGAAGTGATGATTGTGCAAGTAAACAAAAGATTGACGGCCAGCAGCTTAGGAAGCTAGCAGGCTGACAGCTGGCCAGAGTCGGCAGCCCACCTACAGCTGCACGGATGTAGGTATTTAGTTAGACGATATGGGAATAAGTGGAGTTATTCTATAAACCATACAGTTCACAGGTGTGTGATGCCCGTAGCTGCAGGCTAGCTCCACACGTACCTTGTACCTCCGGCAGGCTGCACCTACCTGACGTTTGTTCGACAGGAAGCGAAGCTCATCCTCCGATTTTCAGAGTTCAGACATCCATCAACCCATCCCAGCTCTGCATGCCAACTTCTCTCCCTCGCGTACTTATATCTACCAAGTAGATATCCTTCTATCCCCATTTCTACTTGGAGCGAAGCATTTCTCTCCTGGCTTACCTGCGTCTTTACTCGAGCAATTCGTCTTCCGCAGCACCGCCAAGATGCCGTTGCAAGCAGCCATGATAATTGTCGACAACAGCGAGAGCAGCCGAAATGGAGACTACCAGCCCACGAGATTCGACGCCCAGGCCGACGCCATAAATATCGTCTTCGAGAGCATCACCCAGTCCAACCCCGAGTCCTCCGTAGGCCTGATGAGCATGGGTGGCAAGGGACCCGAGGTCCTGTCCACCTTGACGACCGAGCGAGGCAAGCTCCTGGAAGGCCTGCACCGTACCAAGAAGAAGATTGGCGGCTCGTCCCATCTCGCGACCGGTATCCAGATTGCTAGTGTATGTTTCACCGTCCTATTCAGCAGGCCTTGTCGCAACCATCTAAGCTGACAGCTCATCTATCCATAGCTAGCCTTGAAGCACCGACAGAACAAGTCGCAACGCCAACGTGTCATCGTTTTCGTATGCTCGCCCGTCGCCGACGAGGAGAAGAAGCTGGTGTCTCTCGCAAAGAAGATGAAAAAAGGTAACATCGACGTCGACTTTGTGTTGTTCGGCGACCTAGATGACGACGACGTGCAAAAGAAGCTCGAGGCTTTCACCAACACCGTCAAGGCCAACGATAACTCCAACCTCGTCGTAATCCCACCCAGCGGCAAGCTTCTCAGCGACCAGCTGATAACCACGCCTATCTTGCTCGGTGAAGGGGCTGGTGGTAGCGGAGGCGGCATGGCTGAGGGCGGCGGCGGCGGCGGAGGCGACTTCGGCGGGTTTGATTTCGACCCTAGTGCGGACCCGGAACTGGCCCTTGCCCTGCGCATGAGTATGGAAGAGGAGAATGCCAGACAGGCGAAGCAAGCCAAAGAGGAGGAAGAGGCTTCCAAGAAGACGCCGTTAGAGGGTATCCAGGAAGAGGGCGAGAACCAGCCCCTCCTCAACGAGCAAGGCGAGCCTAGCGGAAGCGGATCCAACGATAAGAAGCAGGGCGGCAAGAAGGACGACAGTGACAGGATGGACACGTCGTAGACTAGCCCTTCTATTCATCCACTTTTACGACATGAGGTCAAGGAGTTATGCAAACTTTGTACAGTAAACTTAGACAGAAGGCCTCTAGCGACGGGTTGGGGGGAAAATACCGTGTCTATAAGAAGACACGAGGTTTTTCTTTCTACTAGGCGAAATCCAGACTATGCTAGAATTAAGGTCTCCTTAAACTCCCAAACGCCATGCGATGATGCTGCCATTAGCTAGACATAGAAAGCGTCTCTAGTTATCCTTCCATTTCCACTCTCGACGTTGAACCCCAAACCGGCCATCTAGCAAACAGAGGCCCGACCGTCCTATCGTGAGTTGTTCACCTCCCTGATGTACGAGTTCAGCTTCCTGTCGAAGGACTCGCAGCGGATGGGCATCTCGAGCTGGTAGAAGGGGTTCTTCATGACGTAGTCGGAGTAGAGGTCGTAGACGCGGCGCATGGCCACGTCGACGTTGGCCTGCAGCGTGTCGGTGAAGAGCAGGAACTTGGTGCCGGTCAGGGTGTTGAAGCACTGCAGCCGGAAGTTCTCCGACTCGAGCACCTCGAGGCCCGACGGCGGCTCCGGCCGGCTTGGTATGGCCACGCTTCCCCCAGTCGTCGCCGACGCCTGCTGGTGGTGGTTCTGAGAATGGCCCAGCCCTTTGGTCGGGTCCAGCCGGGCTGTGATGGCGTGGACGCTGTTATGAACCATGTAAGTATAGGCTCATGAACAGATAGCAGTGGTAACAGATGATGAGAGAGGAGAAAGTAGGTCTCACCCGTGAAAGGTGCCGGCAAGGACTAGATAGTCATTGGTGTTTAGCTGATTCAGACCATCTCCGAAGGTTCTGTTATAGATGAGACCCCCGGCTTTGTTTATTACAATGAGAGCCAAGACACCCCTATAGAGACATATCAGTTAGTCTTCGTCTCGTATCGAATGTCTTGGTGATATGGGGAAGGGGATCTTTTACATTGTGAGGAGACGGAGCGGAGAGAAAAGCTTGACTTATGTCCGCGGAGCTTCAGTATCGTTTATTTTTGTGTGCTTGCTCATCTCCCGTGTATTAGGATTATATATAGGCACAGGCGCACGTTGGTGTTGGCGTGAGATGGTATGCTTGGTATGTAGATATCCCGTTGCGAGTCGCTCCGTTAGCCTTGTCTGAAGTATCTCCCTTGTCCGTGAATGTGACGAAATATCCGAGGTTTCTCCATGTAACGAATAGAGCATTGAAGTACGGATGTGGTCAAGCAAGAGGCTGAGAGTTGTACTTCGCATAGAGTTCGCAGTAAAGGGGAACAATGGGATAGAATAGTGGATCAGCACTAGTGACGAGAACGTGCTATCCGCTACAAGATAAGCCTGGCCGGGCTTAACACACTCCCGAACAGCAGTACTTTAGGTACAAGAAGTACCTAAAATAGTCGGTAGCTTTCCCCAAAAGGCCCCACAGTCCCGAAGCAGATCCTTGCCAATCCTTCCAGCCACATGTCTGACATTTCTTAGCCATCGCGTCCATCTTGCGCCCTCTTGCGATCAAAGAAAAATACACACAATTCCAACCGACATCATGCCGCCTCATCCTGCTACCTCGCGCGAAAAGGCCCAGCCCGCCGGCAACGAAGAAGCTACCAACGTCCTTAAGCTAGGCGAGTTCAACGATGTCGATACCCTTACCCTCTCCGAAGCCGCCCTCGTCATCAACGCCCTCGTCGCGAAGCGTCGCAACGAACGGAAGAATGTCAACGAGAGCGAGTATGCATCCCTGCACCGTTATCATTCATCAATGGCACCCAAGTCTATGATGGGATGGCACCAGCCAGTTCGATAGCAGCGGTAGCTAATTGGCTGTTCTGCAGGATGTTGACCAAGACCATCGACTACCTCGACACTTTCGCTCGCTTTAAGGAAAAGGAGAGCGTCGAGGCCGTCGAGCGGCTGCTCAGCTCGCACAAGGAGTTCGCCAAGTTCGAGCGCGCACAGCTCGGTATGTCATGTTATTGCAGAGGCCATCACGGTTGCGAGATATGATGATGAGGAGCTGACTCGGGGACACTTGTCCTTGTCTAGGATCGCTCTGCTGCGAGACGGCCGAGGAGGCAAAGTACCTCATACCCTCCCTTACCAACAAGATCTCCGACGAGGACCTGCAAGAAATCCTCGACGAGATGTACAAGTTGATGCATCGTTGATCACAGACGGCAGACTCGGGTGGCGGAGGTACTCTACGGCTAAGGGGGGGTTTCCGGTGCATAATAAAGAGGCTTTCGAGGCGTTTTATCCTTCTTTGTTTTTCTCTCATCCACACTAGACCACGGGGTGCTGTTACTGCACTGGACGGCGTAGGATAAGGCAAAAAGAAATTGGCAGGTTTCCTGGTTTTTCATTTCAGTTTCCCCTCGGTGTTCTATACCCACAAGACCGGAAGATACAGGCAAAACAATACAGTTGCATGCGATTACCTTTTCTCTTCTTCATACATCTGCTATCTCCGGGAATCAGTCCACTACAGGGAGCCGTCTTTTCTTCTCGGTCTCGACGACAGCATGGGACCATCAGGGCTAATGAATTTATATATCTTTTGGAATAGACTCGGACGTCAAATAAAATGTACAAGTCCGCGCCCAACACAGTTTCTAAAGCAATCTTATTTTCTGTTTTGCGCGTAAGGCGAGCCTACGCCATTCTATGAGGGTCCTATTAATGTCATATGTTCGATGTTCATGCCTGGCTACCTAAGGCACACTGCTTAGGAGGTTGGTATTCTGGCGAATTCGAGTAAGGTATACCAGCTGATACTATTATTATGTTGGCAGTATACTTGAATATGCATATGGCACCAAATATAATCCAAGCATCTCCATCTCAGATCTTCCCCTGAGTCGAAAAGGGGTTTCGCTGACAGGAAACCACCAGTAAAGCGCTATTAAACTTGCGAGTCTCTCCCCCTGGGTATAAAACCAGCACCAAAGTGTCTCCCTCGCCTCCCTCTTCTCTCCTAACCCCATTCCCTCCCCCAAGTCTCCCCCTCCAACTCCCGCGCAAAACTGAACAAGATAACCCAAACCAGCAAAGCCAACCCATCCCACGGACCCAGAGCAAAGCAGCCAAAAACGGGCGCCTCAGCCCAGTTCGGCGCGGCCGTGTACCACCGAGCCCGTCAGCGACGGGTGGTCCTTCATGAAGTCCTCGGCGTACGCCACGTCCACGTAGCGGATACTCGAGGACGCCGTGGAGGCGTGGCGCTTGGCGATGCGGTGCCGGCGGATGCGCAGCGACACGATTAGCAGCACGAACATGGCTAGCACGGTTGCGCCAACGCATATGCCGGCGATGGCGGCCGTAGGAAGGGAGCCGCTGCTGCCGCCACCGCCGCCGCTCCGCGACGTGCTCGTGCTTGCTGCCGGCCCCGTAGACGATGGTAGAAGCGGTAGCGACGGCGTGGCTGTCTGTGTGGTTGTCCCGGCATCGCCTGCCGTGGGCTCGGCCGTGCTGGCGATGGTGCTCCAAGATCCGCTCCTAACACTTCCCGGCTTCGTCGTCGAGGACTGCGAGGTGGTGACCTGGTCAGTTTTTACGGTAGTCGTCCTTGGCGTGTCGTCGTCGGGCTGCGTCGCGTCGTCGGGGCAGCCGCCCAGGTTGCAGGCCGGCTCGGAGCAGCATCCCCGGAACCCGTTGCCGCAGCTGTAAAAGACGAATCCCGTGTCGCAGGTCCCGGACATCCTCGGTGGACGCAAGCTAGGGGTTTGGCGTAGTCAAAGTCGATATAAAGATTGTAGGATACGCTACCACCAAGGAGATACAAGGGGAGCAAGAGCTATAAGCTATGTCCGTACTTAGCATCAAGTCAAGACAGCTGCAGCTTGGGCACTTACATACTATTCTCGGGTCTCGCAGTCTTGGCCAAAGTCTCAAAAGGGATCTGCCAATTCAAAGTGGACGCAATGAACATCTATTCCCGCGAAGGGGAGGATGCCTCTTCACAAGCCCTTCTGATGGGACCCTTTACGCCACCAAGGTGTGCGTTGTTTGTGCAAGGCGAGTAATACCCTGATGGCGTATACATGCCTAATGAAGGTCAAAGTGCTGAGGACTACACGGTAATACTAGATCTCTGGATGGGCAGTGACACTGTACTCCGAACGTCCCTACGCTTCGAACGCCGAGACGGGTATGGTATCTATATATATCTGCTATACTTCGTACTCTCTCCGTCGGCAATCAAGAAGCCAGTGAGTCCTGGGGCAGTACCTCAGGCAAGTATCTAAAGGGTCGTGTCTAGAAGGGTCATCGAGACGAAATCACCGGCTTCCATCCTGCTATCCCCTCCACTGTTGAACTGCATGTTTGTGTAGCAAATACCCAAAAGGGTCATTACCACGAATACAACCAGGAATAGCCTCGCCAACTCGTGTAGGGTCAAATCAGAAGGCAATGGGGGCTGAGTGGATAGCTTTCCGCCCGGCTCATCACGGCATTTTAGGGATAGAATATTCAAACGAGTGGAAATGCCATATAAGCTAGATCATATGTATCTAAGTCTTTACATGCCAGGTAGGCATATTCGTAAGTAGCTTGTAGACAAGCGTAAGCTCACTGCAGGCATGTGCCCTTCAAGACCCTTCGGCCTACACAAACGGAGAGCTGCATCTGTACGATAATTCCCATGCCACTTGACCTAGGAAGTACCCTACGTTGTGCCACTACAACAGAGAGCAAACAAACATACCGCCCAATGATCGGCACGATCTGGCGAAAGCAAAGCTCACCGAGCAGAACCACTCCAGTCACACTTGCTCTGAAGGCGCAGTCACTGTTTCTCGTTCTGGAACGTTACTTGATATCAAATCTAGAGCACGAAAATAACACCTGCTTTCCCTTTTGACTAAGCTGCGGTTCAGGGAATGTGGCCGGCTAACCCTTCAGCTTCTCCAGCAATAGCTTCGAGCCCATATTGCCCACAGGTGCCTCCTTTACGGCTGGTTTCTTGCCCTTCTTCTTAGTCGCCTTCTTATCCTCCCCCTTCGCTTTGGAGGCCTCCTTCGCAGCCTTCTGCTCCCGCGTCTCCTCCGTTGCTGCCATCTCCAGGACCTTCCGTCTCTCTTCCAATAGTTTTGACAGTTCCTTTCGGTGGGAAAAGTCATCCGCCTCCATGAGGCCGAGCACCACAAACGAGCTTGGCCCAATTGCCCAGGATATGATGTGGTCTTTTATGTATGGATAGAGGATATCTGCAAAGTGGAGAGGAGGGTCGACCGGTATTACTCGCTTTGTCGCCTTATCAAAATGACCACCGGCGATGAGTGTTTTGAACATGCGGCCTCCGTGGGGAGCTTTAGAGATATGTTCCCGCGGGACAAGTCCGTCAGCAGCATCCTCAGTTGGATCCTCCGACTCATCGTCTTCGTTTGGATTTCCCTTCGCTGTAGATGCTATGGCGTTTAATGCCTCAGTCTTGTCTCCAACACATGAAAGGAGTGCCTCAGCAACGAGCTGGGTTCCATGAGAAGTAGAGATCAGATCGGGCGGTGATGAGGCGATAGCTGCAAGCAACGATGGTGATAATGCTGCTACGAGTTCCTTTCGGCGAGTTTCGGGATCTTTCTTGCTCGTAGTTTTGCGTATCTCCCACAGTTCTTCAAGAAGTTTCAGGTCGTCGGCACGGCCTGCGTCAAAGAGTGCCTTAGATGTGCCTTCGAGCGGATATCGTATCGTCAAGCGCGCGTTAGGATCATTGGCAGCAATAACAAGGTTAGGGATCTCATCCTGTTCCGTCTTGCCTAGCAGCTCCGCTACGATGGATTTGGAAGTCAGGACGGTGTCGTCAATCAAGTCGTACGCAGCAAGTATGACCAAATGACCATTCGGGTCGCTTGACATGAGCTGGAAGGTATCCTTGTATGTTTTCAAGATCTGCTTCCTGTCCTTGGCAGTTCCGTAGGCAAGAAGCAAGCAGACAAGCCGAGCACCGGATCCTGTGAATGCCATGTTCTTCAGGAGGTCACCGTTCTCATCCTCCTTGATCATCTCCATGTATTCTTTCGCCTCCTCGGCGCCGGGCTTCACGTTGATGTAGTATTGGTACATCGCGTCGTGTAGCATTGTAAAGCCGGTCATCTTCTTTTGGATAAGCTGGTTGGTCATGTCGAGCAAGTATTTCATGATCGGGCCTCGTTTATTGGGTTGTTCTTGGAGGATCTGGGAAAGCTCAGCCGAAGGGGTGGTCCCGCTCTCTTGCGTCTGTCGAAAGATTTGAAATTCGGGGCTGTACCATTCTCTGAGAAGTATGGCCTTCTGCTCCTTAGTCGCAACGCCTCTGTAGATATCGTCAAGAATCCAAGAAGCTTCGGGGTGGTTGATGAGTTTCCGGACCTTGCCATAGAACTCTGGAACTATCATATCTCGGACTTCGTCGTCGCCTTTCACGAGGAGCTTGCCGATTAGGAACTTGGCGTACTTGCTCTCGGCCAGTAGAGGATATGCGCCTCTTAGCTCCTTCGCGATCATCTTCCGTCGTTCGGGGGTCGCATATTTGATAGCGGTCTGAACCACACGAACAGCATCATGTTTGAGAGTAAACTCCTTCATACGTCCAGTAGTGATGCTGAAAAGCTCCTCCACAAGCTTCTGTCGCTCGTCCTTCGGAACCTTGGACTTCAGCCGCAGTCTCTCCCAGAGCTTCTTCGTGCGATGGAGCTCATCGGCGAGAGGTTTTTGAGATTTGCGCTCTTGGGCAAGCTGTCTTTGCTTGATGTGGGACTCGCGGGAGTTTTGACCTAGATACAGATTTAGTGATGGTCAAATATTCGTCCTCTGAAGACTCGACTGACCCTTTTCAAAGACTTTGCCCGGTTGGTTGGCATTGGACTTCGGCCGAACAGTTAGGTCGCTCTCGTTTTGCGACTGCCCATTGTTCAGGGGAGCACCGCCGTCATCTAGATCTGAGAAGTCGCTAATCTCACTGTCGTCGCTCACATCGTCCTCTGGTTCGTCTCTGCGCGGCGGTCTCTTCTCGAACTTCGGTTTCTTGCTCGAATGGTCCTTGCTGCCATTGGCAAGCTTTCTTTTATTTCCGGGACCGTCGCCCTTGGGTGCCATATTGAGATAGAAGGCGGACTCGAGAATGATGCAGACGGGTAATATCTGCACGAGTGAGGTTTGCGATTCTTGAACTAAAAAATAATTTTAGCGGAACCGTTGTCTATCGATATCGATAAAGCAATAATGCCGAGCGGTGAAGCGCTATTTTCCACCGTGCCAGGCCTGTGACTCCACCAGTCTGCTATCCACAGCAGGTTGCCCCACGTAAAATGCTTCTATGCAGAAGCCCAAGACAGGCAGTTCGCGGCGGATTACGCCGGCAGTCATCCCCAGTTAGAGCACGTCTAGATCTAGAAATTGTGATATTTTCCCACCAGGACTTGAATACGTCGTAACCAGGGGTTTAACTCACTCGCGTCAGTATGGGGAAAGAAGAACAAGTCGAAGAACGTGAAGTTCTCGACTCCATCTTCCCAGAAGAAATCACAGGTTGGTACAACTCGGGAAGAGTCTTTCCACCTTGATGACCTACCCCGCCATCAAGTCGACATGTAAGAACACAGCAGTAGCTGATAGAACCGCGTGCCTCCAGACATATCCGACACCGAATACCGGATATCGATCCAGTTGGACCTGACAGACGACGATCACGGCGGCGACGACGAGCCCAGCGAGCCGCCGACCCTCGTCCTACACGTGCGGTATCCCGAAAACTACCCGGACGAGGCGCCGATGCTCGACCTGTCGCCACCGCAAAATGCGTCCGCTCACCCACACTTCTCGGTCGCGGGCGACAAGGCGCGGCTGCTCTCGGGGCTCGAGGACACGATCCAGGAGAACATGGGCATGGCCATGATCTTCACGGTGGTGACGACGCTGAAGGAGGAAGCCGAGCAGCTGGTCGCAGACCGGCGCAAGGCCGCCGCCAAGGCCCGCGAGGAGGTGCTGCTGGCCGCCGAGCGCGAAGAGAACAAGAAGTTCCACGGCACCCCCGTCACCCCCGAGACCTTCATGTCCTGGCGCGAGGGCTTCCTGAGGGAGATGCGCGAGAGGGAGCTGCGCGAGGAGGAGGAGAGGCTAGCCGAGCTCAAGAAGGCCAAGGTCAAGGAGCCGGCCAAGCTCACGGGTAAGCAGTTATGGGAGCGTGGCCTGGTGGGTAAGGGAGACGAGGGCGACGACGACGAGAGCATCCCCCTTGAGCAGGTGGAAAAGCTCAAGGTCGAGGCGTGACGGCAGTGAACGTTGTAAAAGGGGCAGCCTGGTCCCTCAAGTCACAAAATCATTAAGCATTGCTTGGCGCTTGGGCGTACCCAAGGGAGACGCCTTGTTGGATATACCATGAATGAAAATCAACGTGTTCATGAACCTAATCTAGGTAGGTTAAAGCAAAGCAACCCTCCAACCCCTTTTTTGGGAATCCATACGCCTCATTCATGCTAAAGTGAAACCTCCGAACCTTAGTGGTATCTCCCGTCTATGCTAAACGAACTTCATTGTTGTGCTGCGATGAGGCTTAGTCCTTCATCTCCTCATCGCTGTCATCGTCGTCGTCGTCGTCGTCGTCGTCGTCGTCCCATTGGTCCTCGTCACCTTCGCCCGAGGGCGCCTCTCCGAGTTCCTCCGCCACGAGACCAAGGAGCTCCTTGGCATGCTCTCCGAGTCGCTCATCCCGATAGTTTTGCAGCTGGTAGAGATGCTGACACTGGTTGAGCCATACGCGGCTAGAGATCCACGATGCCTTCCAGTCCTCGTCGCTAGACTTGCTTTCCTTTTGGTTTTCGCCCATGACGTAGAGACCCCAACCGCCGAGATACCAGACTTCAACGCTCTGGTCGTCCTCGCTGACCAGTCGTTCGAGCACATCGATAGCCTCCTGTCCCATGGCGACCTCGATGAGTAGTCTTGCCAAGCTGACTCGGCTCGCAAAGTCGGGCACCGCGGGGTCTTCAGGCGAGAGGTCTGTCCACAGCTCCAGGCTTCTCGTCAGGGCCGCTTTGGCGTCGTCGAACCGGTTCTGTGAAATTCGCACATTCGCGAGGGTCTGCCAGGTCTCGGCGAAGTCGGGCGCAACCATAGTGGCCTCAGTGACCAGGGCCTCGCAGCGTTGTTCAGCATCCTGTTCCAACGACAAGTCCGTCATGTAGACCTCGACGACGGAGCAGAGTGTCATGGCCAGCTTCTTCTTGCGCTCCTCGAGAAGCATTTGCTGTTGATCGCTTCGTTTCTTTACCTCCTCGAGGGTCTGGATCTGCTTCTTCAGCGCCGATGCGCCCTTCTCGAACCACTTGATACTGTCCATACCACCCATCTCACTCAATTGCGCAAAACACAGGAACTTGTCCGGTCCACCGCCCACGGCCTCGTCCTTGGTGCCGTCCTCATCGAGCGCGATGGCGCGCTCGAAACAACGTCGTGCCATCTCGTGGTCGCCCGTCTCTAAGTTGATTTGGCCATATAGGTCCATTACCAGGAGTTCGTCGTTTGAGATGGCAAGCTCCTCATCGGAGAGGGCGACCACAAGACCGAGGGCCCTTTCTACCAGTATCTCGGCTTCCTCCAAGTTACCTTCCTGTAGCTGGGATTCGGCTGCCTTGATTAAGGTCTTGGGAGAGATGGGCTCTGCAGCGCCATCGGAATCGGCGTCTCGAGAGACGGCTCGCTTCTGCTTCTTTGACTCCTTATCGGGTCGTCGGGGCCCCATGGCTCAGATTGGAAACGATTGCAGGATTGAGAATAGTCGCGGGTTTGAGAATAGTCACGGGTTTGAGAATAGTCGCGGGCTTGAGAATGGTCGCGCGCTTGAGGATGATCGCGGGGAGCAAAAACGATTATGGGAGTAAAAATATTCTTCAGGAGCAAAAACGTCCTTGGGAATTAAAAACGATAGAAGACTTAACAGAGTGAGAGAGGGCAGTTTATGCGCCGGAATGAGTTTGCGAAGAAGTTGGACGAGGATGAAGTAGTAAGGTAGGCAGGAGCGACTTGGAAGAAAATAAATCGATGGTAACTGATAAGACGAAATATTTTAGACTTATCGCGCTGTGCTTCACAGGGAAGTGACGATGGAGGGGCTGCGGGGCTGTCTTTCAGCACCGCTTTAATGAATAACATATGATCTATGCACAGCTCGCTGATATTCATAAACCGGGGTTTACCTCAATGGAGCCTTCAAGGATGCGCCCATAAAGTAGCCGAGCTGATGAAGAACAATTCAAAATTCTGTCTGGGTAGGTGATTTTCTCTAACACACGTTAATGACAATTATATGTATTCAATGTTCTTGCGCAGGTACTTACCTAGGTAGTTCTCTGACTCTCACCAGACACTCAACACAGCAGTGTTTGTACGATTCTTCAGACGAGGACGTGACACACAGCATATCGGCTTGGCTTTCACGGTTAAGGATGAGTACCTTTATTAGAAGTGGTGACTGAAGCAGAACAAGTACTATAACTGGGTCATTACGAGCTGGTATCTGATTCTTCATAACACATGCCTAGTATACCGTTCCATTCCCCGATGCGACATATTACCCCCTTTTTCTCGTCCCGCGTCCATATATCGCGCGACTTGGATTATTTCCAATGTCCTCTTGCCCGTACCCATCTATCAGCTCGTAATGCGCGGGAGCGAACGACTGTAGGTGAACAATTCTCTAGAAGATCAGGGGCTAGCGATCGCTCAGGTATCGTAACGCCCCTAGCCGGTATCCGTCCAAACGCCGTTTCGATAAGGCAAATCATCTATTCGTATCCTTCAACTGCGATCCTCTTCGTATGGTAGGTGTGTACGTGTATAGGTAGGTGTATTACTGCATCTCTTGCTCTTCGTTCGACTGGCTGGACTTGGGTCGTTCTACGGGGCCCAATTCCGAACCCTGACCGCTTTGCGCTCGCTTGCGACCCGGGATGAATCGAGACATGCCGGTATTCTGGGAGTGCGCGGGGTTTTCTTGCATCTCGGAAAACTTGGAGAAGAATCCCCTCTTCTTTGGCTGTTGCTGGCCCGGCTTTAGGTCATCGTTCAATCCGACCTCTTCGAAGCCTTCCTCAGCGGTCGGCGGATCCCATGGTCGGTTTCTGACGGACGTTCTTGGCGATCGATTGAAGCGGGCAGAATCGAGGCTTTGGCGGGGTTGGTCGTGGACCATGGGTGATCTGGCCGAGATGTCCTTCACATACAAGTTAGTCTGCTGTGGCACGCTATGGGCCAGCAACGCGCAAGACATACAAAAGAGCGACGGTAAGAGTCAAAGGACTCGCGGGAGATAGAGAAGTGCTCGATGTCGCCCATGCTGCTACGGGTATCCATCGATGTTCGAGACGCCGCCGAGCGTCTGGGCCAGAGACCCTTGTCTTCGGTTGGCGAGGGCTGGAAATAGACATTAGCACGTGCAGGTGGCAGTCAAGGATTGCGACGGATGAAAGACATACTGGAAGATAGACTCCACTATCATTCACGACTGTAGTCGCAAGGGAGAGTCAGTACATATGCTTGGACGCCAAACTTGGAGGCACGGAACCAACCGCTCATCTTGTAGTCGCCCGTGTCTCGGCTCCTGGTGCTGCGAATGCTCAGGGAAGAGGAGGCCTTGGACCCAATGATATCGACCTTTTCGAAGCCGGCCTGAGCGCTCGCCGGGTTCAGCGTGCCAGGCCGGATGTTTTCCTCCTTGACCTCAGTAACGGTGAGAGTGCCGGGGCGCCTCGCAAAGGGGTTGCGAATCGGCATGGTTGGCTATTATTTTGCTGCGCGATATAAGGAAGCGGAAGCGATAGCAATTGGGTACCTAAAGTGCGATTGGAATTGCAGGTAACTGGAGAGATGAAAGAAGAGCAGAAATGGGATTGATGGAAATAAGTTCCGAGGCCGAGGTCAAGGCAAGGTCGAGGCCCATGCACAGTAAATTGGAATTTACGTAGATCGGACCTTTCCTATCGGAACGCCTTTTTTGCTGGCGTCGGGCTTCACCTGAACGTACGAGCAGGATTTACCGTGTACAGCCAAGGTACATTCGACTACGAGTTGCGAAAAGAGGAAAGGGCTTGGACAGGATCGACTCTCCTTCTACATATACAAAGAGCATGATGAACATGAAGCATGGCGGACCTGAAGAGCGGTGACTTTGTCTTGACCCATCAACTTGGACTTAGGTAGCTGAATACAATAAGGCATTGCCAGGTACATTATGTACCTATATGTACTTCAAGACTACGGATGTACTCTTAACCCTTAAACTATTCCCACCTCACCTCTGCTAGCCTTTCCCACCGGACAACCAACATGCAACATGCCTGAATAGGCCGGGGTTCAAAGGGCAGAAGGGACGAAAGGCAAAAGGGCACTCTGACAGGCTGTACTGTCCAAGTACATACATGTGCGCAGTGCGCAGATGTAAATCAGTCGTTTACGTGTACAGCGTCGTCTGGTCTCGCTGTGGGGGACATCCCTGTTCCTTCTCGGTTAGTTTCCCTAAGCTGACATCAGATGGAGAAAGGAATTCCAGTTTCTAGGTATTCCGTCGTTTAGGTTGTTCTTCTTCGGGTCTTGTACCTTGCCCATCGATCCAGGACCTGCATCATCTATTCGTCCACCCGTCCATCGTCCGTCCCCAGCTCGAGTCCCTTCTTGCAGACATGGCCGACTGATCGTCTTTCCCGATGTGGTAGTCTCTTGCCAGGCAGCCGTATTTTCACACCTTTCCTCTTTGCCTATCTACCAATCGGCCAGTCTGCCAGCCCGCCTCTCTGCATCTCCAAGCTCGCGTACTTGGCACGCACCGGGACACCTAACACGTTGGTACAGCTTGTACGAAAAGAAACCCGAGCTACCCGAAATCCTTGGCTGCCCGCCCACATGCGTTGGGCTTAGCTCACGGCTCGCTGTCCGGCTATTCGAGTGCCGGATCGGGTCCCTTTCATAGTTGACGTACATGATGGTTATGTATAGTAATAGTGACATCTCTTCGGGACAAGATCTACACAAGGCGGTGCTCACAGCCCGGCCGTCCTGCTGTCAAAGGATTCCCAGCTCCGACGCCAGAGAGTCGGCCTCACCTAAGCACGGGGCCCGCTACCAACGAAAAAGGCGCCTGTTAGCAGCATATATATCAATAGAGCTCTGGTGCGGCGGTTAGGAGGAATACAGTGACGCCATTCCGCACCCGGTAGGATGCAAGTAGCACAACCACCTCGTACGGTTTATACAGAACTGTATGTAGGAACTTACATGAGGTACATCGGCATGGGGTATGGGAACGAGTCGAGACGACTCCATTCCTAAGGAGTATCTTATCTCCGGGTCACATGCTATCTTGCCCTCGTTCGCTCATATACAGACCACTATCATTCCTCTGTCGCTTTCCATCTGCCGAACATATTGCTCCTAGGAGTTCGTTCCGGAAGAAGCATTATTCAACCTTCAACGCCAGTATTGCTCAGGCTGCGAGAAGACCCCCAACACATCCCGACTTCCAAGTTGCGATACAGAACATGTGTAGGTATAAAGATTTTATATAATTCGTATATACATCCGGAGCAAACGTTTCTACAGGAATCGCTTTTTTTTTTTTAAAGAAAAAGGGGACGTACCCTTTAATTGAAGACGACGGTCTTGTGTCCGTTCAAGAATACCCGCTTCTCGCTCCACCACTTGACAGCCGCGGCCAGAACCTGGCTCTCGACATTGCTCCCCTCCTCGACCAGCTCCTTGGGGCTGAGGCTGTGGCCGACGCGCGCGACGCGCTGCTCGATGATGGGGCCCTCGTCGAGGTCGGCGGTGACGAAGTGGGCCGTGGCGCCGATGATCTTGACGCCGCGGTCGAAGGCCTGGTGGTAGGGCTTGGCGCCCTTGAAGGACGGCAGGAAGCTGTGGTGGATGTTGATGATCTTGCCGCTCATGGCCTCGCACAGCCCCGGGCTGAGCACCTGCATGTAGCGCGCCAGCACCACGAGGTCCACGCCCTTGCGCCGGATCAGCTCCAGGATCTGCCGCTCCTGCTCCAGCTTGGTGTCCTTGGTCACCGGCAGGTGGTGGAACTCGATGCCGTAGCTCTCCGCCAGCGGCCGGAACTCGGCGTGGTTCGACACGATCAGCGGTATCTCGATGCCCAGCTGGTTCGTCTTGGTTCGGAACAGCAGGTCGTTCAGGCAGTGCCCGATCTTGGACACCATGATCAGGACCCGCGGCTTCTTGCTCGCCGGCCTCAGGTCGTACTGGTACATGTCCAGCTCGGACGCGAGCTTGGCCATCGGCTCGTCCAGGTTGGCCGTCGACTCGGCATGGCCGAAATGGACCCTTATGAAGAACTTCTGAGACGTCGGGTCCGAGAACTGCTGTAAGTCGAGGATGTTGAGGCCATGGTTTGCTAGCAGCCCCGTGGCCGCGTGGACAATGCCAGGCTTGTCCGGGCAAGAGAAGGTGAGGATATGGTCGTCGCCTGCAGACATGGTTCCTTGATGGTTATGAAGCCAGATTACATACAAAATTTTTATATTTTACCGTAACATGACTAATTTTTGCTCTCAAAGCCCCGGATACTAATGACTCTTAGTCTCGGCGTGAGATCGGCCTAGGGATTGGTGCATAATGCCGTCGCATCTAGCTGGGAACTAGCATGGATATGCGCTAACCGAGACGTAAGACCGTGTAAGTGACACCATACTACCCGTCTCAACGATGTGAATTACACAGCTTGTTCAATGGTTTGCTTTCAGGTATTGAGGTATTCAAGATACGGCTCAACTATACTCAGCTTTACTAGGTATATGCAAGTCTATAGCGTGACTATACTCCGCAAGGAATGTCCATGATCACTGTTAAGACTGATGTATCAATCAACTTCTACATCCCTATAACTCTCCAACGACTACCTAACAGTCACACGCGCAGCATTTCTCCTATTCCCGAATCTCATTTAGCCAAGGTGGAGAAAGAAGCTTGTGACTCGTGGCTTGAATATGAATAAACAATCTATGAGCTTTGAGCCTCATGGTACGGGTCGGACCGGCAGCACCTCCTGATGATCAGCTACCTAGCTGAGAGGGGATGAAGACCCGAATAGGCAGCCTTACGCTTCTATCAGCCTGCACACGAGCTTGGCTTGGGGGAGACGGCACTTGATTATAGATTGTTCAAAGCATTCTAGAATGAATCTCTTGGATAGCCATGGGATCCTCCGCGTTTTCGATATAGTAGTGCGCGTGAAAAGAAAATAAGTAAAAATAAAAATAACCCAAAAGTTGGGGTAGCGCCACGGCGGGAACGCGAGCCAAGCGAGCCGTCCGGGCCCGACTTTTACCATTTTGCCGGATTCAAGAGCTTACAAACAACCACTTCGTTAGCTAGACCGCAGTAGCTTCTTCTCATTGGCTCGTGCCATTCTCTTACCCTACAGTGGGCTACGTTATCTACCCTCAAAGCCTCATAGTTGAGGCTAACTAACATATCGTGGCAGTTCGGGACTGCTTAGCGAATCTGAGAAGATAGGGATGATCGAGGCAAAGTGACGAATACTCGATTCGAGGCTGCTGACTCAAGAAAAGAAACTAATGCCAGCTGACTTCGTATTCTTACCACCAATGCGTGCGTTGTATATGTAAGGGAGAAATCGAAGCCGGCGGTGACGAGATACCTTCATGGTTTGGCGACTCTATTGTGCGAGATCGAGGGCTCGCTAGCATGTACTGCAAGGGATACGTACGCTTTATTTATCATCTGTTCCATTCTGGCCCTGGGCCCAGCGCCTGGGCTGGAGAAGCCTCCGGGTAAAGTCCTCGGGTGCTATGAGACGTTGCTCTCATGAGCCCGGGTTTACATGGCCGTGTGGTGGACTGCTCACCGGCAAGCTGCAGATTTTTTTCTCTCTCTTATTGGTAAGGTGTCACCGTGCTACCTGATGAACTGGACAGACACCGAACTTTTGTGCAGAGGCACGAAAGCCTCGTACTTCAACCGGCTAATCCACTGTGTGTCGCACCAGAGAGTCGTAAAGATGGGTTGGCGCCCAGATCGAAGGCGCAGGCTAACCTAGATCGACAGCTTTTCGTCCCGACTAGGGCTGCGTGATTCTCGCCGTGACTGGACGTAGAGCTGCGTTGGCGCAAACTGTATGCCGTCTAGCCATCTAACCAGACCGCTGCCATGCGTACGAAGCACCCGCAGCTGCACACCTGCGCTGTCTCTGTCTGCTGGGAAGTGAATTAGCATCGGCTCTTATTCGCTCCCTGACAGTGGCTCGTAAATGTAGTGTCCAACGTCTACTCAGTCGTCATAGTACGACTGAAGGTATGCTGTTAATAGTACCCGTATCCCCTTGTTTTGCGGTGCGAGTATGTAGTATATAGAACAAAAGCTTGTGTCCCTCTGCCCACTTGCCGACGAGAAGAGAGGAAGAGAGGTAGGTTTGATCCTTTCTACCGCCGGATCAGGTGTTCTCGTTGCGTGCGGCGTGCTCTGGATCTATCGATTTTTCAGCCCCTTGTCCAGGAACGCGCGTTTCTCTCTGCCGGCTATATTCGCCAGGCTCTGGCTGGAGCGCAACGCGACCAGGCCTTCCAATTAATATATCCTCTTCGGTCCTATACCTGGTCTTACTCGCATGCTTCGTTCGGGAAACCCATTCGTGCTACCTCACGGCCGGCCGGCTTCGAGGTCAGGCAAGGCAACAAGAAGCAGAAGAGCAGCTCGTTTGCATAAGGCCGTCTGCAAGATATATCGGCCTGTCCTCGTCGTAAGGTTACCCCGACGCTCGACCTTTTCCCTGCACCAAGATCGTTCTTGGTCCACCTTCTCGGTCCACCTCAGGAAACGTTACGAGGGTGATCGACATCAGGGCAATTCGTTTTCGTTCAGCCCTCCCGCCTTGCGGCCCTCAGCTGCCACTATATCCCAAGGCGCCCTCATTCGTCACCGAGATATCGACGGTACACAACATTGAGAAAAAGGCCCTCTCTCGTATTGCTTTGGTTCCCGTCATTGGTACAGCTCAGAGAAAAGTCGGCGTCGACTGTCTTAGCCCCGCCCAGACAATATTGAAAAAGTTGGGATCGTCCACTCGTTTTGTCAGAATCGGCTTATCGAACAAAGCAAAACTCGCAACTTCCTGTCCGTTAACTTAATAAAGTTGTTTAACGGGAGCGTCCTGACCTCTGCAACTGCTACCTCCCGTCTTTCTTCACTTCTCTTTCTTTTTAATTCCCCTCTGGAGACACGGAAGGTACGAAAGGCGAGGACAAGTCCTTCGCCGGCCTAAGCTCCGAGGCTCTTTCGACCTGGCCACCTACCTGGAGTCGGCTCATTCGTTATTCCTCCGTCTCCGTTTCCCATTTTCACCTCCGTCATCAACCTTGGAAGCATCTCAATATTCGCTCTCGGTATATCGCTCTTCCTCGTCCTTCGCTGCACCTTGGCGTGATTAGATCACCTCTCCCGATCATTCGTTTTTGTTTTCTTTTTGCTTTGGATAATTCGATTCCCCAACATCGCCTATCCTTAGCATTGCAAAATGATCAACTTTTTCGTCAACTGGGAGCTATGGCAGCAGATGACCTTTGTAAGTAACCCTTCGACCTTCGACTCACAAGCCCTGTATGTTCGTGTCGCTTATACTCAATGCTATCAGGTGCTTGCCGCAGCAATCGTCGTGGTATTCTGCGCGGGACTGGTCAAGTTATGGTGGCTAAGCAGGTATCTTAAGAAGCACACGGTACTCGATTTGGAAAAGAGAGCGAGGCAGATGGAAATGCAAAGGAGCGGGCTTCCTGTTGGCAAGCGGGTCGATATTCCCTTCGGTGTGCGCGCAATCCAAAGCGGTATACAAGTCGACGGTATCTGGATCTCGCGGCCTGGCACCCCTATCGAAGTCGCCCCAAGGAGCCCGTCGATTTCCTCGTCGTCCACCCTCGAGCCCGACGCTAGGACGAAAGGAAAGGAAAAGGAACAGTCTGTGCATTTATCAGCGACGGTCACCGAAGTTCAGCCTACACCGGAACTAACTCCACAAGGGAGTCCCAGAGTTAGCCTGTCGGATAGGCATATTCCAACCGGAGTCGACCCGGGCCATGTTAGAGCTTATCCCCTAGGAGCACAGCCTACCTACCGACCAGTAGGGCCATCGCGACGCCGAACAGATATCACTGCTGCCGAGACCTCCGACGTCGATATGCTGACGCAGTCCGAACGGCACAGCCATAGACACCATCACGTTGAAACTTATGTCCCTACCAATTCGTATTCGAGCGGAGAGTCCTCGGCATCATCGTCTTCGCGACAGAGGACTGCGGTCGATCATAGCTCTTCTTCATCGGATGAAGAGCCTCATCGCCTGCGATACGTAGACAATCTCCGACGGTCCGCCGTACCTTCACCTCGAGCGCTTATTTCCTTTGAAGACACCGAGCCTTCGACATATGATACAGATTACTTCTCGAGCAGTTATGCTGAGCAAAGGAGAAATCCGTTCGAGACGCCTTCTCCTCCAGAGTCGCAACAGGTCTCTCGACCTCCGCTAGCCGCCAACAGGCCACCGCCTCGACGATCATATTCCGGCGAGTCCCACGCAAACATATCGTCTAGAAGAGTCAACGCAGGATTTGAGATATTGCCTGCGGGGACCTTTGGCCATACTGACAACCGAATCGACATGGAAGACAGCCAGTCAAGGAGACATAGCGGTAACAGACTGCAGAAAAAGAACAGGCTGTCAAGATAGGGTCTGTCGACGAGGTGTCTAATAGGATGCAGAGAGTTTAGCACGGGAAACGATGAGATGAATTTCGTGTGACTGATTCCCGAGTACCTGTCGCCGTGTGAGCGCCAGCTGCGTATCGTATGATATTGGGAAGAGATGAATGTAGACGGCATTTTTGCTCAGGCGAAACTAGGATACTTGCAACGAGACGATTCGAGGGGCTCCCGCATTAATATTGGCGTTCATAAAAGAGGAGAATAACACGGAAGGGAAAAAAGGATCTTGGATAATAGTTAATAGCTTAGATCTTCTGCATACCGAACGACTGGGAGGGAAGGCATGGAAAGGGAAAGGAAATCCTTTTTGCTGCGGCACCGGAAACATGATGATATACACCTGCATACATACCTCTTAATGAGATTATTCTATTCATGAGACGGACCAATCGATGAAAATTGATCTGTTCTTTCGACGAGGGGCTTTGAGTAAAAATAAGGCAATAAATGGGTTTTGTCGAGACGAGGCATAAATGTCGCCCCTAGCGATCTACGAATTCGATACTCCGCATTCCATCAATCATCGCCGTCGTCGCCGTTGATCGGCACTTATGATATGAAACTCATAGGGTAAATAGGAGAGGAATATGAACGTAAGAAACTGGAAAGAAGTAAAAATGAAGTAAGGCACAATCCATCACCTAATTTTTCATGAAATCAAGCCACACCCTTGAGGAGTTGTTCTAGAACAGATTCTCAGGATCTTAGTGAGATCGGCGTCAACTAGCGATGGGCTGAATTCCACCTTATTTCCTATACCCCTGCAATATCTATGCCCCGTCAGCCGGTTAACGGATAGGCGAGTAGATCACATATGCTGAGAGACAGGGTGCGGAGGATGAACTGTAGCTCTTGCAGTATTAGAATAAGCCATCTTAAACTTGTCTAGAATCACTCAGAGTACGACACCACTGTTGTCTGCAAGAGCAAGATAGGCGGTTGCAAATAATGAAGCCCAAGCATCGCAAATGATTCCCAACTCAAACGCCAAAGCCATGCATGCTACTTGTTTAAGAGAGCCCCGTCAGTCATGATTGCCGTATCGATTTCCATGTCCCGTTTCGCCATGATATCGCGCAAGCGCCGCGCTGTTACGCACGCGAAGTAATGGCGCCGTCTATCAGTCCTTTTCCATATCCTTTGGCGCCGGATCACCAATGCCGGCCTCCGTAATCGCAAACAGGCAATCACTTTCCGGTAAGCAGGGGCTGTCGTAGATCTTGGCGATGCGGGTCTCGGCTCGACCCTTTTTGAGACTGACTCGCGTGGTGCTGGCGTGGGCGATGATGTTGCCGCCGATCGGCTTCTTCGGATCCGGGTTGAACATGGAGCTCGGTCCTCCGTCCACCTGCGCTACAACCTGGTTGGTGATAACCACGGCAATCCCAAACTCGTCTGCTAGCCGCTGCAGCGTTCGCATGAACTTGGCTAGGTGAGTCTGTCTGGAAGACAGCTCTCCTCGGCCGAGGAAGTCCGTTCGGTACAGGGAAGTGGCGCTGTCTACGATGAGGAGGGAGAAGCGAGTCTCGCACATCATGGCGGAAGCCTGGTTCAACAACTGCAGTTGGTGGTCCGAGTTGTAGGCTCTGGCGTAGGCAACGTTGTCCAGCACTTCCTCCCCAGACAGGCCGTAGCGATTGGCCACGGCTAGGAGTCGTACCGGTCGAAACGTACCTTCTGTGTCGATGTACAGGCATTTGCCCTCACCGCCGCCCATGTCGAAGGGCAATTGACAGGTGACGGCAAGGGTATGGCATATCTGACTCTTTCCTGTGCGGAACTCGCCGAAGAGCTCTGTCACCGAGCCGGTCTCGATACCACCAGCAAGCAGAGTATCCAGGTTCTTCGATCCCGTCGTGATGGAAATCAGTTCGCTTCTCCGTTGGTGCATCTCGGTTGCGGTAGTGAAGCCCATAGGGACCAGTTTAGACGCTGTCAAGCCAATGTTAGATGACTCATTTTGGAATTCGACACAGGAACATGTTGGGGTGAATACCTTCTGCAAGAATCTTGGCGGCCTTTTGCTCAGATATACCCTTGACCTGCTCGAGGGTGCGCCTTGGGGTGTAGGCGACTGATTCCACAGTCTGATAGCCTCCCTCTACTAAGAGTTGACAGTCTCTCTTTGTCAAACCCGCGAGACCCTGATGAGGTCCGAGAAAATACGAGGTTAGTCTCGTAGCCAGTACATCTTCAAAAAGGCATGGTTCAACTTACTTCTAGAGCTTGAATGGGCGTAGGCGCGCCGGGCCCAGTCATTCCACCCTCCTCTCCTGCGCCATCCTCGTACTCTTCAGCCATGTCTGCAGACCTTCCCAAGCGTCAAGTCCCTAGTAAGACCTCTAGCAGAATTGTAAGTGCAAAGGGAAAAAGGAAGAGAGTTGACTGTGATTATGGGAGAACGCCAAGTGCCTGAGGAGGGGACTTTATGAACGCGTCAACGCGAACTAGTGGCGAGAAAACAAATGGAAATCGCGGAAGCACGTGATTCAGTTATCACTTTAGACCGGGCTTAGTAACGCTTTTTAGGAGGGTAACCCTGTCAGCCTGTGCTGAGCCCCGTGTCTGCGTGCCCAGCGCACCCCCTGTAGGTATCTAAGTACCTAGACGTACATATAACTTCACGCCTGTCTACCTCCTACTCTGGCCACGATTCTTCTACATCTTGTCTTGCGAACCTACCAATTCCACCACCTCCGAACGGTCTACTGCATGCCTTATAGATCCGTCGTTCACAATGCTGGACCCCACTGAAGCCGACTACCCAGCCAAACCTGCAGTCGCTTTCGCCAGAGCCAAGTCAAAGTACATTCGCCCCAAGTTGCGGAACGAATACCTCGACTCGGATGATCTTGATCACATCAAGATCAAGCTCGCTGGAATTGACATCAGCAGCGGATGTCCTAAGGATGGAGGCCTCAAGGTTCTTGATCTAAAGTCGCCTAGCGAGCTCGATGCTATCATCGAAGCTACCGGCGAAGCAAAAAGGATGCTCAATGAAGGGGCCATTCCTCCTCTCGAGGACAAATTCGGAGATTGGCATATGGCGGATTTCTTAGCACAGTTCTACCGCCAACTGTTCGACTTGTTGACTGTCGACGACCAAGGTCTGCCAGCAGAGCCCTTCCTGAAGCGCTATAGCCCATGGAGGCGCATGGGGTAAGTCATCTTTGAACCTATTCGTGAGCATCTACGGTAAACTGGTGCCTACCTACATGTACGTGCCTTGGTATATTAAAGTGAAGACTAGGATGAGGGAAGATAGTGTTGCTTACCCATCAAAGATCTACTGGCGAACCCCTTTCACCCTAGGCGTCCGCGACCTTTAGCCCAGATATCATGTGCTTCCTTGCGCACGACTATGCCTTGAAGGATGGCATGCCCACCACTGGCGAGGTTGGTTGCGTTGTGCGGAGGATTGGGTTAAGCCTGAATCGAGAAAAATACCACAATCATAAGATTGCTCCCGTCAGTTTCTGGATCCTGCCACTCCTGTACCTGAAACCCGTTGTTTTGTGTTTTGCTCATGCAACTCAAGGTCACTGTCGTGTCAGCTGCGGGTTCATATGCCAGGATTGTCCAAGGCTATTTTGACATCGACAAGGACTGCCTCTTCATGCGCATTTCAGACCGTCTCCGGGTCGACGGGACCCGAGAGCAGAGCTTGGAGGGACTCAAGATCATCGCTCGTTGGCTCCTTGCCAGCCCATGCAGAGAGCCTAGCTCCTAACCAAGCAGAGATTGACAGAGAATACTGGTGGGCTCAAGACAAAAATCAGGTCTTACTCATGGTGGCGGAATACGATGCAGACTACGTCGACTACATTTCCCACCGGCCGGCCACTTTATCCTTTGCGGTGATGCAAGAGTATGGCCCCTTCAGCGTTGATTCCTCGAGCCGCATGCAGGACCCAGGAGCCCTCTCTCTAGCCCTTGATATTCAACATGCGGAAGTATAGAGGCTGCATTCGTGCTGCTTGGCAAGGAATAGGGACACCGCGAGTGGACTCCCAGGTCGCCATTGGCCTTTCTCATCCAACCATTGCAGAACAGTAACTGCATCAGGATTCTATCTATGTGGTTATAGAAGGACTCGGCGTCCTCCAACTTGTCACGGCAGCTTCAAGCGGGGCGCGATATGCGCTGGGGTTGGTCGTGTATGTGCACATGGAACAAAACGGCTTCAGTCGCTCAGCAGCAGCGAGACTCGAGTCCCACAGGGGGTCGGCGTCTTTCCCGAGGAGTCCATCTCTTGCTTGGCTCCTGGGTAGGATGGGATAGGTGTGATATGTCTAGACTAAATGAGCTAAAAGAAATTATTATTTGTATGAACTCCCTCACGTCTAAAGTCTCTCGTGATCTCTAGTCTTCTCGACGAGGTATTATGTTACGAAGCGGTATTCTGCATATTCGTGTACCGCAACGACAATGCTTGTACAACATGTTCATAACTAAAGTGGGCCATTTCCTGAGAGCGGGCTGTCTTTTTTCTGAGGAAGCACCCTGGCGCATAGCTCGTGTTTTATCGATAAACGTTTCTTAAGCAATCAAGATACCTACGACCTTCCCGCATGCCAATCCAATTCTCACGGTTGTTTTGAAGCTCTATTCTCAGCTGCGCGCATCCATCCTCTGCAACTTTCCCATCATACCACACGATAATACGTGTAATCAGTGCTACAGCCTTGGACTCAGGATGGCTGCTGCCTCCTATATCTACCAGGAGACGCGCCTCACCTTGGAGCCATCGTCGAGCTCTTACATTGTCGACATAGAGCTCCCTAGCGCCAGCTCCCAAGGGCGAATCCAGCGGCAGGCCAACAGAGCCACCAAGCCGACCGCGAAGAACGAAGCCGCCCGAGCCACCACGTCCGCGATCTACTACCGAAAGCATCACAACTTCCCAAAGGGTTTCCTGTGGCGCGTTCTAGAAAACGATACCATCTTGAGCATACGAACGGCCGATATCCACAAGCCGCAGAAGGCTTCCGACGCGAACCTCATACTCAACTTCCACTTCCCGCACCACATCATACCTACCTGCGTCGCCCTGTCTGACGCATCAGATCACGATGCTCTCAGCGTCTTCGTTCTGACTACCTCTGGTCACCTCTACTCCCTCTTCCTGAGACCAGATTCTTTTCGCAAGCGTTCCTTCGCCGAAACTGGCCTGGGAGACGCTTGCAAAGTATACCAGCCCAATGCCTTCCGCGGCTTCAAGCGCCCCTACAGACTCGTCGTGGTCAATAACGACCAGCTGGTTGCGACGCTTTCCGACGGAGGCCATATACGTTTTGACAGAGATGGTTGGTTTGCACCTGCTCGTCGTCGCAATTCGCAAGTCTAACGCTTGAGTTTCTAGGACCCCACGCTCCTTGGCGCGAGACTTTCTACAACGCAAAAGGATGGCTCCGAAGCTTGTTAGGAGGCCGAGGCGATCTCGATATCAAGGCCGCCGCCGCTGCTGTCCAAACTAACCTCGGGCTGAACAACGCCTCGTTCCTCTTTACCGTCTGCCTCGATCATCACCTCCGAATCTGGAATTTTAATAATGGTCAGATTCTTGGAGCGATTGACTTGCTAAATGCCGCGCGAAATCCCCAGGAAACGGGGAAGTGGCAGTTGGATGCGTCCCAGACGAACCTGATTCGCATCGTGGGAGACGTCGAGGGCAAGCGGCTATGCGTCACGTACTCTCCCATCGGCGCAGGCGAGTTCAAGTTTTGGAGGCTGCAGTGCGATGACGATAATAGCGTCGATGTCAACGACCTCTTTCCGGAAGAGCAGTTTACACCTATTCCTCCCCTCGGATCAGACGTTTGGACTCTTGCTGATTTCAGCGTTGGAGAACGCTCAGGGTCGCGGGGATACGTCATGTGGCTCCTGTGGAAGAACAACATGGCGTATCGAGTTCAGGAGCTGACCTTTCTAGAGGATGAACTGCCAGATGCCTGGGACGGTCGTTGGCAGTCTGTCTTCTCCGACACATCGTTTCCAACGGCACCCGTTTCTAGCCCCTCCGACTCCACCGACCCTACGGAAAACTGGCTGCAGCAGATTTTCTACCCGGGTCGATTCCCCAAGGTGACCATTGAGGCTGCCCTAAGTGCCTTCGAAGGGGCCATTGGAAAACGGGGCGACGTCAGCTCTCATAGCAGCCAAGGTCTCGCCGAGTCGATTTGTTCTGCTATTGCCTCGACTTCATCTCTGAGTAAAACTTCGTCGGGCGAAATGGACCATGAGCATTTCCGAACTGCAAGTGAGGCGCAATGGCGAAAGTTCTACCGGATCTTGCTCGAGCTGGACAAGCCAAGGGGAGAGGCATTGGCACTGGCGTACGAACCCGAGTCAGGAATGCCGTGGGTCGTATGTGCCGACAGTGTCTCTGCCATCCGAGAGTGCAGTGCGTTGGAACGAATCTGTCGTAATCCAAACATGGCTTTTGACGAGTTGCGAGACGTCCCAACCCTCGTCAGCACCGGTCTCAACTTCGTCGATGGCCTTTCAGACAGCATGATGCAGATTTGTCATTCGGTCCTGTGCGCGGATATGTATGACGAGACGCCCAAGACGTACGAGGAGCGTATCCAGTTCTTCTCGGACAAGGCAGGATTCTGGCGACAGATTTCTGACGAGGACTGTGCGCAGGTAACGGAGGCGTTCGGTCCAAATTTCAATCTGATAACGACCGTCTTGTACGATACCCTGTGCGGGTTGTTCAACGAGACCTGGAACCCCCAGCATTCGACCGAGCTGCCCCTGACCGAGTTTGGGCGCAAGATCATCGTGAAGGCTCTTCAGGATGTCGCCGAACTGCAATGGCAAATCTGCATGAGCCAAATCATCATGCTCGTGCACATGGAGTTCGAGTTTGACCGCCCGGAAGACGCTCTTCACCACACCGTTGAGGTTGGTGTAGTATTTAATAACTTACTCGTCATACTGAAACGATTGGAGCTCCTCCGATGGCTTGCAAACACCCAGCTGTCAACGCCGCTCCCGAAAGCGGACAAGTTAAACTCGTCATTTAGTGGCTCGCCTGCGGCGCCCAAGCGACAAGCTGAGGAGTATAAGGTGCTCACGGCTCTCGAGGCTAATGTGGGACACCTTCTCGGGCTGCCCGACGCTGACTCCATCTCCTTCGTCGGAATGTCGTCCATAATCACGTCCATCGTGGTTGATCTTTGTGCCGTGCGAAGTGACATCGAGCTACTGCCTCACTATTTCCAATGCGGTCTGCTCGTCAGAGATAGGGCTGACCTCGCGGTTGAGCTGACTCGTTTCTGCAACCAGAACCCCTTCTCAGCTTACGTACAAGGGCGTGTTCATCTAGCCCTCAAAGACTTTGCAACTGCGGCTACGTACTTCAAGAAGGCAGCATATGGCATGAGTGAGTACCTAAGTCACCCCAAGTACATACACGACTGTGGCTAACATCGAACTTAGGTACACCGAAGGCGAAATCCGACAAACACAGCAGCGGCCTCCTTGATGAGACGGAATGGAACCTCCTCTATGCTGGACTGCCACGATACTACGCACACATAGTCGCGCTATTTGAGCAGCAGAAGGCTTATTCGTTCGTTACCGACTTTGCCCGTCTCGCACTCCAGTTCGTAAACAGCAAGACGGAAGATGCCGATGACGTCCGAACGGAACTTCAGTGCCGCCTCTTCAGTGGTGCCATAGCTACTTCACACTTCGAGCTGGCGCATTCTACTGTTGTTGCCATCAAGGACCATGCCCTGCAGCATTCGTGCTTGCGAGGTCTCATTCAGAGGATGTGTGATAACGTCCACAACTCGGAACTGGTCAACTTGACTTTCCCCGGTCTGCAAGGGGCCGTGGACGATATTCTAGCGAAGCATTGCCAGGACGCCGTGGACGTTATTACCGGCGTTCCGTACCACCAGATCCTCTACGCTTGGCGTATCAAGCGAAACGACTACCGCGGCGCCGCCGCAATTCTACTTGACCGCATACAGAAGCTGAGACAGCTTGGAGAAGGCGATCAGGTTACAGGTGACGATGTCCTCGATACGGCCGTGACCAGGCAGTATCTAATGCTCATCAACGTGCTGAGCTGCGTAGAGCAGAAGCAGGCGTGGATTACTATTGAGAGTCCAGCACAGCCCAGCAAAGCCGGCTCGGGCGTCAGCGTCGCGAAACGCAGAGTGGTGACTTTGGCCGATATTCGAAAGGAATACCAAGACGAACTTGACCGCATTGCAGCCATTCACAACAACCAATTCGGGTTTGCGGCGGACGACGAGATGGAGATTCTATGAGATCAGTTTACCTTGGTGGATGCGAACGGGCGAATCACACAATTGTACAACAGCATAGCATGTTTTACTAGATGATACCTCCTGAGCTAATTGTTAGACCTCAGGACTTGCGTTGGGGGAAACAAAAAAAATAATAGGTGAATTCCGAAAAGTTCTTTTTGACTGAGCTGAAGCTGAAGCAGCCCTTCACGAGTAACGCCTTAGCTAGTGTCCTAATGACTGACATGCTAATCAAAGACCAATAAACGCCGTGCCGACAATGCTCGACCTCGAGTTAAAGAGTTTGCTTTTTTTACACAGAATTAGGTGGTAGTCATAGCATAGAAAAGTGCTGCTTTCACGCCTGAACGGGCAGCGGGGGCCGCGTAGATTCCGGGACCGCCACCACCGTCTGCATCTGCGTCTCTGTCGGCGCGGCATCCGGGGCTTGCCGGTAGAGGATGATCTCGGACTGCTTGAAGTATCTCCGGGCGTCCTCGTCGATCAGCACCAGACTCAGGTAATACCGTGTGGAGAACTTCTTGTTGACGTCGCGGAACGTGGGGGTCAGGTCGAAGCCTCCGAGGAAGAGGCGGATGGGGATGGTCTCGCCGCGGGAGGGGGAGCCGTCCATGATCTGAGGAGAGACACTCGTTAGCTGTTGACATCTTTCTATCTTGTGAAAAGAGTAAGGGAGCAGGCTCACCTCGAAGCGGACGAGGGTCTCGCTCTCGTTGTACTGGTTGGGGGCGGCGCCGGTGGTCTCGCGGCGGATGATGCTGAGCTCCATGTGCTTGATCTTGAGGCGGACGAGGAGGAAGTAGATGCGGCCGACGATGACGTCCTTGAGGTGGTAGCGGCTCTTGCTGTACTCGAACTCGATGTGGAGGCAGTCCTCGATGCCGACGTCCATCTTGATGGAGCTGTTGGTCTCGGGGGGCAGGCGGTAGCTGTAGACCCAGAGGTCCTTCTCGCGGATCACGTCGGCCATGCGGCGGGCGACGGTGACGCGCACAAAGTAGCGCAGCTTGACGTTGATGCCGTTGTACGACTCGTACTGCTTCTCCACGTTCTTGAAGTTGAAGTCGAACGTCTGCGGGTGCTGCAGGTCGCCCGGCGCCGCCAGCTCCTGGTTCAGCGAGAGGAACTCGTAGTGGTTACCCCTGTCGAAGAACATTTCTGTATTTTCCCGTCTTGCGTCAGCCCCCCTTGGAGGTCCTTCGTGTATATAGATGATAGAAAAAGGACAGGAAGGCGGGTAATTAGGCGCAATATCAGGGGACGGCTTGACATACCTATCGTGCCGATGAACTGGACCTTTATTCCCGTGTGCTCTAATCTCTTCCCATCCTTCGGGCGCACCGTGACTTGTCCCTTGACAGACTCCCCGTCCATGTACAGCGGCGCCTTTTCGCGGCGCTGCTTCTCTCTTATGTCCACCACCTGGCGGTCATCGCCATCTTCGAGGACGATATCGATGTCGACGGGAGTAGCAAAGAAGTACGACATGTTGCGCAAAGTTCAATCGTGGGTATGGATTGGTAGTTTGAAGATCGCTCCCGTTTGTACGTAGATGGATGCCTTGTCGGCTTTCGCGAATCGGCGCTCTCTATCGCAATTGTAGCCAACTCCTGCCAGGTGCCAAGTGACAGGTGACGCGCGATTGAGTTATCGAGTTGTTGCATGTGGCTCAAGCTTCAGCTTCAGCCTCAGCTTTTACGCCTCATCAAAGCACTGGCCACATGCAAAGGTACCGAGGTACCTAGTCTGTCCAGCCCCTCTATCAGCTTTGCGATAAAGAGAAAAAGAGAAAAGCCCTAACTGCAATGACCTAAGGAAAAAAGATACGTACCACAAATTCCGCGGTTTTGCCCCGATTTTAGCTTAGCGACTGGCCGCACAACCAAATTTCCTCAATTGAATTGTTCGACTTTGACCTTGGTGATTTTCTTCCCACTGTTCAAGACGACAAGATAACCTTCAGCTACAGGTACGTCCAAGTCTTCGCGTGCTCGATACTCGGAAGTCAATCCAACGACTGAACGCATTTAATTATATTTGTCTCTTCCGTCACTGCCGCTCAGGCCTTTGCGATTTACTTACATCTCTTCCACTTGCAGGTCCCATTATCCCCGCCCGTACCTACGCTGAGCCGCCAAGATGCGATACATTCACAGTCAAGAGACTCTGGAGATTCCCGAGGGAGGTGCGTATACGATAATACTCATCTATTTTTGGACAGTCGCTGTGCTTGGTCGGTTTGGGATACGATCAATTTGAATATTTTGGGGCATGAGAGAAGACACCGAATCGCATAGCGCCAGACGAGTACTGACATTATCTGCCAAATAGTCAAGGTCCTGATCAAGTCTCGCAACGTCACCGTCGAGGGTCCCCGAGGTACGAAATCATGCGCTGGCGCCGCCATCCAAGTCCACAGCTCGAAGGAATCTAGGAAGTCTAACGGGAGATAACAGGCAAGCTCTCCAAGGACCTGAGCCACATCGCAGTCAACTTCTCGCGGCCGCAGAAGAACGTTATTGGCATTGAGATTCACCACGGCTCGCGAAAGGACGTTGCCACCCTCCGAACCGTCCGAACCATCATCAACAACCTCGTAACCGGTGTCACCAAGGGCTTCAAGTACAAGATGCGCTACGTCTACGCCCATTTCCCCATCAACGTCAACGTCGACAAGAACAACGAGACGGGCAACTTTGAGGTTGAGATCCGGTATGATTCTTCTCTGCTTGGCGAGCACAGGAGGCCGTGGAGCAGCTGCTACAGAAAGGGTTCACGGTGACCAGTTGGCTGACTGTTCAACCACAGAAACTTCATCGGCGAGAAGCTCGTCCGAAGAGTTACGATGCGATCCGGTGTAGATGTTCAGATCTCCTCAACCCAGAAGGATGAGCTCCTCCTTCTCGGCAACTCCCTCGAGGACGTCTCACAAAGCGCCGCCGACATCCAACAGATCTGCCGAGTCCGAAACAAGGATATCCGAAAGGTGGGCTTGCCGAACCCAGCGATTCTACATCTGTATCTGCTGTACTAACATATTATCTAGTTCCTGGACGGCATGTACGTGTCGGAGAAGGGCCACATCGTGGAGGCGGAATAAACAGGCGGTCGTAATGGTTTCTTTGCTTTCTGGGTCTCAACACGGAGTCGCCGGGGTTCATCTGCATGTCACGTAGCAAGATAGCTGCGGAAAAAATGGGAACCGAATACCAACAAGATACATTTATGAACTCTTGTTCCGCCTGGCATCACGAGCCACATATGCTCGTGGAAGAGCGTCGTTATGAAGCCGTGCCCGGTCAGTGATAGACGGGCAGAGTAGCTGGAATCGACAGCAGACGAGTCTACACGGTCCCTTTACAGTCCTCCGTAAACCTGATACTGGGAAATTGCTCGATATTGGGTTTCCAGCACATCTGGTTTCCAAAATAGTCAGGACTTTCCAATGATTCGCGAACACTACAGTTGCGGCTTATTTGGGGGCACTGTTTGATTTGCAAAGTACGCTCACTGACTGAAGAATAGGACTATCATCTTCGAGGCGAAAGTGTACCGTCCTGTTCGAATATGCTCACAAGTACGCGAGTTCTCTACTTCTTGCGCAGAAGTATCTTGGTCCTTATAAATACTCAACTCCGATGGAGTTATATAACCATAGCACATCTCTCTCGGATGCTTCACTTTGAACCTCCAAAGACGGAATCAATGATGCTGGAAAGACGAATAATTGCGGACAGTGAAGATACTAAACTTGTAACAGTTGAAGATCTTGCCTTATTCTCGTCTGTCTCCAGGCTCACAGAACTAATAGGGGTTAGAAACTAATCTACGCTATAGGAAATTCATACAAATAAGATGGTCTAGTGGCAGATCAGAAGGCGTCGAATCATATACGAAATTATTTATGCATACCCGTCAAAACCGCGAGAAGAGGACTGTTGCAAGCCGAGGTTGGTCGATTCTGAGGCCGAGCCGATCAACGGCGCATTTCAAAATGCCGATTTGCTAGCACGCCATACTTGTGCCTCGAAAACGATAACGTAGTACCTCGTACGCATATTTTCAAGCATATTTCAGATTGCTTTCGTTCGGCGATAGTGGATAAAGTAAACAGACACCAGGAGTTTGTACAGAAGCCGACGCAAATCAAGCACCGAGCTCATCCGGCAGAGAGAAACAAGACAAGCCCGCACAATGGCAGACCTCACCTCCCTGCTCGAAGCCCGGTACGGCAGCACCGCGACCGGCCCCGCGGCCCCTCCCATAGCGGACCTCGCCGCCGCCTCCGCCGCCGCCAACCCGACCATCCAGACGCTGCTCCAGCACCGCTCAGTCCGTGCCTTCCTCCCGGACCCCCTCGCCCCCGGCACCCTCGAGCTCCTAACCGCCGCCGCCCAAAGCGCCGCCACGTCCTCGAACCTGCAGACCTGGAGCGCCGTCGCCGTGACGTCCCCCTCGCGCAAGGCCTCCCTCGCATCCCTCTGCGGCGACCAGGCCTTCATCAGCCAGGCCCCGCTCTTCCTCGTCTTCTGCGCGGACCTGGCGCGCGCCGGCGCCGCGTGCGCGCGCCACGGCACGCCCGGCGAGGGGCTCCGGTTCTTCGAGATGTACACGATGGCGGCGGTCGACGCGGCGCTCGCGGCGCAGAACGCGTGCGCGGCCGCCGAGGCCCTCGGGCTCGGCGCGTGCTACGTCGGCGCCGCGCGCAACCGCCCGCGCGAGCTCGCGATGCTGCTGCGCCTGCCGCCGCGCGTCGGGGCGCTCTTCGGGCTGGCTGTCGGCCGCCCCGCGCCGGACCCGGCGGCGGCGGTTAAGCCGAGGTTGCCGCAGGGCGAGGTCGTGAGGAGGGAGACGTGGGATGGCGCGGAGGAGGGTGAGGGTGGGGAGGAAGGGCGGGAGAAGCAGAAGCAGAGGCAGGAGGATCATATGACGGCGTACGACGAGGCGCTGGCGGATTTCAATATGAAGCAGGGCCGGGCTGATGCGCCTACTTGGACGTATCGGTCGGCGCACCGCATAGCTACCGTCGAGTCGCTGCACGGACGGGATATCCTGCGGCAGGTGTTTCAGGAGCGAGGGTTTGAGCTTCGGTAGGGTATGGATGAGGCAAACTACATTGAATTACGTTGACGGGCTAGAATACTCGATAGATGGGCATTCCGATAGGTTCATTGCGATCATGATCACGATTGAAAGAGTTGGTTCAGAAATGTCATTAGACTTTAGGTGACAGCGAGGGACGAAGCCTTACGCCGCCCCAACTTTGTATTTGTTTCTATCTACATTGAGGTATCCGTGTCTCATTTCCAGCCAGGCTATCCACTTGGCTTTCCTGTGCCGTGCCGACTTCTCGATTCGTCCCTTGAGAACTATCCTCAATATTATTTTCGTATGTACAACGCCTCTAGGAGATCATGCATGATTCTCCTATGGAGCCTATCTTCTAGCTCCGTTATTCTTCGTCTTTTATTCGTTTCCCGTGTTGATCGTTCGTTGATTTGAAAACGTCGGTTATCGTTCTTTTTATCGTTTCGTCTTTCGTGGTTTGGTCGTGCAAATATTCGTGATTAGACATCTAAGAAAGGGAAAACCTCCGCCATCCGAAGCAAAAACCGCCCTTGCGGTTCACCGTTCTGTCGTATGTATGATGAAGAGTGAAAAAGACATATTAGGTACGAGGTGACTAAAGGAAATACGAGCTCCACTTCGGGTTCGTCGGAATCTATAAGGCAGAGAACGAGACGTCCCGCCTTTTAGACTCGCGATGGCCGTGAATTTCTCGAAACTCTTGTTCCTCTCGTCTGTCTTGATCTTCTCGTATCTCGCGTCCTCCTATCGGAACTTCGGCTACCTAAAAAGCAAGAATGGTCAGTATACACTGTGTCGGAATTCGTCTCTTTCTGGGGATAAACTCACTAGGGTTGCTCGCGAAGTAGGAGTCGGTGTAGTACCCGCTGCTGCTGTAGTCGCTCCGGGTCCGGGGTGGCCTATGGCTGGCGGCTTTACGCTTCTCTTCTCGCTTCTCTTCTCTTCGCAGGCCGAGAAGGACCGCAGCGCCACCTAGGCCGGCGGCGAGCCAGCCGAGACCCGAACTCTTCTCCTTTCTGGGGGCGGCTGACGCCGGCCTACCTCCGCCGCCTCCGAACCAAGTTCGGTGTTGCGGTCGTCCGGCAGCGGTACCTGCATAAGCGCTACCGTGTCGGCTGCCGCGTCTCGAATAGTGCTCTTCGATGACTTCGATTCGTTCCGTCTCCTTCTTCTTGCGCCCTCCTCCGAAGAGACCGGACACCACGCCCCAGAGACCTCTGGCAATGCAGCAGAAGCACAGGAGAAGCAGGAGGACCACACCGGCGATAGTGCCAATAACAATACCGGCGATTGCTCCTCCGCTTAAGCCGCCACTCGTGGACTCGACAGGGGCAGGAGCGCCAGTCGAGGTAGTCGTCTCGCTAGCTGCGGTGCCGGTCGTGGTCGGCGCCGATGTTTCGACGATGGTGCTGCCGCCGGTGACTCTGTAAGGCTTCGAGTACTGAGTCGTGACGACGCCAACCGTGGTCCATTGGGTCCAAGGGCCAGAGCTGGCGGCGTTGGGCAAACATTGTCCCTTGTAAGCGCAGTATTGGTCGCTCGCACAGCAGATGGGTCCGCAAGCAATCTGTCCAGAGCCTTCCGGCGGTACGCAAGGCTCGCCATTCGTTCCTCCGGATGCGGCGGTGGTGGGACCGGGACCTATGTAAGAACTGATTGTGCTGGTGTAGGTTTTCGTCTCAGTCCAGGTAGTGGTGTACTGGTCGACTCCGCCGCCGGCGCCGGCAGCGCAGCTCGCTACGCCGGCTGATGTAGTACAGGTTTCACCGCTACTGCAACAGTATTGGTTGTCAGCACCGCAGTAAGCAGCGCAGGCGCGCGGCATGAGGAATCCAAAGCCGGCATCTTTTCGGTCGTCGTGAGGATACGGGTGAGCGACGACAGGGTTGCTGAAGAGTAATGAGAGCAAAACGGCCTGAATGTGACCTGGTCGCATCTTGCTTCTTAAGTTTCGTCCAAGGACGGACTCGACTCGAAGGGGAGGATTGGAATGCGAATGAGGTAAGTGGCCGAGTGTGAGACAAAAGCGTTGCCAATGGTCGCCAATGATATGACAGTCTGACCACCGTATTCTCGCCCTCCTCCAAGCAACTTGAACTTGTTTAGCTTGCGTTGCCGACCGAGGAATGCTGAGGAATGCGACTCTTGTCAAACTTAGACTTCCCAACGTCTTACTCACTTATTAGCCAAGTTCCACCAATTGCTGCTGTATGAGGTGCGTAGCCGTCGATAGCGTAGACCACGTGCAGGTATCAAGAATAAGAGATGCAACTTGGGAGGGAATATGTTGGAAAGAGGTAAGAAGTGGAAGAGTGCGGGAAGAAGAGTCGAAGCTCGTCTTAACGCATCTTTTTTTTTCGTGGTGGATTACTACTTTTTCCCAGCCTCCCTCACAGGAAGGTGACGGTGCGATTGGAAATGCCGCGGGGCTGGTGTCGCTTTCTTGCTAAGGAAAAAGGCGTGGAAAACAGAGGGGGTTGGAGGTTTGGTCTGAACAGGGGTCTAAATGAAGGCGCGGCCAGTTCACGATCTACCTCCTGTAGGCAATACCATATTCAAGTTTTTTTTTATTTAAAGCACTTCTTCTTCTATTTACCAAGATATACCTGTTTCTCCCTCTCTGCTCGCGAGCTTCGGTCGTGCGACTCGAACATGCAGATAACCGCCTCTCTCGTCATATGCAAGATGGACGTGTGAAAATGCGATGGTGAGTTGGCAGCGACGCAACTTGTTGATTTGTGGCCCGTGCCTTGTTGCAACGGCGACAATCGATTACTCCCGCACGCTAGTACGTACATGGTACCGTAATCTTGCAGGCCTTGACCGGGAAGCCCCCTGGTCTAAGAGCAAGCCCATCGACGTGATAGGCTGCACACCCTGGCAAAACAGCCTATCGGGCCATCCGTGTAATATGTCGATGTACCTAACGTGCTAAATTAGGGCGGCTGGGTACCAAGCTGTCGGCTGTCGGCTGTCCAGTCTGCCAGTCTCCCCACCACCAGCTCACCCAAGTCCATTCAAGCTTTAGGTACAGATCTGTATCGTCCCTCGAACTCTTGTTCTACCGACTGCTACCGTCCCTCGAGACACGCAGCAAGCCAGCACAAGCTCGCAGGACGCTCTACAAGGATCTCGACATCCGAGCTTGATTAGCTGCATGCTTGACACGTTCCTAGATCAGGCACCTTCGGAGGACCAAAGAGTCTGTCACATTCTGCATGTTCCAAGGACCCCTTCCCATTGTACAGATGATGGGCATCACCGCCCAGCTAGGTACCTTAGTTTGGAATATGAAGGGGCCTATTTCGTACTAGAAACCTAGCCCTACTATAGTTATCCGTCGTATCAGATTTGCATCGAATCTCGAGAAGACACGGGAACCAAATAGGTCTTGTTAGGTGTGCTACCTAGCAGGCTTGCATGGACACCGTCTTTATCGTATTTCAGGTCTTTAGCGGGTAGTCATGACAACTATCGATACAATGACATCAAGTATTGGTCTTTTCACTGTCTCCTTCAGGTCTACCTACCAGAAATCAAGTATCATGAAAACCTCAACTCATTACTCGAGACTGCTAGGCTGTCTTGACAGGTGGGTTTTCTGGAAAGACGTCGAACAATTTCTTATCAGTAAAAAAAGTCGAAAGCTATCGCCTTTCATCTCAACTTTTCTAATACAACAACCTAACTAGACACACCAACTTTGACAGCCCCTCCCAAATGCTCAGACTACAATTACCATATTCCATATTAATATCCAGGGAACAGCTATATGGCGTCGCCATTCACAGCGCCGTCTCGCAAAGGTGACGATTGGTTTTACGTCGGCCGAGCCTCATCACTTCCCAACATCACCGAGTCGGGTGGCGTTGGCCTATCCGAACCTCAGCCTTGTTCGGGACAGGAATCAACGCCTGGATGCAAGGTGTTCCACGTGCCTGCTACGGATAGCTCCCAAGCTCGTCAAATCGAAGGCGAGTCGATAATGCGTGCCGAAGGAGGAGGGCTGTCGGATCAGGTCGTCGTCTTCAAGTACAAGGACAAAATCCATGCCATGAACAATGTGAGTTTATTTGGAAAAGGCATCAAGATTGAGTAAGAACATGATGGCCAACGACAGGAGCAGCGATGCCCGCACTCGGCATATCCTCTCTCCGAGGGCATCCCATTTGACATTGAGGACTTCGGCATCGCACTGAGCGCCGGGATCACTTGTCCGAAGCACGGATGGTCATTTGACTTGTTCTCAGGGAGAGCAGACCGAGCTAACTATAAACTACGTCTCTGGGAGGTTCAGTTGCGTGCTAGCACCGGCGCAGAAGCTGGCGAGGATAAGAATGATGAGGAGGTATGGGTGAGGAGGAAGCAGAGAATGGGGTAGACTATCTACTCTCACTGGCCTGAGATTACTACATATTGTAAGCTACTATAAAAGATGTTTATACTTCTTTTTCTTCTATTTTAATCTATAATTCATTCTCGAATAGGGAGATGGAGATACTACAGGTAGGTAGATGTAATGGTGACTCGTGACCTTACCGGTATTTGCATGTCTGCATGTGCTAATCCGTACATGTTCATGTGCCTATGACGGAGGACCCATTTAAATTGACGGCTTATTGCAACTCTGCAACACATGAGACTTGAGACTTTGGAACCGAGCTCTGACGCCCCAACCTCAGCCCAGCCCAGCCCAGCCAACCAGCCAGCCTGCCAGCCAGCTTGAGCTACCCTCTACTAGGCTGCTTTCCCTATTGCACGATACGCCCGAGCTTCAGTATCAACCACCATCAAGTCAAGCTCCCTTTCCATTTCGAATAATCCCGTACACGCGACACGAATCCGTCCCGAGCTCGATTCCATCATGTCGCTCGATCCCCCTCCCTATCTCGGGTCTCTTCAGAACAACGTCCGTCAACGGCCAATTCCATGGGATGGAGCAGCTAGAGCAGGTACCATCACCGAGGCGCAATTGGCCAAGATCAGGGCCGTCGACAAAGTGAGGAGAGAGCAGAGGAAGCAGGTAGTCGAAGGCGACCTTGACGGTTACCGATTACTGTTTGTCGGAGAAGCTGGCACCCCCGGTGTCCTCGAGTCTGCGAGCCAGCGCTCTGATGTCGTGCAATACATCCTAGTCCTACTAAGCGACCTTCTCGATGGTGTGTTCCGCTCCCTGCGCATCCACGCCAACCCAGACTACGCTGGAAGCCCCCCTTGACTGTCAGCATCCTGAGATGTACTCGGATATACTAACGTCGTTATCATCGTCGCTGCAGGTGTCCCGGCTCTTGCGAAAGCGCTTTTCAAGGACGCCAACCCATATCAACATCTCTTACCTCTACTTGCGCACTCGAACAACCCAGAGGATCCCATTCCTTTACTTACCTCTACCGTCCTCGCTGCTCTGATGGCCAACTCGAAAGATGAATCCCAGTCAACAGGAAACGCCTTACCTCTGGTGCTAAGCTACCTCTGCGGCCTGGTCAAGAACTCTTCCGACGCAGGTCTGCAAGACATCGCCGTAATGGAGTACTCCTCTCTCTTATATGGACAGTCATCGAGACAACTGTTCTGGAAGCAAAGAAGCGAGACCGTTGCCCCCTTGATCGATGTCCTACGAAAGGCCGCAGGCATTGGCGGCGAGTCTTCAGCTAGTCTCTGGAGCGGGAACAACACAACAAGAAGCAGCGGCTTCGAGGGCATGAGCGGCGGTGTTGGACTGCAGCTCTTGTACCATGTCTTGTTGGTGCTCTGGCAGTTGAGTTTTGAAGCGGAAGACATTGGTGACGATCTGAACGAGTAAGGGGGAAAATCCATTCCTATAACTGCAAGCTTGCAACTGACATAAATACAGTGAATACGATATCGTTCTTCTGTACACCCAGCTACTACGGTTATCGCCAAAGGAGAAGACGACGCGACTTCTCTTATCAACTCTGTATAACCTCCTCGATGCGAACCCGTCGACTTTGCTCCCAACAGCTGTTCTGGCTAGACTACCGGCACTGCTCCAGAATGTCGGCGGCCGCCACCTGACAGACCCAGACTTGCAGGAGGACCTGGAAAATCTGAAGGAGATGCTGGAAGAATACCAGAAGACTAAGACTACCTTTGACGAGTATGTTGCCGAGGTTCAGTCAGGACACTTGCGCTGGTCTCCGCCTCACCGTCATCAAACTTTCTGGACCGAAAATGCGCGAAAGATTCTTGACTCTGAAAAGGGGGAAATCCCACGAAAGCTGGCGGATATCATGAAGAAGCCGTGGGAGAATGACAAGGCCGTTCTGGCGATCGCTTGCAATGACGTGGGCAACCTGGTAAAGGAGGTACCGGAGAAGAGGTATCAACTAGAGAAGCTGGGCCTCAAGACACGTATCATGGAGCTTATGCAGGACTCGGACGAGAACGTTCGATGGGAGAGCTTGAAGGCTCTGGGCGGGTGGCTCAAGTACAGCTTTGAGAACTAATGATGCCCTCGAATCGTGTGAATATTGTCATATACTCTCTTACTGTTTTCCAGTTATCGCTATGATTGCACCGGCGGCGCGGGTGCGAGGACGGCAGCATACTATCGGGTAGCATTACAGACATGCCCAACTGATTTGATCGAGCCTTTTGAGAATATCTGTCTACGTAGGTACTTAGGTACACCCTAAGGGAGGGCTCTGTGTCTCGCTGTGACAGCTTTGGACTCTTGGAACTTGAGGTTTGGCTTACAGAACACTATTGCTCGAACTTGGTATCGCGCTTAACTGGCCAGAGGATCCAACTACTTACCTGGGTACCTAATACTTACTTTCCTAAGGTATAACGTTGGATAGCTGATATTGTCAAAGCCATGTCTGCTCCCGTCATGTATAACCGAACTGCCGGGCGGTGATATAAGCTACTCCTGTGCGGGCCGGCCTGGCGGGGAGCCGCGGAGCATACCCCAACTTTGTATTACATAGTACGTGACGGCATATGTACCGGCGCTGTAGCGGGGCGCGTGTACTACCTCTACTAGGGTTCCCCGCGTGTCTGCAATATTGTATAATCGTATACGGTTTCAATGTGTTCAGTTAAGAAAAGACACGGACACTTATTTGGATCATTGTGACACTCTTTCAATAACCAATTCAAGCAGTTCAGCAACTCTCTCAGTATTATTCATATGTGATAGACGGAGACTTTGGCGATAACAATGCATAATAGTATAATAGTCAAGATAGTGTAATAAAATCTCCAAATAATAAGTCGTTAGACGGTGTAGTCTGACCCCGCCTAGCCGTTGCTAGCCATAGAAATGCAGCTAGCTAGCATACATCCATCATAGCCGTCCCGCAGCTCCAGGTCATGTACCCGATACCGCTATGCCCCTTCCCTCATTCCGGGAACTCCGTCCCTTAGCTATCCGAGGGTTTGCTACATGACAAAAAGAGGCCCGTCCCTACCGATTGCAAGTTACCCTACGCTTGTTAGCTTGTCTTCTTCCTCAAGCTCGTAGGATAACTCGCACCATGCACCGACTCGCGCGTACACGAAACATCACCGCTAGCGCCGGCCGCACCGCAACCCGCCTCTCCTCCACCCTCTCGTCCCCGACCACTCCGCTCATGGCGTCCCGGACGACGGCCACTCGGCGGATAGCCGCCACGGCCCAGCACCTGCGGCCCATGAGCGCGCTGGCGTCGACGGCGACGAGCTACCCGACGACGCACGAGCGGATCGCCAAGCCCGAGGACACGCCGTGGTTCGTCGACAACGAGTTCCGGCCCAGCAAGGCGGACAAGTTCATCGAGCTGCACGACCCGGCGACCAACAACCTGGTGACGCGGGTGCCGCAGTCGACCGACGCCGAGCTGCAGGCCGCCGTCGACAGCGCCCAGAGGGCCTTCCCGGCCTGGCGCAACATGAGCGTGCTCGCCCGCCAGCAGATCATGTTCAAATACGTCAACCTGATCCGCGAGAACTGGGACCGCCTCGCCGCCAGCATCACCCTCGAGCAGGGCAAGACGTTCGCGGACGCCCGGGGCGACGTCCTCAGGGGGCTGCAGGTCGCCGAGGCCGCGTGCGGCGCGCCGGAATTCCTCAAGGGCGAGATACTCGAGGTCGCCAAGGATATGGAGACGAGGTCCTACAGGGAGCCATTGGGCGTTGTGGCGGCCATCTGCCCTTTCAGTACGTATTTATTATCCAACGCATTGGGTCTAGAGACAGGTTGCTAATCGTTCTGTGCTTGACAGACTTCCCTGCCATGATCCCGCTGTGGTGCATTCCCATTGCGACGGTTACCGGTAACACTATAATTCTGAAGCCCTCCGAGAGAGATCCCGGCGCTGCAATGATCCTAGTAGAGCTCGCCAAGAAGGCCGGTTTCCCTCCTGGTGTGGTCAACGTCGTTCACGGCGCCCACCGAACCGTCGACTTCATCCTAGACGCCCCGGAGATCAAGGCGGTCAGCTTCGTCGGTGGCAACAAGGCGGGTGAATACATCTACAGCAGAGCTTCGGCCAACGGCAAGAGAGTGCAGGCCAACCTGGGTGCCAAGAACCACGCGGCCGTCATGCCGGATTGCAACAAGAACCAGTTCATCAACGCCGTCGTCGGAGCTGCTTTCGGTGCCGCCGGTCAACGCTGCATGGCACTGAGCACGCTGGTTATGGTTGGCGAGACGAAGGAATGGCTTTCCGAGCTGGCCGAGAGCGCCAAGCGGCTCCAAGTCAACGGTGGCTTCGAGGAGGGAGCCGATTTGGGCCCCGTCATCTCACCGCAGAGCAAGGAGAGGATCGAGAGCCTCATTGCGAGCGCCGAGGAGGAGGGCGCGACGATCCTGCTGGATGGCCGCGGCTTCAAGCCGGAGAAGTACCCCAACGGTAACTGGGTGGGGCCGACCATTATCACGAACGTGACGCCGGACATGAAGTGCTACAAAGAGGAGATCTTCGGGCCGGCGCTGGTGTGCCTGAACGTGGAGACGCTGGACGAGGCGGTGGAGCTGATCAACAAGAACGAGTACGGCAACGGGACGGCCATCTTCACGCGGTCGGGCCCGACGGCGGAGACGTTCCGGCGCAACATCGAGGCGGGCCAGGTGGGCATCAACGTGCCGATCCCGGTGCCGCTGCCCATGTTCTCCTTCACCGGCAACAAGAAGAGCATCGCGGGCGGCGGCGCAAACACCTTCTACGGCCGCCCCGGCGTCAACTTCTATACCCAGCAGAAGACGGTCACGGCCATGTGGGCCAGCGCCGACGCCATCTCGAAGAAGGCGGACGTCGCTATGCCTACGCACAACTAAGGAGGCATGGGATGATGATAGGGGGAGATCTGCGCTTGTATCCTTTTTACGCAGATTGTATATACCTGAGCTACTTAATCAAGGCGCGCAAACGAAATAAGCAATGATATATTTGAATCATAGACCGCTCTCTAGGTATAATTTATTACAGTCGGTATTAGTATGAGCGTGTTTCGCGATTCGGCGGTTCGGTGCTTCCCGGACATGAATCGACTGGAGCCGATTCGAACACCGAGTCTGGGATTCTACCAGGTACAAATAGTCCAAAGCCTAACCCGCATGATACTTCTTGAGAATTAGAGTAGAACTACCAGTTTCTCGAATTATCATCGATAAATACTACTTGGCCTGTGTCTATTGTCTAGTCGGCAATCCTTCCTATGCCTGGATATATCCACAAAAGGAGAGCCTCTGACGTGATTCGCCACAGGCAATTCCTGTCAACAGTATTAGTCAAGCTTTCCCCTCTCGCTCGTTGGCCCAGCCATCTTCACTGTGAACAATGAAAACGGGCAACAGCACCGAGCCCAGCCCTGCTTCTCCTGTCTCACAAGACCACGATGAGACTATTATCAGCACCAGTAGTAGTACCAAGGCCCAGGACATAACGGATCTTCCCAATGACCTGTTCCTCCTCGTAACCTCGCACCTCTCGCCGCAGGACTGCGTCCTCGGCCGCCGCGTGAGCCGCGCGTGGCGCGACGCGTTCGGCAGCGCGGACGCGTCGCGGACTTTCATGCGATGGCACTTCTCGCGCGCGCGCGAGATGCGGGCGGGCGCGGCGGAGGAGCTCGGCGAGGCGCCGGACTGGCCCCGCATCTTCGCCGGGGTGGCGCGGAGGTACTACCACCTGCGGGCGGCGAAGCCGTGGCGGGTGGACAAGATCGACGTGGCGCAGGAGGCGACGGGCGGTAGCGGCGGCGAGGGAGGGGGCGCGTTCCGCAGCGTCGCGCCGTGGGCGCGCTGGCTGCAGTGGAACGACAGCGTGGCGGCGCTGCAGCACCGCGACCCGACGTGGTGCGTCGACGACGGGCTGCTCGTGTACCAGGAGCCCGGGTCGATGCGCCACGTGGCGCGCGACCTGGCCACCGGCCGCCGGTTCCCCGTGCCCTTCGACGGATCCGACAAGACGGTGCGCCGCCTGCGGCTGGCCTGCGGCGTGCTGGTGTTCGAGTGGTGCGAGCGCGAGCCCTACCACCAGCTCAACGACCGCGAGACCGTGCACCGGCACTTCGCCACGGCGTTCGACGTGCAGCGCCACTACGACCACCAGAAGGTAGACTCGGAACCCCGCCGGCTTACGGGGACGTCGTGGGACGTCGCGTTCCGGTCCGAGTGGAAGATCCACTTCCTGGGCCTGCCGCTCAACAACCGCGACCGCTTCTTCTCGGCGCACACGGCCTCGCACTACGCGCTGTACCTCTGGCAGCCGAACCGGTCGCCCTGGGGCGAGGACGACCCGCTCGAGCAGCTCATCGTCTGGGACATCTCGGCGCCGTGCGCGTACCGGCCCTCGCTCGACCCGACGGGCGCGGGCAAGCCGGCCGCGACGCGCAACGGCGACGACAGCAGTGCGAGCGGCGAACCGAGCAGCAGCAGCAGCGCCGGCCCGGCCGTCGTCCGCCGCTTCACGTGGCGGGACCTCGAGTTCCTGGGGCTGCGGCAGCGGCAGACGCCGACGCTGCGCGGCGTGCGGCTCGACGGCGCCAACGTGTACGTGCACGAGGAGGACCACCGGTGGGTGGCGGGGCGGCACTCGAGCCTGTCGCCGCCGCGGCACCACGTCGTGCGGTGCACGGGCGTGCCGTTCTCGTCGGCCGGCCCCCGCTGGTTCGACGAATGCTGCGCCGACGGCGACGTCCACATGAGCTTCTGCCCGCGCCCGGGGTCGCCGTCGTCGTCGTCGTCGTCCGCCGCGACAAGCCGGCCCGCCCGCGCCCCCTGCTGGCGCCACGAGGACTTCCCCTACCTGACCGTCGCCGACGTCGTCGACGCCGCCGCCGGCGTGCGCGTCGTCGCCCGCCAGTGCTTCATGGTCGAGGCGCTGTCCGCCTTCGTGCTGCCGCGGCTCAGCGTCGAGGAGGAGAAGAGGGGCGAGGGCGGCGGCGGTGCCGAGGAGGGAGAAGAGGAAGAAGCGGACGATGGTGGCGGTGAAGAAGAAGGCGCGGGGCAGCAGCAGCCGCAGTCCGAGGTCCGGTTCGCCGACGACATGTGGTGGGAGCTGCTGGCCAGGGGCTGCATCGCCGGCGACGAGCGCTGGGTCGTCGGCGAGGACCGCGACGGCAGGGTTACTGTCGTGCGCTTCTGAGGTGCTGGAGCGGTCGTTAGAAGTACATAGCCGTAGATCAAGATATGCGGTATAGAGTAGACGTCTATCATTGTTGCCGTGTTCTTCTATAGCTATAGGTGGCTGCGCAGCTCTCTCTGTCTTAGAGAAATGCTTTGTGAGCAGTTTACTGGTGGTAGTCCTGGGATGTTGGCATATTTAGCGCGGGGGGGATCGCCCTTAAGTTCAGCTCGACGAAGTGGTAGATTGTCTAGAAGTTCTAAATATCGCAAAGAGGAGTCTGCTGTAGTCGGTTTATTTGATAAGGAAGATGGGGTGCTAGAAAAGGGGGTTTGTTACTTTCACGATTATGACAGCTTTCTCTTATATGAAACTGTCGAGATTCCCTAAAGATTGTCTCATCAGGCTCCCTCGGTGCTGGTAATGCTCAACTGCCCGTTGCGTATGCGAAAGCTACTAGCGAGACGCGCCAAAACGCATATGCTCTTTTGACTTATTATTTATTGTTCGACCGGGCGGGTTTTCTCTGGAGCAGCCAGGCACACCATTCTACATTCTAGTTAATGGGCTTCGCTGACCATTACAACATGTCATGCACTGCCGTTGGGAATGCCACCACTCCAAGTATCCAGTCCAATAAATATCTAGGAGGAGTGCCGAGCTGCTCTCCGCGTGTGAAAAATATATGTCCGATACGTAAGGGAACCTGTGAATCGTCGAGAACTCGAGAGTCATCTTCTCTATCTGACCGACCTGGACGGTATCCTCGAGGAGGTTGAGTTGAATTTCTCCCACCGAAGTTTGGTAACCATTAGCGTAACGCAATAAGAGTCCGATAACGGCTGACGTGTTGGCTGTTTTACAGCGGCACGGCGTAACTTCGACCTCGTTTCTTAGAGAAGCCATTGAATAGAAGTAGCTCTCAACCGTTGTAGAGTTCGGAAAGGGGTATAATGGCTTGAAAGCGACAGCACGCTTGGGTGGAGCTGGCGGAGTTGTCTCCAAACCTATCCTAAGGATACCATCAAGAGAGTTTTCGAAGAATAAGCGACCGGGAACATATGTCCACTGATAGGGCGACTGGCCCGACCTCGCTTGCGGGCCTGCTGTCATTATACGGCCTTTGTTGGTCCGGAACTCCCTAGCTGTCAGACAGAATGGCTTGGAAGAATAGGGATTCGGTCTACTCACCACAAAGGCAAGGTCGTGAGGAAGCTGACGGCGGCGTATCCATATGTCCACGAGCAATTCGTCCTGATGAAGCGGCATGTATAACCAGGTTCCATTCATGAAGCACGGAGAATTATAAAACGACAAGCTCTCTTCTTCGGCATGACAGTGAATATAGACGGGACCGCCTCTCCAGCATACTGAATAACCAGTTATGCCTCTGTCGTTATATCTTAGCTCACTCATTCTTGGTTTGGAATTGCCCGAGACGCGTAGCGGTGCTAAGAGGTCACGGGAGTCCGTCGGATACATTCCGACCAAGTCGTAAAGCCGGATATCTGTTGTCACGGGGAGGGGAAGCTCCCACGCGCAGGCACTAACTGGAGGCGGCTCACATATCGGCTCGGACCAGCCGAGATCGCGAAGTTTGATGCCCTGTATGATCATCGTGTTGGTGTAACGCAAAGAGTTGGGCTACACGCTCAGACGCACATCGGTTTTACCGTGGACCTTTGCTTCTGGTGAGGGACACTGCAGGGTGTTCCACCAGGCGCCGGGAAACGAGGTGACGGGAGGGACTTGGTCGCCACAGGAGAAATGTATCTGCCTGATCCCTAAATGATTTTCGCATACGTATACGCATTTGACTTGCCGCTCTGGGTCTGGGCTGTATACTAGCTCGTACTCTTTGCCCGGTGCGTTGGTCAGGCTGGAAATATAACTTATGCCCTCAAACTCGGTATATCGAGCAAACACCTTAGTCGAAACGTCTACGCTGATGTCGCTGGGCGGCGGATGTTGGAGCCAACAGCTTATCGCCTTTGCTACAGCATACTCGCCCAGCAGATGCCGAGCGATCATTCGGCGCATCTCAAACGGGAGATAATAAGGCAGAGTCAGGTCTGCTGTTAGACCGGAGCAAAGCCATGAGACGCGACGCTTTGCTTCTTCCACTGGAGGCTCGCATGCGTAGACATTAGCCAGAGAGAATTGGTAGCGGTACCGCTCCTCGGCCACGAGTCTTGCACAGTCAGCGTGACAGACGATGCTCGTACTCCGCAAGCGGTATTCCGCTTCGCGCTCGAGTGTTCCGGAATGCATTCAATTTTCGGTTACTATGATGATATGTGATATGAGAAGACGTCGCAGCCTCGAAGCCGGAAGAAGTGCCTACCAGTGATGGATGTTTCGGCGGCCGAGAGCTCAAAATGACAAAGGGAGCACTCATATCTCATTGGCTGCCTTTTTCTATAACAATACATGGGGTCTACAAGTAGCCGTGTCTCCTTCGTAAATGCAGTGTGGAAGGAAACCGCAAAGACAGCGAACCGTGAAACAGAAAACCACCAGAAGGACACCGCTCATTCTAAACATCCGATCTTTACCCGGGGGGCCCCGCCCCTGATGCCGCTTGAGTAACTAACAAAGAGATATCACGTAGGATGTCACGAACCTGGGCATACACCGACCTCCCATATGTAGGAGGCATGTAGTTAAACGAGCGGAGCCACGTGGGATTAATTACAAGACGATATCCAACCAATCACCAAACACGCGTAAACTGTAGATCCACCATATCTCGATAGATATCTCGACATCTTGACATCTCGACATCTCGACATCTCAACATCGCTCCATATCACTTACTGGGAAAGTTTGACCTCGCGCACCAATATTGCATCTTGTTTCCCCGGTACAGATATCCGGACTCGCCCTCGTGTTCCGCTTCCACCCAGTCTCGCCTGCCCGTCGTCCTCCAAGTACCCTTCTTGTCTTTAAACCGGTACTCGTCTGGACTGGTAAAGTGAGTATTTTTGGTCACCCTGACGACGAGCAGGGCCGATTTAGACCTGGCTTCCTGCTGGGTTGCCGAACTCCCTGCCGCTGGAAATGCCGATGACTCAGGTTCAGGCATGTCCATGTCCTGCTCGAAACCTGCATAGCTTCCTGAAGGATCAGCTGTCGTGAGGGACGGCGTTGTGCCGGCAGGAAGGTAGGCTGAAGTTGAGGCTTCGGCACTATGTACGGATTCATGCGGGTAGCCCAGTGCGCTATCAGGCTGCGAATCCATTGCTTCCATTCCATAATACGCCTCGATTGATTGGCTTGGGACAGTACGGGCGATGTGCAACGGCCTGTTCTCTTTTATTGTTTGTACTGCTCCTAGAATCTCCCTGTCAAGCACCAACCCTCGTAGAGTGGGAAGAGATACTGGAGAAGAACCTGGAAGAATCTAGAGAAGTGATACTCTTCTTTCTTCCCAGTAGCTTCTTCGTGGAGACTAACTATTATGTTGAGCATCGTAGCCCGCTCTTCGGACCCAAATTCGACCATCTTCTGGACTGAGATAGACAACGAGCGATTGATGGGAAGTGTATGCAAAAGTCGGCTAGAGTTCACGGCACTCACTGTCTAATACCTACTGCCCAAAACATGATATGAATTGCCCAGCCATCATATACGAAGCCCAACCGGCTAGAAATGGCTCAAAGCACGAGGCCCTTGCATCAAGGTCCCGGAGAAGGCAGAGTACATCTGGGCAGCATTTCTTGCTGAATGTCTGTTGGTGAAGAGTTGCAGTGCTGGTTGCCTTAGCACCATTGAACCATTGGTCTGTCGGTGGAAGGTGATATGGCTATGTGTGATAGTGGTTGCATTTTTCTAATGTATGGCCACGTTAGCCTTCCATTTCTCTAGAAAGGGATGCGGCAAGGCACTTTTATAAGGCATATTCTCGGATATTGATGGGAAAATGGCTGACATGTACCTGTAGTCTTTTTCGTTTAAAATTTCACGCGCTTTATTTTATTTCACGCTTATATAATAATATAAAAAATGGCACGACTTATTTAAACTTAAACTTTCGGTTTTTTTTTTTTTTTTTTTAAATAATTATAATGATTTTCTTTTTAATTTTTAATTAATTAATTAATTATTATAATATGTTGTTTTTTTATAGTTATGGTTGTTTAGTTAGTTATATTTTATCTACCGACATCCGACGAGCACCCGAAACGACAGCTTTCCGCTACTATAGGCCGAGCGGTAGGAAACGCTCTAAGATGCCGAGAATCCTCCAGACCCGCTCTAGCTTTATCGTCACCACCTGAATTGCAACGTTGCGATAGGCAGGCAGGACGGGATTTTCTCTTAAATACCGTAGCTGACTCGTCTTGGCTAAGGCATGCCCTTCTTATCCCCAAGGTGTGCCGGGCTGCTACTCTTTCTTACCTGGAAGGTATATCTTTATACCTTTTATCCCGTCAGTCAAGAGGCAGGAAGCAAGCCAACCGACAAACTCGAGACCTGAACAGAGAGCCATGGAGTTAAAGACTCTTTTACTTTCGCTAACGGCTCTGCCCCTCAGCGCGGCCGAGACCGTCCTCGGCGTCTACATCTTCCACCGCCATGGCGACCGCTCAGCCAAGAGTCTGCCCCCGGCCAACCTGACCTCGCTGGGTGCCGATGAGGTGTTCCAGTCCGGAAACTTCTACCGTGAGCGCTATGTCTCGTCCAACGCTAGGTCTCCCATCTTTGGCTTGAGCAATGACATTGCCGTCCCCTCTCAGCTCAGCGTCCTTTCCCCCTCGGATGCCGTGCTGCAGAGCTCCTCCCTGGCTTTCTTGCAGGGTGTCTACCCGCCTGCCGGCAGTCTGAGCACGTCAACACTCGCCAACAGTTCCAAGGTAGAGGCACCCTTGGGAGGCTACCAGTACATCCCGGTGACGTCTTCGACGACGGCGTCGACCAGCACCAATGCCGAGAACTCGGAGTGGCTGCAAGGCGGCTCGGGATGCGGCAACGCCGTCGTGAGCTCCAACAACTACTTCCAGTCCCCCGAGTACCTTGGCACCCTCGACCAGACCAAGCCGTTTTACGCCAGTCTGTCGCCCGTCCTCGGCGGCCTGTTCAGCTCCAGTGCGGCCACTTTCAAGAATGCCTACACCATCTTCGACTACGTGAATGTTGGCAGGATCCACAACTCGAGCATCCCGTCCTCGGACCTCCTGACGGATGAGACCGTGTTCCAGCTGAGGACGCTGGCGGACAACCACGAGTGGAACCTGGCGTACAACGAGAGCGACGCGATCCGCGCGGTGGAGGGAGCCACGCTGGCGGCGCAGATCCTGCAGCAGCTCAACGGCACGCTAACGGGCAACGGCAAGACGCCGCTCAACGTCCAGTTCGGCGCGTACGGCACCTTCATGTCCTTCTTCGGCCTCGCGCAGCTGCACAAGCTGTCGGCCGACTTCACGGGCGTCGTCGACTACGCGTCGTCCATGGTCTTCGAGCTCGTCACCAACGCCACCGCCGGCTCCTCCGGCTACCCGGCCGCCGCCGACGTGTCGGTCCGCTTCCTCATGGCCAACGGCACCGCCGCCCAGAACCCGCTGACGGCATACCCGCTCTTCGGCCAGCACGATGTGCTGCTGCCGTGGAACACGTTCGCCAGCGAGATGGGCAAGTTCGCCATCGGCGACACGGCCGCCTGGTGCAGCGCCTGCGGTAACACCACGGGCATATGCGCCCCCTCTTCCTCCTCCTCTTCTTCGTCGGGCGACGGCGCCGCCGCCGCATCTTCCAAGTCGTCGGACAACGGCATCTCGCTGCCCGTCGCCGGCGTCATCGGCGCGCTCGTGACGCTCGTCGTGATCCTCGCCGTCGAGGGCCTCGTATACGCGCTCGCGGGCCTGCGGCTCGTCCGGAAGTCGACGCTGGCCTCGATGGGCGGCGCCGGGGTTCCTGGCAGCGGCACCGTGGCCGAGGTGAAGGCTTAGGTGGGTGGATTTCCTGGGTCCGGTACAGAACACTAACTCGGAGTCTCGCGTGTGTCTAATGAGGAACGCACGCGGGTGGGTGGTCGTCGAGCAATCTCTTGGGTTATATATCACGATTATCTGTATGATCTGCTGGGCTGGCCGTTTGGGGAATAATTCTTGGGAGTATATACCCGGAGGATAACTACATTATGAGTCCTAGTGATATTTATTCCTTAAGACACATTGATGACCTGATGCAACATGACTCTCAGCTTCTTCGTATGGATAGTGATAGTGAGTGGAACTTTAAGGTCTTAGGGCAGCAGATGAGGATGAATTTGTTTACGTCCGGCTATCAGCCTACCAATAGGTGTGTACAGGCACAGCGAGGCGCTACTACGGCGCATAGGACGTCTGGAGTACTCCTCTGCCAAGGAGCAGAGCCAGAGTTTCGCTTGACATATAAGAATCCTCCACAATACCTGCTCCTTCGCATTACTCCTTTAGCCAGGGCGCCAGCCCTGGCAACCTATCCAATATATTCAGGGAAAAACCCCTTATCCGAGCCCTCCCTGATAACGCCTCAGAACCACCCTCCCGGCGCCCGTAGGGCCCTAGAAAGGGATGAAAAAGCCCTGACATTTTGGACAGGTACATAGGCAGCTATATACGGTCCAATGAGATGACTTAGTTAAAGGGGATGTTTATTATGGTGTCGCCGGATCTTCTTGTTACTGATTCATATAGTCTTATAATGTGGCCTGCTTTGTTTGAGTTGCGCTTCCAACCATCTATCACCGACGCCGAATAATATTCTTTTTCTTCTTACAGGTCCATCCCTTACCAGAGAGATATCTCATAACAGACACACGAGTAGATTTATGTTCCACGTTTTCCTACCTACAGTCTCTCAAATCTATTCCACCATAGATGCTTCTCACATCTCCAGCTGACAGCCTGCTTGAAAGTCCAGAACGCTACCACCATGAATAGCAGCAACCTTTACCAGCCATCGGCGTACCCGTCGTCCAAAACGGCGCTTTTGCTCCTCGACTACCAGAACATAATCGTCAACATGATCCCAAGCCCAGGAAAAGAGAAGCTTATCAATGCGGTCGAAACCCTTCTAGCGGCAGCACGTAAGAATAACATCGCCATCATCCACTGCATCATGGACACGACACAGGATCCCGCCGCCACTAATAAGGTCACCGAAACTTGGGCATCTCAATACAAGCCAGTCTTCTCTGCTAATCCTCAATTGGGGGCTGAATTCGGCGGGTTCGCCCCAAACAACTGCAGTACCGATCGCGAGACGGTGTTTAAGAGAGCCCCAGGCATCCGGTCTGGTCTGGAAAGCGAAGGCATAGTGTCGTACCTGCGGGACAAGCTTGGCGCGGCCCATCTCATTCTTAGCGGCTAGTGGGACAATTCTAGGAACCATGTCCCAGGGCACCGATGTAAACTTCGTTGTCTCAGTTGTTGCGGACGCATGCTGGGACCCGAATGACCAGGTACATCGCGACCTTATCGAGACGGTCATTTCAACACTGGCTTAGGTTTCATCTGTTGAAGAGGCTGTGGGTTATATGACAGCTTAGATAAGTTGGCAGCTTTCAGGTTTTGAATTATCACATATCCACATTGCTTAACTCGCCGGCTCGCTACAGAATGCTACCTAAGAGTTAAGGATATAATTTCCATGTCAGGCAGACATACCAGTCTAGTTCATTCACGTTCCAGGCTCGAAACCACCCAAACCACGTCGTCAATCATCATGTTACTACAGCATTTCGATGTCTCCCATCTGGGTGTATATATCTCCTGGGAGGCATAGCATGCTCTGCTCTCCTTTGGTGGATCACTATTTTACGCGGCCAGCGTATCAGATCTAAAGATCTCGGTACCAGCGAGTCCCGGTGCTCCATTATTGAGAACCATACGTCACCTTCTCACTGCACACCTCCCGCATATCTTGCCCGACATAAGAACCTCCATTTCAAGCATGTTTGACCGACAATATGAGTCGCACCCAACTGTCCGGGGTAAGTGAAGTATTGCTACAAACTCCTGAGCCCATGTTGTCCGAATCTGACATACACGAAAGCCGAAAGCTGTCTACTGTCTATCCCATGATCATCGGAGGGGTCGCTCCATCTAACGCATATGCCTTCTTTGGCCCGGAGTTGTGTAGGCCTAAAGCCCCAACCCATGTTTCGAAAATGTCCCGTCAACTAACCAGAATTCTCTAAAAGTAAAAAAGAAGAGTTCATGAAGGCAGGTATGGTGTTCATCGAACAGATACTTCTTATTGCAGAAGCCGTACGATGACTACCAGAGTCTATTTCCGGGTGAGAGAATGAACAAGTAACGACTAAACACATATGGAACTAACTTGCATAAATATTTCGGCAGGCTTTCGAGAGACCCGCGAAGCGGGAAAGGTGGCAAAGATTGGGAGGCTAGCTAAGGAAGAATGTATGTGAGGCATTATCATACCAATACAGGCTGCCGCTTTTAGGTCCTGCGATATCGAGGGAGCCTGTAATCTATACTAAACTGCTGTGTCGCCACACAGGCCTCGGGTAAGATCGAGTGGCATGTCCCATCCGAGTCCATAGCCGTCCCTTGTGGTGTTTGGCGGGTGTCGGTTGGGGTGTATCTGCCGGAGTAAGGCAGGCCAATATGATCCGGATTTTGATCCGACCCGTAAGGACCCCAAGAGCGGAAACCGGCCATGCAGGCCAATTTACGTCCAAGAGGCCCGCAGCCCTTTTAGACCGGGCAAGACGTTTGTCATCCCCGGGAAAGACAACTACTGGTGTCTCGAGAGATAAGATGAAGGGCGAAGGAGCCGAATTTGAGACAGGTACTCGGTAGTCTAACTGCCCGCTGTGCGGCAGTCGGCCGGTTGGCGGCGGCTGGTACCTAAGCCAAGCCGGACTTGGAACCCCACTTCCGGGGTATCTCCGGCAAAACAAAGGGATATAGGGCCAAATTGCACAGCTACTTTCGCCTTCGGGCATTTGGTCAATTTGAAACGATACAGAGAAGATTAGCATGGCCCCTGCACTAAGGATGACACGCTCAATCAAAGAGAAGCAAACCATTTTTTTGCATCCTTTTTTTACCTTTTTCCCCCTTCGCCTTTCTCCCATCTGCTCAATTGAAGAGTAATATTTGGTAATAAATAGGCAGCAAATTATTTCAAGGCTTGCAAATGCCACTAATATCATTGGTCGGCTATGGTGTTTTACTTGCAACTTCTCATGATGTTATCGCCGTCTCTGGCCTAACACCCGTAGTACTTCGATTTTTCATTACTATCTACAGGTAGGTATATGATCACGGCTCCATTTTCAAATTACTGTTAACTATGACGAACCTGGTTTGAACCAAGAACTAGATCTGATTCAACAAGCAAGTTTGCATATTGGGAAGCTACTGGTGACACTATCTTTCAGTTTAAATGTTAAATGACTCTGCTACTTATGCTATGTATAGACAACGGATCAGCTGTATACGAAACCCTGGGTATCTAAGAATGCCGTCAAAGAGAGAGATTAAGAAGGAGAGAACCGAACTATAGACGATCGCTGCCCCAGACATTGCGGAACTCGGCATCGTTTTCGGCACCAAAATACGAGCTGGTTGTGTTATGCCCCGTTCTGACGCTATCCCATTGCTCCTCTTCTTGTCCCCCGCTGGCCATTTCTTCCGGAGTCGATTCGCCTATTTTAAAGGTTGGATCTTCTTCCTCTGCCTCTTCCTCCAATATCTGAGGATCCGATGTCGCGAGCACTGGAGCTCCGAGGGGTCCCTTGGATTGGGCTTCCTCGGCAGCAATCGCGGTAGGCTCTGGAGTAGGGACGGGGTTGTGCGTAATTTGCCTCTGCTTGCCCTTCTTCCTCTTGCTAGTTATAGTCTCGGGGCTCCGGGTACTCCCGGCCACTGGCTTGTTACTGATGCTCAGGGATGAGCTTGACCGGGACGCATGCCAAGCACCGGTACCCGATTGATACACGGCTGGACCCCTCGAGAGCCAGCGGTCTCCGCTCGGCACGTTTGCAGTGATGACGGGATACTTGGGAAGAGGGTCAGTGATAGGGCCCGTTAAATGGGTTGACAAGACTTACATTCCAGTCACCAAACTCCAAACCTCGGGCTTTATGATAAAGGCTTTCGTCATCAGCGTCCAACACTGTTTCGTCAGTCGAGCCGTGGTTGTACTTCGGCGTTGGATCACCCGCGCCACTAGGCCCTCCATTCGAGTTCAGGAGCGGAGTGTTGGCGCTCATCTCTCCTCTGACCTCGCCTGGTTTGGGGATCCAGTACTTGGCCTCGCCTCCCCGCTTGTATCTCATCCCATCCTTTAACCTCGCGAATCGGGAACTAGAGTCTTCGTGCGCAATGACCTTTCCGGTGGAATCAAAGACTCTGTAACTGTACTGGTCGCCCCGGAAAGTCTGCTTGGAATCCTCGATGAGATCCAAAACGCCAAAAGCATCCCTTACGGCGAATTTGACGGGTAATCTAGCCGAGGAGACTGTGTTGTCGGCATAGTCGTGCCAAGAAAAGGCATACCAATGAGCGACAGCGAACGCCGGCATCTCGCAGCAGATCAGAGCATCCTGAATGGCAGCGGCAAGGTTGTCCGAAGTATACCCCTGAACGTCGTCCGGAATCGCCCCTAGCCAGACGAGAATAGAGAGGAAGAAGCCTTGCCAGTAGGAGGCGAAGATGATGAGTTTGATGCACAGGAATTTGGGCACGGGACGGAAGGGTTGCAAGTCGTTGTGCATACAAACCCAGAACAGACCGAGCGAGTACAGACTGACGGTGACGCTGACGTTGTAGATGATGCCACTCCAGAGGTAGCCTGACGAGACGCCAATGTACCCCTCCTGGTAGATACCCGTCGCTTTCATGATGATGGCCGCGATGGCTAAGATGGGCTTAAGCCACGCATATTGAAGTATTCCTCGTTTTATGGCTAAGAAGGTATATGGATCGGAAATGTCGACCTTGGACAGGACGTGGTTTAGAGGCCATAGGTGGTGTACGGGGGCGCGGCCATGCGCCATGATAATGAGAGCTCGTTCGCCATCGAGGTAGTTGATTAGGAGTTGGAAGAAGGTGTAGATCGTGAAGGCCTTTCACCAGTAAAGTCAGATCGAGATTGAATATTGAAGGGAGGAGGAGCTGTCGTACCTCGTATATATCCCTTATAGGATCCATAAATGCTGCCGCCGTCAAGGACACCATACTAACCCACGAGCTGATCGAATAGATGGGAACCCTGATAATATTAGAGGAGCGAAATACTAAGTCGGGAGATATTCTTACATCAACAAGATGCGTACGACGTATCGTTGCAAGAGGGGCTTCCGGTAGTTTTTTCTATTCACATGTTAAGCTCGTCGCATGCTATATCGACCGACGATCGAGGCTCGGGGAGACGTACAGTTGAAGCCATATTGAACTATTTCAGAAATAAGTAAGCATTCTGTCAACATCGTCGCAAAATAGACAGCTAGCTAGACGGGTAGGCCTTACACAATAGACAGGAGAGTTGCTGTTAGGGAGAAGACGCCTGCGATGACGGTGGTGGCCGTGTGGAACTTCTGGCCGGTGCCGCCAACCATCTTTGCGGATTTGGGCCGGGAGCGGCACAAAGATGGGCTTGATATGCTGCCTGTTCAGTATGATAGCGGTCTGGAGAAGTGCATGACCGACGGCCGCGATGTCGCAGCAGAGACGCGCGAGTGTTTGACTTTGCGGAGGGAGGACGAAGGGTTTCGGGGGAGCTCGTAGTCATTTGATCATTTGGGTCATGGCACATGTACATACCGCGCAAGGCAATGCCTTATGCGAAACAGAGCTTAAGTGGATGCCTAGGTATAATGGGGTAGAGGAGAGCATAGCTCGTTCCTTGGCTGGCCTGGCTGGCTGGCGAGCTGGCTGCAGGCTGGGCTAGCGCTATCGATAATCCCCTAGCGTCGCAGTCGCAGTGGAACTACAGCTGCTAGAGCCCAGATCAACTACTACGTATCGACTCTAGGTGCCCCCTGCCTTTCACGCGTCATGCACTTACACGGGTAGTTTTTACATAACCCGTACCTAACCTCTAAGCCGACCTCTACATCGACCTCGACGATATTTGTGACCTTTATACGAACTGTACGCGTCGTCGAGCTGCACCAGTCTGCCGGTACGCGTCAATGGGACTTGATACCTATATTGGAGACGCAATCGCCTAGCTCCGAGCTATGGTTCAATGTTCTATGTCTTTCCTAGCTCGGTCTCCGGTCAGAATCTAGGCGTCGTGAATCCCAGGGGAAGTTTGGGGGGAGAGGGCATTCGGATTCGTTATGGCCGACGTGTGGCCGACCTGGCAAGGCTTCAACGGGTAGGTCGATCCTTACGGCCGCTATGAAATCAAGTCAGGGTGAATTCGAGCTGACTAGATGAAGCCAATTCCTTGCCTGGGTTATAGTCTGCGGACTCCTGTGAGTTACATGCCTTATACCCAGATATAACACCCGCTGACGAGCGTTGCCTAACATATTCACAGTGCTATCTTCTTCCTCCTATACTTTAATAGGGTGGTCGCCTCCATAATCTCGTATACGATCCGCACCTACACCTGGCATACCTATCGCATCTACATCGATATCCAAGCGCTGCAGTGGTCCTTGCTCGGCGGCCGCGTCTTCTTCACTGGCTTGCGATACCACGGAGAGAACGAGACGATCCTTATTCAAAATGGACATATCACCTGGGCGTACTGGCTGCGTAGAGCACGCGACGCCGACTTTGGTACGGAAAAGACAAGCACCAACTCGGGGGATGGGAGTGGCATATCGGATAAGCGCCCTGAGCTACCTTGTCGCGTCAACGTCGTTGTCTCTGGACTCGAGTGGTTCGTCTATAATCGCAGTGCTGCATACGATTCTATGCTGGACGCAATGACCGAACCTCCTCCGTCTGCCCAAAGCGACACGGTAGACGGAACAGAGGCGCTTGGGAACGGCTCAGCCAAACCACGGCATCGGCTTCACAAATCCCACGGTACAGGCGAGGGATACAGGGTAAACGACATAGATGTCGTTCCTGAGAAAGACGGCCTACGTAATCGCCAGCAGAGCACGTTCAGCTCTCCTCCAGCCTCCGATAGTGGCAACGGAAAGATAGACAAAGACGACCTCCCTCTAATGCTACAGTTGTTCCCGATAAAATTCATATGTGATAAGGCAGCTTTTGTCATGGGAAACGATAGTACTAAGTCTATTCTCATCGTAAAGGCCGTGTCATTGACGGGGGAAGTCGATGCCGCCGACTGCCCAACTCCAGACCCCTACCGACAACAGTTCAAGATTCAGCTGGAAAAGCCAGTAATGGAGATAAAAGAAAACAACGGCTTTAAGGAAGAACAGCTTCCTAAAGCACTAAGGGACAAACAGGTGGCCACAGGTTCGGCTCCTGTTCAGCAGCGGTCATTTTTTCGAAAGCAGCGCCGCAAAGCACTGGAACGATTACGCAACTTGATCCCATATTGGAGTAAATCGGTCGAATCATTCTCAGTCAATTCTCGAGATGGCGAGGATGCACTTGTCGGACCCCCTTTACCTGGTTCCAATCAATGGCAAGGGCTTTCTCGGTACCTCAACGACGACGAACAAGATGACAAGCTGCGATGGTCGTCAGTTGAATACGCTAGTGTGAACACAGTGATTGACAGCCCTAGAGCAGACATCATGTTGTACTGGGACGTGCCCGGGAAAGTTGGTTCAGGTAGCTCATCTCGTCTTTCTAAGGGCGGCAATGATGCTCTGGGCGATGTCAACGGAACTGCAGCACCAGCCTGGGCGATTGAGCTATCGTTGAAAGGCGGTACAGTAAACTACGGACCCTGGGCAGACAGACAGCGAGCCGAGCTACAAAGAGTTTTCTTCCCAGGTCTCTGTAAAGATGCGGTACCTGCAGAACGGCTTCCTCTCGGCGCAGATCGCGTACCGACGCAGTTCAAATTCTATCTGGAACTCGATGAGGAGGTTATACTGAGGGTACCTACACGTGAAGATTCAAAGAATTGGAGATGGAAAAAGGAGGCGGGGACGATAAAAGAACGCCGAAAAGAGGGAAACCAGCGAGATCGTGGCCGCAACCCGAAATCTGGTGCAGCTACGGCAGCAGAACAGCGCCCCTACGGTTGGCTCGACATCAAGATTGCGCCGAACACGACAGTCTTGTATACCATGGACATGCTGGCGAAGCCAACTGGATACACGAACACATTGACGGTTGATCTTCCCTCAACAGAAGTTTCTACTAGTGTTAATCACGGGCTGCTTTGGAAATCCGGACGCCAGCAAATTTCCTGCGACCTCTCTGCGCCTCTAAAATGGAACGGCCTTCGAACCTGGTGTTTTGATATCGAGAGTAACGGACTTGAGCTTTTCCTCCTGCGCGATCATATCTTCTTGCTGATCGATCTCATCGACGACTGGGGGAGCGGCCCACCGTCCGAATACCTCCTCTTTACCCCTTTCAAATATCTGTTGAACCTGCAACTTCGCGACTTGAACCTTTACCTCAACGTGAACGACGTAAATATCGTCAACGACCCTACCAGTCTCGAGGAGAACACATATATAATACTTTCTAGCCCAAGCTTAGTGCTAGACACCTCCATACCGTTAGATAATTATCGTCCGGCAAAGACTGCGGTGCCTTTCCGAGTCACAGCTGATCCTTTACGCCTCAGCTTGCATTTGCCGCCGTGGAACACCCAAGCAACCTTCTTGACTTCGAAAGAAATAGGGCACCTGGAGAATCTGGTAGTCGATGGGACATACCACTATAACACAACAACTTCTCCAGCCAACACCGACACGCTCGTCCTCGATATCTCCGGCCAGTCTCCCACCGTCTTCCTGTACGGTTTTCTCATCCGCTACTTACTGCAGATGAAGGATAATTACTTTGGCGACCATGTTCATTTCAGGACATTGGATGAGCACCAAGAGGCTCTTCGAATCAAAGCAGCTGATCCAGAGGCTGAACCTGCAGATCGGCCTCCTCACAAGAAGTCAAATGACTTGGACGTAATGTTAGGCATCCAAGCTGATGACCCCAAGGTGTTTCTACCCGCCAACACGTATTCTGCAAGACGAAATGTCCAAATCGAGGCCGCCTCACTGGGTGTCGATCTTCGATTTACGAACTACTATATGGATATTGAGATGAACTTCAGTCCCTTAAGCCTTTCCCTAGGAAATGACAACGAGGACACTACCAGCCCAATAAGCGCTATATCGAGCACTCAATTATTTATCGATGGCTTCAATATTTACGGTCACCGTCTATTCGGGCTGCCGCCTTCTGAACCGACGTATCTCTGTAATTGGGATCTGAAAGTCGGATCCGTCACTGGGGACTGTTCGACTGACTTTCTCACTACTATCATACGAGGGGGAAAAGCATTCGGTTTCTCTTTTGACGACGATGAAAACGCTCTGATTCCGTACTCATCCATCGTCATGTACGACGTAACATTTCTCCAGGTTTTCGTCGAATCTGTCCAGGTCTGGGTACACGTGGACGAGGCAGCGTTCCAATTTTCTACGGGGACAATCGATGTCAACTTCAATGACTGGGCAAGGACACATTACTCTAAACGCGCCGATGTCAAGCTACCTAATCTTGAGATTGCATGTGTTAACTCGGAATCTGCCACACGGCATAGATCACGACTACAGTCCCGTGTTGATGCCGACGTGCTCCTTCGAACCGATGTTCACTTCGCGCTCATTGGGCGCAAGTACGACTTTGCCGAAGAAAGACGCCTGCAACAAGAATTGGTGCGCCGCCACGATCAGCGAACGCATCGAACTGATTTCCTGTTACTTCCGGGCCTCCTGAACGAGTTCACACCCGACCCTGTCGATATCCCCGCCCAGAGTGTCCCATCGATTCCCCAGCCTGCTTTGTCAGGAGCCTTGGCTGATAAGAAATCAGTGTATTCGTGGAACTCCTCGACTCGTTCCGGGGGACTTCGACACAAAAGCTCGTTCCTCTCGCTAGCTAGTTCTAGCAATCGTAGCATCATACGGCAGGGTTCGTCCAGAGCCACGCGAAGACCCCAGGTTTCTCACCGTAACACCTCGGATGCCGTTCTGCTCAATACTGGCGAAACAAAGCAAGCGGCTGATTCTACTGAAAATGCTGCCTCCGCTGGACGCTATTCGATTCCCTTTGCCGCCCCCGGTGAACTGAGGGACAAGAAGAATTCGCACTATGCTAGCATATCGTTCTCGAGCCAATATTTCCCCCCTTCCTTCCCCCTACTCGACGTTAAGCCAGGTGCCAGAGAAGCGACTCTGGATAGCATTGAAGAGGACGAAGACGACAGTCTGTTCAACTCGTCAGACTTCAGCCTAGAAGATATAGACCCCGAAAACCTAAGCCAGGACTCTGCCCATCAAAGTCTACTCCTCGAACTTCCCGCCGGAGTCAACATTTTTCTCAATGCAGTATCTTTGCGGCCTGTCGCATCATTGATACGAGCTCTGACGCCTTCCGATCCTGAAGATATCCTTGATACGCTTCATATTGATACAGTGACGGATATCTTCGATTCGCAGAAGCAGGAAAAAACCAACGGACCGCTTACAGATTTTGTAGTGCGGCTACCACATGCCAGTCTGCGGTTCTTAAATTGCGACTCGCCACAAGATCAACAAGATCAGTATGATGTAACGCTCAAGGCGCTGGTCCTTGCAACTCGGTCTGGACCACGAACCGATACTACAGGCAATGGATCCCTCGAGGACAGTTCTCGGTTATCATTCCATTTCCGACTTGCCTCTATGCAACTCACGGCCGCTGAAAGGCTTGCGAACCTGGACGAGACCCAAGCTGCGGTGCTAGCTAGAGTAGAAAGGATCATGGTTTCCATGGGCTCAAAAGAGGTTAATTACATCGACGCGGACGTTGGTAACATTCACGTTTCTTCGTCGTCGGGCAAGGTCGAATATCTCGCCTCGCTAATCCACAGGACGAGTATCCTTGCCTCTGAAACTGGAGAGCTTTTCGCAGATACGCTGTCGATTTCGGATGATCGCCTAAGGCACTTTACCTACCGTGTTATTACCGAAGGACAAAAGGCGAGTGACGCTTCATTTGTTGTTCGGCCGTCAGCTATTCTACGTACAGCTCCTCAACATCTGAGGACATTTGACTCCTGGAAACTCATCACTAGATTGCGTCAAATGTGGTCTACTCTAGAGTCGGACGTCAAAGAAAACCTGAAACGAGAATGCCTATACGGTTTTAAGCAGTATCCTCCAGACGCGAGGCATCAAGTGACGGCAGCTTTCGAAAGATGGCGTAGCTGGGACTTGGAAAACCCGAGGCAGGCTGTACTACTGAACAAGATATTTGGCAAGGATTCTCAGCCCAATACGCATACACCTGGCCAAGTTCCAATGATGGCTGTGGCTAGGATACAAGAGTTGCAGTTTGTGCTCGACCCTGGACCGAAACAGAACGAGATTTTTGTGATGGACCTCACCGTGAGGATGCAAGAGAAAAGCGGCACCAGTGAAGAAAAGCACGGAGAACTTGCTGAGGTTACAGGACCCCTGACTCTTATTAACGTGTATTGCAGCGAAGCTGGGATGAAGACCAATTGGGAACTTTGCGAACTTCTGGAAGATATCCTACGGCTTTACAAGAAGACCGAGTCTTCGACATCTAAAGAACCACAGCCCAAGTCTGATGATGTGGTTGACCCATTACCATCTCGTCCACTACACGTTGTGTTTGTGCTAGATGAAGGCGCCATTTCCCTCGAAGCCATCAACTCGAGCGCCAGACTTCAAAGCACCAATCTCAAGCTTTCGGCGCTTACTGCTAGTGGAAGAGGAAACACGACGAACGGAAACCTTGTTCTAGGATGCGACTCGGCTACCGCGAGGATTAAGAGCCACTCGCAAGTGCTCGCCATCTCTCAGCTCCAGTACCCAAGCGTTATTATCGCTCATGAAGTGCAACTTGACAGGCATTCCTCAGTCCATACCATCAAGGCAGCCGCTAGTAGCCAGGACCTCGAAATCAACGTGAAGCAAGACCCTATCGTATTAGCCGAGGTTTTGGACCTATTGGTAAAGGACGAGGTTGCGCAGCTCTATGCATTAGGACAGGGGTTTCCTACAAGTACCCAACCTGAGGCCCAGGAACGCGAGGGGACGGGTCCACTGTCCAAGATTCGAATCAATTTGGCAATGTTCCTGGATTCTTACACGATCTCATTGCCGCTACTACGGTCCCTCACCTATACCATCTCCGGGGTTGTGGCACGGGCGAACATGGCAGCCAATTTCGGCAAGGAGATTATACTTGATTTTGATATCAAGGAGAATTCTCACGATATGCAGATCAGGGTCAACAACACGCCTCGTAGCATCTCACTACTGCAGATCCCTCCGACAAATGGTCGAATAACCAGTCACATGACGCCCGGGGGGCTTTCAGTCGCCGTGCTGGCGTCGTTGGAGCTCGTTCAGCTAGACGCCTCAGCCGTCTACAGCCTACTCACTGCGCTTAATCGTCCCGAAATATCGAATGCTATCAATGACCTCCAACAACAAAGCAAAATCATACAGGAGCATATTAAGGAGATATTCGACTCAGGGGGGACCGAGGCAGCGAAGCCAGCGTCCCTCAAGTCCAGCGATTCGCAGTTGACTTATGTTATTCATGCCAGTCTTGCTGGACTAGAGATATGGGGCAACGCTCCTATCAAGTCGGAGACAGAGCCATTTGCGCGATTGTCGTTCTGCCTGGATGCGGTTCAGATACAGCTCGCGAACAGGATCGAGGAAGGGCCGGTTCTAGAAAACCCAGAGATACGCGTAAACCTACGACAGATCCTCTTTAACATTGAGAAAGGCTCTCCTGAGGGAATGAGGTCTTGCGGGAATCTCGCCTTCGGTGCTTTAATCACCGCCACGAGTCGCGAGTCTGAAGATGGAACTGAGCTGAGATCGTTTGATTTTCAATCTGACGCATTTGAGGTGAATCTCTCATCCGACACTGTATCAACACTCGTAGATGTGCTTGGTTACATGGGCGACAAAATAAAGGATATCGACACGTCTCGCGAACTAGAATACTTACGGAAGCTGAGACAATCGAAGCCCCGGATCACTATCAACGATGAAGAACAAGAGACGGAGAGCGATATCCTCGACTCTTTCCTTGCCTCGATCGTCTATTCGTTTGAGATAAGGAACATCCAGCTGTGTTGGCTTGTTTCTACCCCGAACCCGCCTGCCACGGGGCAAGAGGACCTGGTCCTGTCCTTCGAGCGGATCGAATTCGCGACGCGGAAGAAGAACTCGGCCAAGCTGACCATTGAAAACTTTCAGCTTCAGATGGTTCCTCCAGGCGATGACAAGTCTCGACGGTCGCAAAATTCAGCACTCCTGCCCGAGGTCATATTCAACATTGCCTTTGTTTCGACTGCCGATGCCCGGAGGCTAGCATTCCAAGCAGTAGGGAAATCCCTAGATCTCCGACTGACCTCTGCCTTTATCGTTCCCGCCGCCCATCTTAAGGACTCGATTAGCTTGTCGGTAAACAATGTGCAGCAAGCTTCAGAACACTGGGCACCGATAGTCCTACCCGAGAAACAGGTTGCAAAACCCGCCGAGCAAGCGACTGAGACCAGGCGGTCGCTTTTCGGCAGCAAACGACTTGAATCGCTGCTGATTGATGCGGATTTTGCAGGAGCTGTTGTATACTTGTCCGGAAAAAAGTCGACAGACGAGCCAACTTCTCCAGCTGGACCAAAACCGTCACGCACGACGCTAGCCGGCAAATACGGGCAGTTTAGTACCGACGAGACAGGCAGTAGCACGGTACTTCGCACCCCAGGCCTTGCTTGGAAGACTGAGTATAGAGATGATGGCAAAGAAGACCCATCGTTGTACGGAGAAATCAAGATCGACCCGTCGCGGAATATACTCTACCCAACCATCGTCCCCTTAATGATGGATATTACATCCAGCATCAAAGAGGTCGTTGGCAACAACGCGCCTGCGTCGCCAACAAACCCAAACAAGTCAGGCGAAAACACAGGCAAGCCGAAGGCGAGCGATGACGATAATATCCTCACTGCCGATCCAAGCGCGGTGTTAGGACGCATGAAGATAAACTTGGGTCTACGCATTTGCAAGCAGGAGTTCACTCTCAGTTGTCAGCCTATCGGCCGGGTGGCGGCTACAGCCAGTTTCGACGATATTTATATCACGATGAATACGGTTCAAGGAGCAGAAAACGGCAATTTCTTTGCCATTTCAGGTACATTCAGCGGGTTCCATACTTCGGTACAGCACGTATACTCGCGAGAATCCACTGGCAGCTTTGGGGTCGACTCCATCGTGCTGTCGATGATGAACAGCAAGCACGTCAGTGGCACAAGTGGCCTCTCTGCCATTCTCAAGGTGAGCCCGATGGAAGTCATCATCAACGCCAAGCAGCTGCAGGACTTTTTGCTGTTCCGAGAGATTTGGATGCCTCGCGAGATCAGACAAGGATCAGCAGCGCCTGTAGCGACTGTCGCCTCAGAGTCGACGGTCCAGAGTCACCTTGTACAAAGATATCAGCAAGTTGCGGCCACGGCAGCATTCCCCTGGACTGCCACTATCTCCATTGCCGCGCTGAATGTTGTCGTCGACCTTGGGCAGTCTCTTGGCAAGTCGAAATTTGCCATTGCCGAGTTCTGGGTGTCTTCCAAGAAAACGTCGGACTGGGAGCAGAACCTCTGCCTAGGATTCGAGAAGATTGGCGTCGATTGTACGGGTCGGCTGAGCGGATTCATTGCCCTCCAAGATTTCAAACTGCGCACATCCATCGAATGGCCAGAACGTCAGCAAGCGTTGAACGAAACACCGAGGATCCAAGCCTCTATCAGCTTCAGCCAATTTAGGTTGAAAGCCGCATTTGACTATCAAGCGTTCCTCGTTGCAGATATCACAAAGATGGAGTTCCTTATGTACAATGTGCGGCAGCAAAGGGAGGCCAGCGGCGACAGGCTCGTGGCCATGCTCGATGGAGAATCCGTCCAGATGTTTGGCACTACGACGTCAGCAGCCCAAAGCGTAGCACTGTGGCAAGCCATACAGAAGCTGATACAAGAGCGGAGATCGAGCTACGAGACGTCGTTACGAGACATTGAAAAGTACACGAAGCGGAAGTCGATGACGGCAAGCCAACCTCCCGTCGTCCAGCTGCCCAGCCCTAGCAAACCACAGTCGGATAGCACTGTAACTAGGTCTCCTATATCTCTGGATACGGACGTCGTGGTAACGCTCAAGGCACTTAACCTCGGTATCTTTCCCAGCACGTTCTCGGATCACCAAGTGTTCAAGCTTGAGGCCCTTAACGCGCAGGCAAGGTTTGATGCGAGCATGGAAGAGAAGCGCATTCGCAGTATCCTCGGCCTGACGCTCGGCCAGCTGCGGATAGGGCTCGCAGGAGTACGCAGGGTGTCAGCACCGAAGACGGTCAGCGAGATCTCGGTAGAAGACGTGGTGGCCGGCGCGACGGGTTCTCGGGGCGGGACGATCCTCAAGGTGCCCAAGGTAGAGGCGACGATGCAGACGTGGCAGAGCCCCGAGTCGCGCAGCATCGAGTACATCTTCAAGAGCTCTTTCGAGGGCAAGGTGGAGGTGGGGTGGAACTACTCGCGCATCAGCTACATCCGCGGCATGTGGGCGAACCACTCCAAGGCCCTGGCGCAGACCTGGGGTCACGAGCTCCCAGCCATGTCCGCCATCAAAGTGACAGGCGTACCGGAACAGCCGCCGGCAGGGCAGCAAGAGCAAAAGGATGGCGACGGCGACGGCGACAAGCAGAAGCAGCAGCAGAAGATCACGGCCGAGGTCAACGTGCCGCAGTCCAGGTACGAGTACATCGCGCGCGAGCCGCCCATCATCGAGACGCCGCAGCTCAGGGACATGGGCGAGGCTACGCCGCCGCTCGAGTGGATCGGCCTGCACAGGGAACGGCTGCCGAACCTGACGCACCAGATCGTCATCGTCTCGCTGCTGGAGCTGGCGGGCGAGGTCGAGGATGCCTATGCTAAGATATTAGGCTCTTCCTAGGTTGATAAGAGAAGAAAAGGGGAGAGGGAAAGAGGGTAAGAGAAAGAAACAATTCTCAAGGAAGAGAGGAAAGGATGGTTGGTCATTTGTCGTTTTATCCGCATAGCTAGGGCGTTCCGTGCATTTTCAGAGCAAGAAAACATGAGCTTGCGAAGGGTACGGCATAATATGCTTAGGTTGTGTAGATAGTAGCATAAGATGGGTACCGGGATAAGACTTGTGTATAAATCATTTTGGGGTTTCGATACAGACAGCACCTACATCCAAGAAATACCTATTTAATTCCAGACGATGCTTATATTAACACAACACCAATTGTATCCTACTCGCTAAGCATAATGAAGTAGATGCATGTGACTACCTAAGGCACGGATATATAACCCCTATACTTGGGAGGGGCAGTCTCAGAATAACGCTTAGGACACGAAGATGCTCAGGGGAACCGAACACCCGATGGTGTAGTTGGGCATGTCGACGACCTCGCACATCCTGAGGTTGCCGGCCACGCTAGCCAGCATGTAGGCCTCGACGCGCGGCAGGCCCTTGTCGGCCTCGAGCCAGTCGACGACGCCGCGGACGGCCTTGCGCGTCGCCTCGCGCAGGTCCGGGTCGATGCCCAGGCACATGTGCTCCCTCGTCTCTCCTGCTCCGCTACTTTTCGGCGCCGCCGCAGGCGCGGGCGCCGTCAGCACCCACGGGCTCCGGACCCAGCGCTTGCCCTCGGCGTTTCCCTTGTCGACGGACAGCCGCAGCCGCGTGCGCGCGCGCATCTCGGCCGCCGTCCCGCAGACCTCGCCGTCGCCCTGCGCCGCGTGCGCGTCGCCGCAGCTGAGCAGCGCCCCCGCCGCCTGCACCGGGAAGAAGACGGACGACCCGGCGGTCACCGCCCGCGTGTCGATGTTGCCGCCCGTCTCCGGCATCGGCGGCACCGTCGGGTGCGGGCCCGCCCCCGGCGCGGGGGAGAGTCCGAGGACCCCGAGGAACGGCGCGTACGGCACTTCGATGCGCGGGGAGGACGCGCGGAAGACCAGGTGCCCGTCGCGCTGGGCGGTAGCGAGGTCCCATATTTTTACTGCGCGGGGGGTGGGGTTAGGTGAGGTGTGCGTTGGGATGACGAGCTGGTGGAAGAGAGGAGGAGGAGAGGGGAGTGAGGAAAAGAAGTCGAGGTGGTGATCATGAACGGTTCACAAAAAAGAAAAAGAATAAAAAAAGGGAGGGACCACACACGAGCAGGCTCCTTAAACTCCTCGTCCTCGCACAGGATGCCGAAGCCGGGAAACACGGCGGTCCAGGCGAAGTCGGCCGCGGGCGTCACGTCGAGCACGTCGACGCGCAGCACGTCGCCCGGCTCGGCGCCCTCGACGTAGACGGGGCCCACGCACGGGTCCGCCCGGCTGAAGTCGAACGACGACAGCGCCGTGCCCGCCGCCGCGTTCTCGCGCGTGATCTGCTCGGCGCGAGTGAGTAAGTATGTATAGAAATCTATTTTGAAGGAAGAGGGGGACGAGGGGGGAGAAGAAAAGGGATGGGCGAGAAATGAGAAAAATTGAGGTGGAGGAGTTCGTCTCACCTGGTTCCCGCCTCCGTCCAGCAGGTCCAGCGTCACCTCGGCCCCCGACGGCACCCGCATCGCCGGCGCGATCTCGCTCGACCACTGCAGGTGCGTCGATGACGAGTGTACGTGGAACCAGTGAGAGGGTGCCATCTTATCAGATCTATACTCCTTCTATTTTCAAGTGAGAAAGGGGCTTAGAAGCAGCTTACGAAGTATTGTATGTATTTCAGGTAGGTGACAGTAAAAGAGAGGTTCTAAGGAGTCGAGTTCGTAGCTTTCCCCGCTGCTTGGAAAAGAATCGTAGGTAGCACTGCCGTTATCTTTTCGGCCCCCACAAGCCTTCGAAGCAAGACAGACGAGCATTATCAATATATGAAGAGGGAGAGGATGCAAGTATCCTCGCGCCAAGATTAACGCCGTAGTCTGGATAGCTCGTCGAACCAGTATAACGAGATTATGAGGCTCAGGCTAGCAGTATTTTATTTCCTATCACCGACTTACACTCTTCTACTTTTTCTCATTATGTATTGCATTCCATCATCATAGTCCACCGTTGAAGCATGACGGGAGAACATCATCACATTAGAAGACACAGGATACACCGGCTTCGCGTCACACGAAACAACACACCAAACGTCATCTAAGGTCATCGTCAATTGCGTGGGAAATAAGTACAAGCAAACCAGATGTACGACAGCTAATGGGAGCTCCCAACTAGTGCCTTTGCATAGCTTTTCTGTATCCACGGCCACATATCATTTCTTCTCGATCTTCTCAGAGACCGTATTATCCATCTGACAAAACCAGGAGCGGCCCGAAGAGCCGTCTCGTGATACTGGCCAGTAATGGCACTAGGTCGCACTCTATAAGCGTGGGGGGAATCCTTTTTATAGCTTGTCGTAGTACTATAATCTTTCGTTAGCATCTTGCTCCTCTGGATGATTCCCATCAAGATCGCTGAACTTACGTTGCTGACATCCGGTACCTCCACCTTGATACCCTTGCGCTTGCGCATCTGTTCGACGATCTGTCCCACCTTCGAGGTCTTGTCGAGCGGCGAACCGCCGGGCAGATGTTGCCAGTGGTCGAACACCATCTGGGGGAAGGCCTGGCCCGAAGTGGCTTGTCGGAGATCGCCGTTGAAACCGAACGACTCCACGACCGGCAGGTAAGCCTTGATCGTGAACAGAGGAGTGCCGGGACGCTGCTCCTCGTTGAACACGTGACCTCTTCGTCGGGTCAGGACACCGTACACGCCACCCATGGCCGTTTCGGGCACCTGGATTTCGACCAGGAAGACGGGCTCCATGAGAGCGGGCTCGGCAAGCAGCGCAGCGGCGTACAGGACACGACGCGCCGTGGGGATGATCTGACCACCACCACGGTGGATAGCGTCGGCGTGCAGGGTAACATCGAGGATGTTGAATCGAACCGCACGCATCGGCTCTTCGGCCACGGGTCCTTCGCGGGAAGCCCACTGGAAACCAGAGACGACCGAGTCCTTGATTTCGTTCAGGTACTGCACGGCCTTGGTTTGGTCAACCAGCAAGTTAGCACCAACAGTGTCGGGACCGAAGCACCAAATCTTTCGGGCATCCGTCACATCCCAGCCGAAGTCGTCGGCTAGCGTGCGGGCACGGGCCTTGAAATCGTCACGGGGTCCGATCTTGCCGTCCTCGATAGCCTGGGACAGCTCCTCCTCCATCGGTTCAGCGACCATGTAGAGACGGTTGTGCTTGTTGGGCGACTTGGACAGAGCCGTGATGCTCGACTTGCCAGCAACCGTCTCGCGGTACTGGACGACGGGGTCCGAGATGATAAGAGGGACACCAGCGTGGTCCTCCTCGAGATCCTTCAAGCAGATCTCGAGGTGCAGCTCACCGGCACCGGCAACGACGTGCTCACCCGACTCGTTCATCGAAGTCAAGACGCAAGGGTCCGACTTGGATAGACGCTTCAGACCTTCGACCAGCTTGGGCAGGTCCTGGGCGTTCTTGACCTGGACGGATCGTCGGACGACAGGGGACACGGAGAACTTCATGACCTTCAGGTTGTGGGCCGTGTCGATGGTGGAGAGAGTACCAGACTTGAGCAGGAACTGATCGATACCAACCAGACCAACAATGTTACCAGCAGGCATGTCGTCGATAGGCTCGACCTTGCCACCCATCATCAGGACGGTACGCTGGATAGCCTTGATGAAGAGATCCTCCTTCTTTCCGGGGGTGTAGTTGGGGCCCTGAATGCGGACCTTGAGACCCGATCGGACGGTACCGGAGAAGACACGACCGAAGGCGTAGAAACGACCCTTATCCGAGGTCGGCACCATCTTGGAGACGTAGAGCATGAGAGGACCCTTGGGGTCGCAGTCACGGATACCAATGGCGGCCTCGTCATCGGGGGGACCTTCGTACAGAGTCTCGGCACGGTACTTCTGGGCAGTGACAGGAGAGGGAAGGTGGAGGATCATCATCTCCAAGAGAGAATCGGCAGCGGGCAAGAAAGTTCTCATGACAGCCTTCAGTAGCTGCTTGCCCTCCTTGTCCTTGTCCTCGTTGGGCAGCTTGAGGTCAAGCTTGGAGAGAAGGGTAGTGATCTCGTCCTTCTTGAAGTTCATGACAGCAGAGAAGATCTTGAAGATGGGGTCGAGAATGAACTGGTTGAAAGCACGCTCCAGCTGCTTGCCATCGTGAGTGCCCTTGTTGGTCCACTTCTTGGTGGCAGCGTTGAAGTAGTTGTCACCCTACGTCGGAGGTTAGCAAGCTGCGCCAAAGGCAAACCACGAGGCGCTGGGTATGTCAGTAAATCACTTACCCATAGACGCTCCATCATCTTGTTTCGGTCAACACCAAACTTCTTGGCGTATCGGACAGCGAATTGTCGGATGGTGAAAGCCCAGCCGTGGAGACCAGAGCCAAAAGCGACGGTTCCCTTCTCAGGATAGACCTGAAGGTCACCGAGGGCCTTGTCAAGGTAGGTGGCAATGACGACATTCACGGACTCAATCGTTCGCGAGAAGGTCTGGTAGAGATCTTCCTTGGAGACCTGCAGCTCAAGAAGAGCACGGTCAACCTTGTTGATACAGACAACAGGCTTGATACGCTCGGAAAGAGCCTGTCGCAAGACAGTCTCGGTCTGGACACAGACACCCTCGATGGTGTCGACGACGACGAGGGCACCGTCAGTGACACGAAGAGCAGCAGTGACTTCGGAGGAGAAGTCAACGTGACCAGGCGAGTCGATCAAGTTGATCAAGAAATCTCTGCCTTCAGACTTCTGTCCGACGACATCCTTAAGGTCGTCGTCGTTGGGTAGGTTCCCGTAGAGGGAGATGGCAGTGGACTTGATGGTGATACCACGTTCCTGCTCGTCGGCTCTCGTATCCGTAGCTCGGGCATCACCAGCTTTCGCGCTGGAGATGATACCAGCTTTGGCCAAGAGAGAGTCGGTCAGGGTCGACTTGCCGTGGTCGACGTGGGCAATGACGGACATGTTACGGACATTGGTCGGCTTGTCCATAAGCGTCCGGATCTCGTCGATCGTGAAGCTATTCGTAAGGCCATATTAGCAATCTTGGGACATGGACGTAGCGGAGCTTAACTCCGGAGTGGGGTTGAGTTTGGGTAATATTCTGCCGGCGAGCACAAAAAGAAATTCGTGCTCTGCGCGCAAAGCGTCGCTGATAACATAGATGGGATAGAGTAGGTAGAGGAGAAGCCGAAGGCATATAGAGAATACCAAGGCCGTCGATCAAGTCAGATAGATGAACTTACTTGACCATTTTGGCGGTGTTGATGCGAAAAGTCTACTACGTGTAGGTTCTTTTCTGCTTCGACTGACGACAAGAAGAGGGGTGAAATTTGTATCGATGGAAGTGGCCTGATTGCACTTCGCGGTCGTACAAATTCACCGAGAGTCTCTTCTAGAGAGGATCAGTGTGGACTCGAGAAAGAAGAAAAGGAAACGAAGCGAAGCAGTAGAAGGCAGAGTCGTGAGCAACGACCAGCTATTGTGCTTCGAAGGAAATAGAAAATTTGTCGGGGCAAAGTGGGAGGGAGGGGTACAGACGAGAGGAGAGAAAAATTCAGGCGGGACTAAGAGCTAAAGAGGGGCAAAGTGCAGTGAGTGGGGGCAATCTATCGATTCCTGACAGCGGTAGATTCCCGGCAAAAGCCTGGACGATGGAATATATGCAATACTAGGAATATCTAAGGCATAACAAGGGTTTTAGCCCTGCCGGTTATCGAATGTTGTCTGAGGTCGCCATTAATAATATGAAAATGCTGCAAATAAGATCGGAGCTCACCTAATATCTTACGATGCGCAATGTGCAATGTGCTCTGCTCATGCAGCTTTATGTCTTGGAGGATATTTACTATTTCGTATTTAGGTATACCGCGAACAGTCCAATATATACACATGAAACCCGACATACCCTTTCGGCCTCGGTCCTCTACACATAAGGCCTCAAGCAAACGTTGCAGAGTTCACGGTGGATGTGATAGTCATCGTACCCCTGAGGGAATACGCACTTTATCGGTGTGACTCTTGTCCTTCTCCATACATGCTGCAAGACATAATAACCTGGGGACAATCGTGCATGGACAGCTTTTATGATTTACGCCTTAGCCTCTCCGTCCCAGAATATCGGTATCGAAGCAATTAGATTAGGGTTAGAGCCGCATCCTAGCCTTGAGACGGGTGGATATCTAACACATATAAAGGAAGACTCATCAGGCTATGAGCCAGCAGGCCAGCAGCTCGTCTCAGCATGACTGACTTGTATGAGTCTACACCGTCAAGAAGACCTATATGATTGGCTAAGTGGAGCAGCTGACTCGAGCTGCTCCATACGTAATACATCTGGCATTGCCCCCCGGACGCTACCTGGATGTACGCTTGAACGCCGGAAGATGGCATCCGTGTCCGGATGCCGAGCCGGACCATCCATCTTGTACTGTGCACCGGAAAATGCGACAAGAAGGCCGGCTAGGTATGGTAAAAAGGAACTCGTGTAGCATACCTAGTATAATATCCCTATCGACTATAGCCAAGAAGCTGACTGAATTACCCTGCATGTAGGTATCTACGTGTGTATGCATATGCGGGATATCATGGTATCTCGGATATCCACCCGGGCAACTGACGGTATCGACAAATTACCAACCAGCAACAGAAGACGCTGCAGTTGTTTGTTGTGCTTGCCCTCAGCAACTGCAGGTATCTATCTACTTGTAACCCCGTCAACATCGTATGATTAACCAGATCAATCCACAATGCTGAAACTCGGAATTGATATTCTTCTTCATTAACGCCGGACAGTGAACCTTCATCGACTCCCTCATTGACTAAATCATCAGCGTCCTGGGATTTTCTCCCGCAAACATACGACCGAGCAACAAATTTCCATCAGTCTTGTATCATTGCCCCTGCCGCGCCGACACGATGCCGTGGGACCCTGACTTGACCAGTGAAGATCGCCGTTTGCTGCGAGAGAACGGCCTCCGACGTGTCTACGTATCACCCAAGGAAGTCGAGCCGGCTGTTGCCGCCGCCAAATTCTCAAGAACGGTCCTTTGCGCGGATGATATCGCGTCTGACCCGGACGACCTCGTCCGGTACGTGAAGAAGAAGCTGCAGTATGCACGCACTATGAAGCTCTTAGCCGACGACGACGCCAACTGGCACGGGGTGATGATGCTGATCTGGCACGGCCTCCCCCACGAGGTCAAGCAAAACTTGCCCGCTCCGTCCCATTCGGTAACCCTGCACAGCTACTTGAGGTGCATGGACTGGGCCAGGCCGCAAATCTTGCATTCTATCGCGAAGGCGGATGCTCGCAGAGCTCGTGAGGCAGATGCTCGTAGGGCTCGTGAGGCGGCCCAGCCTCCGCGACGTCACAAGTCAAGACGGGCTCGCGACCAACCCAACGAGTCGCGAGGCGTCGAGACCATAACGAACAACCTATCGGACCTCCGGATCTACAACGATCGTCGCCAGTATACCTCCCAACCACAGCAGACAAGAGTTGATGTTCGCGAAAATTCCTACAATCTGCAATACGGCCCGAACAACCTATCGTATGGTGAGCAACGTACTGACCGCTCTACTGAGCATCAGATGCAGCCCTACGACAACGGTTCTTGGCGTGGTCCCACCCCGAAGAGCGCGCCACCGTTACGTGATGGTCAAAGCTCTGGTGGAAGCAGCTATGATGAAGATAGCGAGTCCCTTGAGTCCGACGGCGAGTCGGACCTCCTGTATGAAGAGGATGCCGGCCATGAAGCCGACCACCACCCCGATCACGGCTACCAGCCCGACCATCTACCAGATGAGCTCGACCATCGAGACGATTACGGGTCTGGTCACCAAGATTTCTATGAGCCCTCTCACCACGAGGACTACGAACCTGATCATCAAGACGACCACGTCGACTTCGACGGGGGAGATGACTACGATGGGGGTTACGATGATTATGACGATGGCTACGACGATTATGACGGGGGCTACGGATCTGACTATTGATCCGCACTCGATTGACGCGGAACTCGTATCAGTAATCCAACCACAGGAAGCCGGGCATCAGCTTCATTGCGGCTCAACGAAGCCGCCAACCAAGTCATGAACCTAGATATCCGTCTACTCTCAGCAGAAAACGAGGTGAATTTTATTCCTGAATGGAATTCTAAACCAGTAAGTCTACCTGTTGAGATTTCTCTCAGCCGCTCCCAAACCTCCTACCTCTCTAAGCAAGCTAGCTGACTTAATTTCTAGAACCAAATCCTGTGAAGAAGAAGGCCTTGCGGCATCTGACGCTCACGAGGCTATACTAAGGGCAGAATGGGACGGTATAGGGATGTTGAGAGCTGGCATTATGATGAGAGTAAGAAGAAAAAAGAAATAATGGGAGAGAAGAGGAGGGAGGCGGAATGGATGTACGAAATCACACGTGTATTTCCAGGCAAAGATGAGAAATGGACGATGCTTGCCACACACCTTTAACTACATCCTACGTACTACGTGTGTAGAGCCGCAAAACTGGTAACCCCTTAGTCCGTTCACAGGGTGCCTCTTAATGCTAGATAAGTTGTCAAGTTTGTTGATTACTCGATGACTCCTATCCGTTCCTTAAGGAGAATTTGCTCTACTCTATGTCTCTCTAGCCTGGCATGGTTTAACTTGACTAATCGCGATTAATTCTTGCCCTATGTACAATCTCTGGGACCATTTGCCAACTGTTCCGCTTTGGAAGGGCTGCTATTAGGCCGGTATCATCTTTGCGCGCATTACCAATAGTCCCATGCTGCTGCCATCACCACCGCTCGCCCAGCCGTGGAACTACGTCCCTACCTGCCACCTGGTTGGTGACGTAGCTGCTGTACAGCATTCTCGCCTGCGCCATCACACATAACTCAACGTTGAACGGACAGGTGTGGTAGGGATTCCGGGCGAGCGATTATCAACCCTCCCCTTCTCTGCAACTATCGCCTAGAATTAAGGAGTCATCATCGGTCTAACGTTCCATCAACCACTAACCGTCAAAACGAAAGCGCGAGCCCTCTAGCGCCCCGAGACCATCCCGAGGTGCGACATATCTTCTTCGATAGGTATTCGTAAAGTCCTGGAGGATTGACCTTATCTGTCGGACGTCGCCAGTGTCGTTCGTGTTCAGCTTCTCCTTGACCTTCATCATCAGACGGTCTATTTCCGTTGGCGTGACGGTGCGATCGGGTAGTAATCGGAGTGTCCTGTCGAGCCAAGTCGTCGTCTCCACTGGGAAAATCTCGAACAACGTAAGAAGTGCGCCACTAGCGTCAGCAAAACAGTCCTTCGGGAACGTGATCATCATTCCGGCAAGCAAGCGCTTGACTAGCGTCTCGCCCTGGGATGCCAGGAGCTGTTTCACGATACTTCTCAGTTGTTCGGCAACCGAAGCGGAGAGGTGGTCATAGGATGAGGGCGCGTACGCGGTGCCCCATCCCAGAACGTCGCGTAGGTAGTGCAGAGTAGCGGACAGAGGTTCGCGCTGCTCTAGGACGAGAACCGAGAGAGCAGCTTCGAATACGGGTGCGAATATAGCCGACGGGATGAATTTCTGAGGATAGTATAGGAGTCCATCAACGACAAGACGGAAGAAATCTTCGGTAACGTCTGGAAGATCCTGTGGAGATAGCTCGCTAAGGAAGCGTAGGACGTTTGTGGCTTGGGCCTCGAAGAACACGTATATGTTGTCCGTCATATCCTCACCCACATGCTCTCGGTCGTCAGAGAACTCGCGTAGGATGGCACCCGTCACCCATAAGAAGCAGCCTTGTTTCGACGTAGCAAATCCGCTTGCTAGCTGGTTCGCCATGTCCGGGAGCACTGGCGCCATGGCTCCTCGGTGTGAGATAACCATGAATCTCCAGCATCGACAGACTCTCTCACAGATAGGAGGGAAATCCAGGAAGCTGACCAGAACCTTGGACAGTATCGGAAATACCTCCTGCCAGTATTTCACGGCCGGATCCTCCTGGCCACGTTCGACAGGCGGGAGGATTACGACTCCCTGGGCGAAGAACGTGATCAGTTGTAGGTGATCGGCAACTAGTAGCTTCCCGTCGTTGTCCGTCGCGTTGTTTGCTTTCGCCATCAGTCTCTGGATCAAAGGATCGCAGAAGAGCTTTAGAAGCTTGTATATCTCTTCCTTCGGTTGCACCGACACAACAGTCGCGACACCTTCTGTGATCTCTTCTTGGCTGATGTGGGGAAGTTTGTCGAGAATTTGGTCGTAGAACTGTTGCAGTTGGACGACCTGCTCGCTTAGGAGATTTCTGCAGTCTGTGCAAAAGTACTTGATAGCCATTGCGGCGGCTCGGACAATCTCCTTAGAATCGGTATCGAAGGAAGACACAATGTAGGTGAACTGGGGACTAAGGAATTCCGGGTGGGCAGCCGTCCACTCCGTGTATCTGCCCAGAACCATGATTGTGGCAAAGCGCAGCTTCTCGTGGGCTGGCATCTGAACCAAAAGCGGCATCAACTGGGGCAGAACAGTGTCCTCTTGGCTAGTAACCATACGTCCCATGGCTCGCATAGAGAACAGTGGCGCTTCTAGTTGTTGCCAGTGGGGGACCGATGTACCGCTCGCAAGGCCTGCGTACTTCTGCATCCAGACTTGTATGGCGTTAAGAACCTTGGTGAGGCATTCGGCAACGCCCATGATTTCACAGCAGTCCTTCAGGGTATCGCCCATAAGATGTCGGAATTCGCGGAATTTCTCTTCGGCCTCCCTATCCCCCTCGAAAAGATCCCTCTCGTTATTAGTTTCGGATTCGGGGTACTCCAGATGTTTAAGCAAGATGTCCACAAGCTTGGCGTACACATCGACAAGCTGCACACGCGACTCGATGTACTTCTCCAGCACGAGGTACTGCTTAAGATCGTACCAGAAGTCGAAGGTGAATTCTATGACATCCCTGTCCTTGTCCCTAGCGGTGCACTCGAGTACTGCATCGACCAACGGTCTGAAGGGGCCCGATTCTCGGGCGATGGCAACGGCCCAAGCAGACCCCGCCTCGCTGAACAGCTTGGTAAGCGACTTGTAGGATTCGACATCTTCTTCTTCAACCGTTTTCTGGATCTTGGGTCGCAGGGCAATAATCCTCGGAAGCAGAATTTGAATCGTTTCGACGTTGTCGTCGATCTCCCTAGTCTCTCTGACCAAAGTCGAGATACACTCAGCAGCTGCCTGGAATGAAGAGTCGCTCTCCAGTGCGTTAAACACGATGTTGAGCAGCGGAGACTTGACAATCTCGTTGACGGGAACCTCGCGCAGCCACGAGGTGATGCATTCAAACAGTTGGGAGTTGGTGGCGGCAGCCTCTGTTTCATAAGTCAGCCTGTGCTATTGCTATGGGATGAGGCCAGCCTTACCTGATGAATGGGCGTAGTTTATTAGGAGCTGGACGACTTGCGGAGCGTTGTGTTCCAGCAACTCGGTGGTCCTCTGCGTGAGTTCTTCGTCCTAAACCATGACTCGTTAGGTTGCGGTTCACTTTGAGTCGCATATCCAGGACACGTCGCCATAGAAAATAGGAGGATGGGCCGTGGAGGTGTGCGTCGATGTACGTACTGTCAAGGTGATTTTGCGCCCCTCGGTCACCTCTTCCGGTAGGACCCTGAGGAAATCTAATATGCAGGCATGGTTCTCATCTCCGAGCGAGGAGACCACGACGGGAAGGACGTCCTTCCATTCTTGCATTTGGATGGCGAGGATCGCCAGGCACACGCAGAGCTGGACTCTTACGGGCTTCGGGCCCGGCGCATAACGCTTGAGGAGACCTAGCAGCTGTGTTCGTACGGCTGAGACCTCGGCGGCGGGCACTTGGGTTGAGAGATCGTATGTTATCTGGCCGACCCCGGATCGATTAGTCTCACTGCATATTGCGACATGGTGCTCCGGTACCATGCTTACCTTGCCCCTCAGGGTCGTTGCGGCGAATAGCTTGGCGTCGGCCTCGGCGTTGGACTGGAGTATCGTGATGGTGGTGGACCACGCGGTCGTCTGTTGCGGCATTAGCACACACGTAGGCCGAGGCTGGCATGATGATGTCGGCCAATGACACTAACCGACTTCTGGAAGCTCTCCAGATACTCGTGCGCTCTCTTCTTCTTCTCCGCGTCGCCGCCTCGCATAGTCAGCATGGCCTGCAGCACGTCGTCCACCCCGAAAGCCTGTTGCGATCCGTTGGTAGCCATGACGGACGATGCGTGTTCGGTCAGGTCAAAGGGCCGTGGGGTGGGTGCGGAGGGAGCAGCAACAGCTGCCTATCAGATACGGTCGCTGAGCGGAAAGGATACAGCGTAGGGACTATTAAGTAAATCGAAAGCGCCGACGCCTGGAACAATGCAGTGGTGACGAGGCACAGCAGGTCACCGCAAGAGATGAAGGGGGGAGTAAAGAGTAAAGATGCGTTGCTTGTGGAATCGCGAGAGAGGCAGAGAGAGGTAGAGAAGCTTGGGCAGAAGAGGTTTCCAAGGTTGAGTGTGCAGGTGTCGACGTAAAGAGGGGCCTAAAAAATACAGCGGGCTCTTTCATCGCTTTGCCCGTTGCCATGTGAGCCTGATAGTCACTTATCGGGTTTTCCCTGTCGCATAGGCTCCTTATCCCGCCTGTGGCTTGCAAGTAATTGGGGGCCAGCGGGCGGAGCTGGCAGTGTTCCGGCTAAGTTCTGCGCTAACGTTCCTGTGGCTTAAGCGCTAACGAGAAAATCAGAGTGCCCCCCTAAATTTTAGTTGTTACATTGGCGACAGCCGCCTTTCAGCCTTTCCGCCTCGTCGAATCTCGTCGCGAAAATCAAGACACACGACTTTGTGACCTTCTCACGCGTTGCGGTTACATCCACCGGCCTTGATACAGTCAACAAACGAGCTGCGAACACCTAGTACAGCTTGTCCTGAACACCGAAACAATGACTGGACGTGGTGGTGGCGGTAGCCGCAAGATCCTGCTCCCTCCCATCAACTTCATCTTCAAGCTCCTCCAGACGCACGCAACGGTCAAGATCTGGCTGTACGAACAGCTGGCCATCAGGATCGAGGGCAAGATCAGAGTACGCTACATATTTCCTACCACTGCATACACATTCTCCATACTACGAAGCTAATGCTTGTGCACGCAGGGTTTCGACGAATTCATGAATCTCGTTATCGACGATGCCGTCGAGGTAAAGCAGGTCAACAAGACGAATCCGGAGGAGAAAAGAAGACAGCTGGGTAATATTACCCCGACTCGATACCGATAACTAATGTGGCTTCGTGTTGCTAACTGAATCTACAGGGCAAATCTTGTTGAAAGGCGACAACGTATCATTGATCCAAGAAGCCGTATGAAGGAAATGTTGACTATGGGTATGAATTGGGAGGGTCGTCGACAAAAATAATGAAGATCGCGCTCCGGCGTACAGAGGACTATACTGCAAATAACTCTGGGCACCCAAAAATGGCTATGGCATACTCGTTTTAATTTGTGTCGTTCTTCGTAGATTCTTTGATCTGACCATCCCCGAGAAAGAGGCCATCTATTGGCTGATCGTGGGGTGCAACGGGGATAGACACTTCTGATGAAGCAGGGAGGAGTTGTTCCTGCAAGGCTAGAGCATACAGCAATACAGCTGGTCGGCCATCTGACGTTTTCTCCCCAGGTGAAGCAGCCAGCGCGTAACGGTGAAGAAAATAGTCGTAGAAGCCTTTGCCGTGACCGAGTCTTCGGATGGCGTTGGACTCCGGGTCGATGTCGAAGGCCACTCCGGGCATAAGGATCAAATCCAACGACACATCGTCGGATCTGCTCCCATCAAGCTCGCCCACACTTCGCTCCCTCTCGTGGATGGTGGCGGCATCAACGCTCGGAATACCCCACTTGTCTCTCTTTAGGGAGTTGTAGTCGTCTATATCCTTCAGACTCACCATGTCCATCAGCCTAGCTGGCCCATCACCAGGCCGCAGCCCCGACTTGTGTAAGTAGGGCACAAACACCTGCTTGCCTGCTGACAAGGCATGCTTCACGATCGGGTCTGTCTGGACCTCTCCGCCAGGCATGGACAGGTAAACCGCCACTCTCTTGGCGCTCACATACGGACTGAACCTGGACAATGACTCGAATATAGTTGTACCTACATCTACGGTCAGCCAGCCGTCTCTACTTGAATCTGGTTTGTTCACTTACTCTGCGACGCAATGGATTCCTGCGAGAGGCTGGCGAGTCGTTGCTTCATCAAGGAGCGAAGCTGCGTCTTGGCAGCAGTAAGAGCTGATGAGTTCATGTCTGTCCCCTGTGACATGCTTCCCAATTCTTGCTGTATGAGGAGTGTAATAAGTATCCTTACGGTATCGTACAATACCTGTGATCTTCCATTGGCTTATACTATGCTATCAGTCCCTGCTTGAGGTCCTGTCCTGTCATCAACGCATTCATGGGCGGCCCGGATTAAGAGAAGGGTCCGGCTCGGAAGCAAAGGCCGCCGAACCCCACCACATGGTTCGGGGTGGAAGATGTAGAGATTTTTAGAGAAAAAAAAAATCTGTGCTACTTGGCTGCTAACAAATTGCTATGACATTCTCCATATATGCATATTATACTCAAACTGTGTGACTCCTGAGTGAGGACTCATATACGCTTATTTACGGCTGAGCTATTTGCCTCATAATATTCGAGACATCTTTGTTCTCTTATCGTTGTTTACACTTGTACCAAAAGTACAAAACCACTCGGTTTATCATTCTTTTATCTAATCCATCACGATCTAATCAATCACACCTTGGTCATACGACATCGTCATGACAGGGGAGGTCCACTACAGCCAAGCCTGGCCGAGCCGTCTTTAGTGGCTCACAGCGTCTCCTTGATCCGATCAGCAGCACAAGTTGGGCGAGCTGCAGCATGCCGATGCCAGGCTGATAGGTACCTCCTACTACCTCCCAATAGCTACGGCCCCTCAAGGTGCTGTGCTGCCTCAGAACCTGCAGCATTTTTGCTTGGGTCACAGCCACCATTCACAGTATCTTTCGCAAGGATTGAAATAGTGCCAGGTACTTGATATCTATCCCCGGAGGTCGTTACGACAAGTATTGCCTCTTGGCCTCAGACGTGTACACAATAGGCACCCGAAGCACCCACTCTACCCGCTAGGAAAAGCTTGGATAGAAAAATCCACATTATACTCGCAGGCTCACCCGTATGTATGCGACTTATACCACCAATAGTAAGCCGAACCCGTCTTCCTAGGTAGCTTTCCCGCGCGGCATGATATGATCTTCGTAGCTGCGGCTGTACGTTGACTGCTAAGACCAGAGGCGAACGAGGTACCTAACCGGAAAGCCAATGGCTGCGACCTCGCGAGAGCAGGGATAACAGATCGCCCTTGCCAGTCTTGTGCCTCTAGGCTCCGTTTGGATGGGAGCCCACCGTGACAGCGACCGCGACCAGTCGCAGAGCTTTCCACTGCGACCCATTCTCGCCATTCGCGACACCGCGACCACAACCGGCAGCTCCACCGTCCTGCCCGCATATCCAGTCCCTGCTCGTTCTGTCTCGAACCCCACGTCGCCAAACTCTAACGATACAAATGTAGCTTCCTCCTCGCCAACCTCGACCCAAGTTCATGCTGGGATCCCTCCTTCTCGGTCACGTACGAGCCATGATTCCTACCACGTCGATCTCGACTACGAGGCGAATAGTAACCCTGCCGCCGATAGTCGAGGTCCCAAGATGTCGAGAGCACCGCTCTTGATCCGTTCTTCCCCCGGCTTTGGCACTGGGTCTTACGGCGCTGCCCCGATACACCCCGAGACCAAGGACTCGGACAGCGATAGCGAACCTCTGGAGTCGCCGAGTAGGAGAGTTAGCACGGGAAGTCGTGATTCGAGACGGCGTCATTCTCTCGATGCCGGTCGCTCCGCAACCTTCCGAGCCAGCACCTCTTCCTTGAGCCGGAGGAGGAAGAGTCAATCCGAAGAGATTGGAGGATCTACGGTAGCCGATGGCCTAGAAGGTCGTTTTAGTATAGGTGAAAGGCCTTTGATAAACGACCTGGACACCAGTACCAAGTCGGACGCCTCCTCGGCCAACGACGAGGATGTTCTCGACGACACGACCGAGAGCACTGACCAAGATCCTCCTGACAACTCTCCCTACGCTCAAGTCCGGGCCTCTGTCTCGCCAACCGACAATACGTCGCTGTCTATAAATACACCTCGCATGTGGACATTGTCCACCTTGTTCTCTATTCTTGGCTCTTCCACCAACCTATTCTTTTCCTTGAGATACCCCAGCGTTTCCATTACACCCGTCATAGCCTTGCTCCTTGTTCATCCTCTTGGACTTTTATGGGACTACGTTCTAAAGCGCCCCGATGACCCCCCTGAAGAGTTTTTGGACGGCGTACGAATAAGTAAAGAACCATCATTAAATGGCGGCGCTGAGGGGCAAGCGGCTCGTAAGGAGATAGGCCGCGCTACGCGCCTGCGCCTGTGGCTGGCGCAAGGTAGATGGAATGAGAAAGAGCATAGCTGCGTGTATGTCAGCAGCAATGTGTCTTTCGGATTTGCATTTGCAACTGATGTCATTGTTGAGCAGACTCAGTTTTATAAGCAGGACGTCGGTATTGTATACCAGCTCTTGCTCACGCTATCAACACAGATCCTGGGCTATACATTCGCCGGCCTCGCGAGGCGCTTCTTGGTGCGCCCTGCCGGGATGATCTGGCCTGGGACGTTGATGTCAGCCGCCATGTTCGGCACTCTACATAAAGAGGAGAACAAGCCGGCCAACGGATGGAGGATAAGCAGGTGGAAATTCTTCTTTATCATCTGGATATCGGGTTTCCTCTTCTACTTCCTTCCCGGCCTCCTGATGCCAGCGCTGAGCTATTTCAACGTGATCACCTGGTTCGCGCCAGACAACGTCGTGGTGGCGAACCTATTCGGAGTGGTTTCAGGTCTGGGCCTGTTTCCGCTCACGTTCGACTGGGCACAGATCGCTTATATCGGCTCGCCATTATTGACACCTTTCTGGGCGGCTATGAACGTTATCGGCGGCCTCGTCATAGTGATGTGGATAATCGCGCCCATTGCGTATTATAGTAACGTCTTCTACTCATCTTACATGCCGATGCTCTCGGCATCAGTCTTCGACAATACCGGAAATATATACAATGTCAGCAAGATCCTGACGCCGGATTTCCTCTTTGATAGAGAAGCGTATTCGAAGTATAGCCGGGTGTTCTTGCCGATCACCTACGTTCTCAGCTATGGACTCCAGTTTGCTGGGCTGGCGTCGCTTCTTACACATACAACTTGCTGGCACGGCAAGGATATCTATGTTCAATGGAAACGATCTATGAAAGAGGTCGAAGGGGAGAGCAAGCCAATGTATCAACCTCTCCCAGGCGAGACCAATGGGGCTCCTTCTAATGGAGAACGTCCGAGCATCGCGGCATCTAGTTCCGTCTTCGATAACATCTTGACACACGAAGATGTTCACAACCGCCTTATGAGGAGATATAAGGACGCACCGATCACATGGTATTTATTGACGTTCGTGACGATGACGGCAGTAGGCATCTTTGTCGTCGAATAGTGAGTCCACCCATATGCGGCGAGTCTGGGGGCATTTGCTTACAAGTACGCAGCTATCCGATTCACCTGCCATGGTACGGGTTGCTGCTCGCCCTCGGGATATGCGCCGTGCTGTTTATTCCCATCGGCATTGTCATGGCGGTGACAAATCAGCATAGCAGCATCTACCTCATCTGCCAGCTCATATGCGGCGTCGTCTTCCCCGGAAGGCCCGTGGCCAACATGGTTTTCGTCACATACGGCTACATATCCTCCGCGCAGGGCATAAAGTTCGCCGCGGATCTCAAGCTGGGACACTACATGAAGATCCCGCCGAGGCTCCTGTTCCTGGTGCAGATGGCGGCGACCGTCGTGTCGTCCGTCACGCAGATCCTCGTGCTCAACTGGATGTTTCGCAACGTACCGGGGATCTGCACGCCGCAGGCCATCAACGGCTTCACGTGCCCGATCGCGCGCGTGCACTTCAACGGGTCGATCCTCTGGGGCGTCGTGGGGCCGGCCGAGTTCTTCGGGCCAGGGGCGACGTACCGCGCGCTGGTGTGGTGCTTCGCGATCGGGGCGGTGGCGCCGATCCCGCTGTGGCTGTACGGGCGCGGGCGGAGGGCGAGCGTGGCGCGCAAGGTCAACCTGCCGGTGCTGTTCGGGTCCCTGAGCTGGATCCCCCCGGCCACGGGCCTCAACTTCTCCGTCTGGGCCCTCGTCTGCTACGCCTTCAACCACGCCGTCAAGATCCGCGCCCCCGCCTGGTGGGCAAAGTACACCATGACCCTCAGCGCCGCCCTCGACTCCGGCCTCGCCTTCGGCATCGTCGTCGTCTTCTTCGGATTCATTTACCCCGGCTGGATGCAAGGCTTCAGCTGGTGGGGCACAGACGTGTACAGGCAGGGCTGCGACTGGCAGGCTTGCTCGTATAATACGGTGCCTAATGGCAGTCGCTTTGGTCCGGACCATTGGTAGAAATATCATGGCATGGTTCTTGACGATGTTTATGCTTGCGTTAATAGCAGGAAGCTAGCGAGGCGCGGATTGGCATTGCGTGTACTTTTTATAACGGCTAGAATCTAGATTTAAAGAGATAAATAGGTAGATCCTGGAGTAGATTGGGGGCTGTCGAAATCGACCTCAATATAAAATTCTACATCTCAAGAACTGCCAAGCAAACAAGCCCTATTGATATGAGAAGTATGAAGCTTACCTAAGTAACATCCAGATCCGCGTGTATGAGGCTCATGTTTATCACACGCGAACGCCTGTTGTGTGTCAAACTAAAAGCACCTAGGGGTATATACGTATGTACACTATGCTTCCCAACTCTGCATTCTTAACAGCTAGCAATTCCGATCACGGCTCCCATATCAAAACGACGACAGAATCCACATCCTCAGGCCCGTCCTGCGTGTGCACAGTATCATCCGGGTCCCAATCCTCCTCGTCCGCGTACGGGGAGGAGGAGCCGCGGCGCTTAACATAAGCCTGCCAGACCTCCCCACCCTCGCCACACCGCGAGTCGAGCAGCCGCCACGTGCGCTTCGCGCCAGCCCACAACACCACGCTAGGCGCGTCGGCGCGCCGGCGGGGCACCTCGTCCTGGCGGTCGAAGGTGAGGCGCTCGGCGACCTTGACCTGTCCGCTTTCGGTACCGCCGCCTTTCCTGGCCGCAGGCGGCAGCACGTCGACGCCGTCGGGGTACCGCGAGAGCGAGCAGCCGTTGACGAGGATCCAGGCGTCGGCGCGGAAGAAGAAGCGCTGCAGGAAGCAGTCCTCGCCGCAGAGCGAGGCGGCCAGGTGCGCGCGGCCGGCGGCGAGCCGCGGCCGCCGGTGCCGGTAGTGGTGCAGCGCCAGCGGCTGCGCGCCCGCCTCGTAGCGCGCGCTGCGCGGGCCGCGCGCGGAGTCGGAGTCGGAGTCGGAGTCGGAGTCGCCCGGCGCGTACAGGCTCGGCAGCACGTGCAGCCGAGCGTCCGTGTGCGCTGTGATGCAGCGGTAGAGCTGCTCGTCCCACTGGCCCGTTGCCGTTGCTTCGGCACGCGGCGCCGTCTCGTTCAGGCATGGCAGCCGGGATGCGGTGTCGGCCATCGCGGGCGTGAGAAGGACGGCGCCGCCGCCGTACGTTGTTAGCGTCGCATTGGCTTCGACGGTCCAGTCGGCGCGCTCGCTGGGCAGCCCGACGTATTGCCTACGCCGGGCGTCGAGGCCGTCGAGGCGCGCCAGCAGCCGGCCTAGCGACGGGAAGAAGACGTCGTCGTCTACGAGGGCAAGGAACTGCTTGGGCGGGCGTCCAGCACCCAGCAGCTCATCGCTGCGCCGCGTGAGCCGCCCTATCAGGTCCCGGTACCGGGCCGCACTGTCGCGCGCTCCGTCCGGCGCCCGCAGTATCACAGCCTCGATCCCTGCCTCGCGCAGCCGGTCGGCGATCTCCGCAACCTCGGCGCCGAACGCGCGGTGCAGGGTCAGCACAAGGTCTGCGCCGTTGGAGTTACCTGCACCGTCTGTAAGCCAGCGCGCCCAGTCTGCCACCAGCGACCAGTTGCCGTGCGCGAGACGGTCGTATGAGGTTGATATGCCGAACAGCAACGCCGACGCGTCGATGCCGTCCGGCCTCGGCGACTGCGTCACCGATAGCGCGAGGGCCGGGCTGCTGCTGCTGCTGCTCTCCGCATGTAGGTCCAGCCGCTCATCGTCGGCGCGCACCCGCCGGAAGTCATCCCGCGGCGTCACAAACGGTACCCGTGAGATCTCCGTCACGCTCTTCCGGGTCCGGGCGTCGAACTTTGGACGCACGCGCCGCGACAGGTACGATATCTCGTTCGACAGGCCGTACTCGCGCGCCAGGTACCGCAGATAGACCGACTCATCAGACGGGGGCGGCGGTCTGCTCGCCGCCGTCTCATTCTGCCACGTGCCTCGGGTCTTACCGTCGGTGTAGTCGTAAATGCTCGGAGGCCGGGACAGGATTTGCCGGTCCGAGTGCCTGAACACGGCCAGAAGCATGCATGTCCCCACAAGTACTACGGTGAGCTGGAAGATACCGACATAACCACCGTGAAACGGTCTGAAAATGATCATCGCGTCTTCGAGGATCTCATGAAGACATGCGGAGGTTGGGACCGACTCGCAGATTATCGAGATAACGTAAGAATGAGGAATAGAAGCTCAGGGCAGATAAAGGAGGGGAAAGGGACTTGTAGCGGTGGCTTCATGCCACTGGCTCTCTGTAATATTTGCTCTGATAAGGGGAACAGAGCAACCTGCGGTCGTTTGAGGGGGTACAGTTATCGATCAATCCCAGCCTAGAGTAGCTAGAATTGAGACTTATGCTCGCTGTCGCACATTAAAGCAGTGCGTATGAAGCATTATTGTCTTGACACTTGAAAAGGACAAAGATAAAGAAGCATGGGAGAATGCCTGATCCTCCCCGTAGGAAATCGAATACTGACATACTGGCATACAGGAATAGAACCATTCTGGGAGGGCTAATTAGGAATGGCAATGAAGTTGGAGGTGTAACACATACTTTTTGTAGCAGCGTATTTCCTGCCAGCACCCTGGCAAGATAACGAGCTATAATAATGAAGAGGCGATTGGAGCGATTTCTCCGGCTAATGTTCCCTTACTTTCGAAGATGGTGTGCTTCAGGCATCGAGACCGTTCGCTGCAGGTTTGACCCCCTGAAATACTCCGCATCTCTATAAATACTCTTTATTATACCTAGGCGTCCAGGTATTTTACTGAATGGTTGCGTTATCTGACCTGCATTAGACAATATCTTACTTCTTGTACTTACCCCTGAAAGGATAGACAATGCTTGACTTAGCTGCTGAAATTGATCACGTCTCTCGACCGCAACATGCCTTGCATTACTCTGGTGTAATAAAAGACTGCCGTGATAGAAACGAGTAGGGTCTTATTAGTGTAAGATAAACACGATTCCCAATCTCCACGGTTCTCGTCCGAGAATAAAAACAATACCTAGAGCATCGAGCCAAAGCCAGTATTCTACCATTTCCGCCAGCCTGGTCGCCTCCGTGATGGTAGGTATTCATTTCTTTGGCTTATCGACCTGCACAACGTTTTGAGGGGCTGCTTTTCCAGGAGCAGTAGCATAGGAGCTTGGATCGTTGTTCTGGACAGTCTGCCTGGCATCCATGAACATGTCGAAGCAGCTAGCGAGAACTTCGCTGAGATCCTGGTCCGCAGGAACGACGCCCGTGTCAACGATAGCCTTGAGGTGTTCTTCGATTTTATAGAACTCGTTGCTGTTTTTGCGGTATCTGTCCGGTATGCCGCTGTTGTGTAGCAGGGCCAGAGTGCCGCCAACACATGTGTTGACCGCGGCGATGGAGGTCTAGTACGGGCACTCCTATTAGCTCCCGCTTGTTCGCCATCTATTGTTTAGAATGCACTCACGATTGCTGTTCCGTATTCGGACGGCAGAGATCCAAGGGCCGTCAGAACAGCACCCATGGCGATCTGAATGAGCATCAAGGCCCAGGTAACAGTGCCCACGACACGGAACCTGTAGCTGAACTTGGTCTTTTCGGATAGGACATCTTGGTACAGTCCATCGCGGAAGCCGTTGGGAGGCCACCAGCGGCTGGTCGGGCGGACGATCTGCTGGCTTTCGTCGTCCTTGAAGACCCCAACACCTCGGCAGAACTGAAGCCATTCGTCATGGGAGAGGACGCGATAAGCTATATTCTCGTTGCTTTTTGAGGGCTGAGGTTTCTCCGGGGGTTGACCGCTGTCGGTTGATTTTGACGGTTTCGGTACCGGTTCGGTAGACTTTGCCAGGTCGGTCCCGTCATGCTGATGATGAGACGGAACTTTGGTATCAGGTTCAGGTGGGAAGATTATAGTCGACATTTTAGGAGCTCAGATGAGGTAACAATACAAGTGACGAGCGTGCAGGTTAGACGAATAGGAGAAAGAAAGGGTTCACGATCATGATGATTTGGGAGGATATCAGTTTTGATTGGGCATGTTTCCATTTACGAATCGCCATAAAACGACAAAATATTTTCTGATTTGAGCACTTGAGGAAAGTGGCTTCTTGTCGTTTGTTACGGTTTGCAACTGTCTTGCTTACCTTGCCTACCTGCTCCACCAACTATATTCTAGACACGAAGGAGGTCGGATGGCACTTGCTAGCTGACATCAAGTTACGTATGTACAGAAAACAGGTGACAGCGTTGATGAGAATATCAGGCTTGATGAACAGTTATTCGGGGGAAAAAAAGTTGACTGCTTCCTCTCAGTTGGTCTGCCATCTCATTGTTGGTTGGATTTGTGAGAAGATGACTTTGACGACTTTCAGGAGAAAGACAAGTACAAGTACAGGGTAGGAGGGGTAGGAGGCACCTAAGTTTAGCGCATTGACCGCCTGGCAGAATGAGAGCTAGCGCCATAGCTCCCCACTTTGAAGGAAAGCAGATAAAAAAAAGGTCGAGGATCTCGAAGAAATATCTAATTCACCGGAAAACACCCGCCTTTCTCTTCACTTGGATGCCCCGAGTGCGTCTACTTTATGGTACAATTGCATGCTACTACCACTACTGCTGGCTTCTATTCGAATTGCATGTGGGTATGTGAGCCGTACTTCGAGATCACCTCTTCGAGCTGTGCGCACCATGGCTTCCGAAGCTAAGACCAAGAACGGCGCCTCGACGGCCACGGCCAATATCGAAACCCTCGTCCGAGATGGACAAGAATACACCGAAGTCAAGGAAGGTCTGGCTCGTATATTGGTTCCTTTCTCAGCCAAAGATGCCGCGAATAAGAATTATAGCGAAGTCGAGGAACAACAAAAAGTCTTTTACAATCCCATCCAGCAATTCAACCGCGACTTAACTATTCTTGCCATCAAAGCTTATGGCCAGGACGCCCTGGCCAAGAGACGCTCCTTTAACTCCGAAAGAGTAGCTAAGCGCAAGCGAGACAAAGCAGATACTGGACGAGATCGGCCCGTGAAGCAAGAGAAGGTGGCCCAGACTGCAGAAGCCATCGAGTCTACGGCTGGCGACGCAAAGGATGTAGTATCTGGAGAACCTCAGAATAGTCACGACGTCGATGCTGAGGGACAAGGACCCGGAAACACCCACAACGACAACAGCACAAACCTTACCGACGAGACACCTACCAACGCCGATCAGCCCGCCGATACACCACAAACGTCTGACAAACAAGATTCTAAACCTAGTGAACCGAAACAAATGAGTCAACCTGCCCCTCCATTCACCATACTCGATGCTCTATCGGCTACAGGACTTCGGGCTCTGCGATACGCTCAGGAATTACCATTCGTCACCTCTGTTACCGCGAACGATCTTAGTCCGTCGGCTGTAGAGGCAATCAAGCGCAATGCTCAGCATAATGGTGTCGATTCGAAAGTCAATGCCACGTCGGGCGATGCTCGTATGCACATGTACTCCCTGCTTACTCGACGCGAGGCGGGTGAACAGTCTAAGGGCAAGCACAATAAAAAGAGCCCGAAGCAGAACCAGAGCCAGAGCCAGAAGTACGACGTGATTGACTTGGACCCTTACGGAACCGCCGCCACTTTCTTCGACGCAGCCATCAATGCTGTCCGAGACGACGGAGGCCTGCTATGCGTCACTTGCACCGATTCGGGAGTCTGGGCATCGCATGGATATCCGGAGAAGACGTTCGCCTTATATGGCGGAGTTCCCGCCAAGGCTTATTTTTCTCACGAAGTCGGACTACGCCTGATACTCAACGGTCTCGCGTCGACAGGGGCAAGGTATGGACTGGCTATAGAGCCTCTTCTGAGCTTGTCAATCGACTACTACGTCCGGATTTTCGTCAAGGTCAGAAAGTCACCTGCCCAGGTCAAATTCCTGTCCGGCAAGACAATGATTGTGTATAACTGCGATCAAGGCTGCGGGGCGTGGGAGACGCAGTTCTTGAGTCGCAATAAGAAGGCGACCAACAAGTCTGGGAAGGGTGTGTTCTACAAGCACGGACTAGCCATGGCACCGACTTCGGACCAGATGTGCGCGGAATGCGGTTCCAAGATGCACGTAGCCGGCCCAATGTACGGCGGACCGTTGCATTCGCCCGACTTTATTAAGAAAATTCTTGATGACTTGCCTAACGTCTCGGGCGATGTTTACGGTACAAAGCCGCGTATAGAAGGCATGCTAACGACGGCACTCGAGGAAATGCTGCCGGCCCCTAAGGACGGATTGGAGAGCTCCGAAGAGGACGAGGTGGCGGCGATTGAACCGTACCCATTCTTTTTCCATCCGTCAAGCCTGGCCGGTTCGGTGCATTGCATCAGTCCCGACGAAGACAGCTTCAGGGGTGCGCTGCGTCACCTGGGCTATAGAGTGACTCGCAGCCACTGCAAGCCCGGCAGCATCAAGACAGATGCGCCTTGGTCGGTGATTTGGCATGTGATGAGGGAATGGGTTCGCCAGAAGGCGCCCGTGAATCTCAGCAGGATCGGGGAACTTAGCCCTGCATACAACTTGCTCAGATTGGGCAAGAAGGACGAGGCTGCGGAGGAGAACACAGAGGACGCGGTGGGTAAGATGGAGGTGGTGTTTGATAAGAAGCTAGGCCGAGATACGTCCAAGCCCGGCCTCATCAGATACCAAACGAACCCCCGAGAGAACTGGGGTCCTCTGAGCAGGGCAAGTAAGCGGTGATATCAGAAGTAACATGGTCATAGACTAGGAGTTGCGAGGCATTTATGAATGTTACGGCTGGGAATAGTCAAATGATACCCTTCCTTTTCTGCTCTTTTTCCTTTTAATTTTCTCTTGCTGTCCCCTGGTGTAACACTGCTCACCGGCCTGTCGGGATCGATATCAGTCACCCTTCACCCCTTAAGCAGCCTGCCAAGCAAGCTGCTAATCTCCTACTAGAATTGCAAGGGAGGTTAGACATAGGAGGTTGATAAGTAATCCTGCGCCTCTTGACTTTCTTACTAATCTAGAACATTCCGCTACTATTTGAAATCACGTCTTGATGAACATCCTCATACAAAACACGCTCTGAGAATTTAATACTTGATATACGATCAGAAGTCCGTAAAGCGGCATTGCGACTCCAAATTTGCATATATACCTCATAGGCACGTATGCCTAACATGTCAACCAGTAACTCCAGCATGGGCCCGGTTAAGCCCGAAGACATCGTGCTTATCTCATCAAGCCAGTCCCAGGCTCCCAGCAAGCCCGACGCACATGATGTCTTCAGTTTGACAGAAGAGACCGGCGAGCAGGGACCGATATTCAAGCTATCCCAGACTCAAGCTACAGACGTCCCGCAACATTTGCTTGACCAATTCTCGGTCCGAGAACTCCCTCAGCACCTACAGAGCGGGCCGTCGCGCCATGTTCATGTCGTCGTGTCGACGGGCTCCGGGACCGGTCTCTCCCTGAAATTCTACGGGTCCGTTCTGCGACCCCTTCTTGAGAGCTGGGGTGTCCGACCACTGGCCCAGTCCGCCGACCCGGCGGAGCGATCAAAGCCAAACCGTTACAACCTGGTGGTTACACAAGACGCCGACAGCGTACGTAATCTCGCCCAACATCTCGGCCAGGCCACGTCGGACGCGGTGCAGCACACCGTAGTGCTTCTTAGCGGCGATGGCGGCGTCATTGAGATGCTTAACGGCAAAGCGCCGGGCGACACATCCGGCGCGAGCACCTCTTTACCGCTTGTCGCGATACTACCCCTAGGCACGGGAAACGCGCTGTTTTATTCGCTTCACAAGCTAGTCATGGCCTCAGCCGGGACCCCAGAGCCCTCCGGCCTCGTCCAGAGCCTCCGCACGTTCTTCACAGGCCGCGCCGCGCCGCTGCCGTCCTTCAAGGCCGAGTTCTCCCCCGGCTCCCGGATTATAAGCTACGCACTCCCCGGCGGGCAGGACGCAGAGGTCGAGAGCCGCGCGGGCCAGGTGGCGCAGCTGCACGGCGCCATCGTGGCCAGCTACGGCCTGCACAGCCAGCTGGTGTGGGAGAGCGACACGCCCGAGTACCGGCGGCACGGCGACAAGCGCTTCGTCATGGTGGCGCAGGAGCTGCTCAAGGAGAGCCACGCGTACGAGGCCGACGTCGAGATCGCGTCGCCGGCGCCCGGGGCCCCACGAGAGAAGATTGCCCGCGGGCGCCACGCGTACGTGCTCGCCGCCTTGGTGTCGAACCTCGAGCGCTCCTTCACCATCTCGCCCGCCAGCCGCCCGCTCGACGGCAGGCTCAGACTCGTGCACTTCGGGCCCGTCGCTGGTGACCACGCCATGGAGATTATGATGCAAGCGCGCGATGAAGGGAAGCATGTCGGGATGACGTGGGATGATGGCGGGGAGGAGGGGGAGCAGAGGGTCGGGTATGATGAGGCGGCCGCGGTCAAGATTACGACGCGCGAGGAGGATGCCAGGTGGAGGAAGGTCTGCATCGATGGCACCATTGTCGAGCTGCCTCGTGGGGGAAGCATGACGGTCACGATGGAGGATAGGCCTCATCTGCAGGTTCTGGTGGATAAGTCGGTAGTCGGATAGGGGCTTTAACGAGTGCTGGACGGGTGGCTTCAGTAGCCGGTATGCAGATGTTCAAATACTTTTTGAGACTTTAGGTGCCTAATCTAGGCTCATAGATGGCTCATCTCTCTGCATTGTATATTTCGTAGGATGACTAAAGCCATCACCAATCGGCCGCGCTACTATAGCTGAAGTGTAACCCCCAACACAAGTGGCGCAGATCGTCTGCCCGGAGTGTGAAGATAACTCATCTCATAGACAATAATGAAATTCAGTTTGTGCGCCTCGGGTTCAATGCCATGCATGGGATTGGTAGATACGGGTGGCATTGGCAACCACGCTGTCTTAAGACGCAGACATCCTACTCCGTGACAAACGACAACCACACTTTCTCGAATTCTAGGGCATATTGTGACTTCGGCACCATCTCGCCGACCTTCAATTCCTTACCCCTATTTTTACCTCTCGTTGACTGAACCTGCAGGACAGTACAAGGAGCAAAAGAAAGAAACCCATAGCCAGTAAACTGCCTACATGCTAGAAAGCGGTAATATAAACTCTAGCTCGGCAGTATTTCAATCAATATTACTTCTGGCCAATACCCAGGTATCTATTTCCATCAATTTCCTTCATCCGTTCCCTACTTCCGCGAATATGAACCTCGATTATTTGAAGCCATGCCCATAAGGAGGGGTGAGCACGGGCCTTACCTAGGAAGCCGTCTGAGAAGCTGATGAATCTCCCTCAAGTACCTACCTACTGTAGGTAGGTAGGCATCTGACTTTTCGCAGCAGAACCCGGATACTGGCCACAAGCAGGAATAAATCTGGGTTTACGCTTGCTACTGTCAGCGTTATATCGCATTGTTCGGTCGAACAGGCCGCCGCCGCAAGTCGACATGAGAAGCCTGTGCCCAGAGGCTCCTACATAGATGCTCATAAGTTTTTACCTAAAGCGTGCCAGCATCTGAGATATTCGAACCTCGTGGGTTTCGTGACGAGCTGGCCATGACAACAACCGCCGGCTTGTCTACGATCGTCGTTCCCAAAGGTCCCTCTGTGCGGTCGACCGATGTTCGTGGTAGTCCGTTCTCACGCCTGTTCTGAAATAAATCGTGTCCAGCACCGACAACTCTTCCTCGCCTGTCTGGAATTCGTATTTTGTCCGACCTGATCAGGGTGTATCACTTCCAAGTGTCTTGTATGTCCAGTGTTCACCACATCATATACCTCCTGCTTCTCGGGTTGCAAGTTGGAAGGTTTGTCGGGCGTTTCCATGCGATGGTGTCGAAATCGTGATGACTGTTTGTGGTTTTCGGCTCCTTTGTTGTCGATTACGGCACGGTATGCGTTTCTAGAAGGCGGTTCATTAGCGAGATCCGATATAGTAGCGGATTGTGACGACGATGTGTTGGCGGAGAGTATTAGGGGTGGTGTTGGATTCGTTGTCTTCCCTTTAATGACGAGATTCCCCAGCATCACCTACCTTGTGGCTTCCTTGTTGATTCTAATAACGTGTAATCGACTCTCCTTGTTCTGGGAATCCCCGTCGATATGTTGATGTGTTAGTCGCTCTTTCGGAGAGGCTCTGGCCCCTGATAACCCCAAGTTGCCTCCTCTTGTCGTCGTAACCAGAGGTTTCTCGATGTTTTCTAGATTGCGTGTATTATGTGTCAAGATCTAGGATGGCAGTGGACTTCCTCTCGATAGTGGCTCATTGATCAATTATTATGGAGGAAAATAAGGGGGACCGGGCACGGGCTAGCACTCGGTCTGTGTACTGGTCACGTTTGATACACGATATTTTATGTCGGCAATTCCGAGGAGCTAAGCTAGTGTAGGCAATAACAACAACGAATAGTCCCCCTTAAAGGCTGCTATGTTCATTATACAGTACGAGATACATCCAATTGTCAGCCGCCGAACCGTGCGGCGGCAGAACGATACCTGGTTTTGCTGCACCTCTGGTCTCACCGGTCCTTCCTAACTAATTTGCCTAGTTTAAGCTAGCAAATATAACACTTTCTAGTACTACGTAGGGTTCCTGTTGAAGGAGTGTAGCCAGATCTTGGTTTCGTGTGGACCTAAGGACTCGAATCCATGTGCCGACAGTGACAATCGAGACGATGTATGGAGAAATTGGTTGCCAGATCTCCGGCTGCACCCTCACCATGCAGGGTTCTCCAGAGGCTTCTTGCCGGGCAACCGGGCTAGATTGTTCGGTAAGTTCCGGTGAAAAGGTACGGATATCGTGATGCCTTCAAGGTGGCTAACACTGAACCCGCCGACTGTTACAATGTTATGGAAGGACTTTGAATGAGAGAGACATGAGTGAAATTTTATGGTGTAGAATTACAGAAGAGATAATCTTATATCAACAACTCCTCACCGAAGACCAGATGTATCTAACTTCTTTGGACCTCGTACAGAGCATTGTGGTAGATCGCCCGCACGGGCCATTATAACAAGAGCGCATCGACACACGGGCCCCCTGAGGTCCATCCAATCCCTCGGGAGCGGAGTTTCCGCTCCAGTTTCTCCTCTTGACGAGTTACGACTAAGAAGCAGAACATACTAGCTGTGTCTTTGACCTCCTAAGCAGCGATTGGTATGGGGCAGACAGGTTTAAGAGTGAGGGTCCGGTTACGTTAGAAAATGACATGTAGCTAACTAGGTACCGCTACTCGGTCTCTTAGAGTCTGGTCTGTTAAAACTGACTGCTCACAATTGGAAAGGCTCGGCAACGGAAATAGTGACATGTTTCTACGTACTTGAGTTCCCCCCCTGACCGAGGCAGGGTTACAAGTCGACACCGACCTGCATCCTATGCATAATCAAACGGAAATCTTGCGGCAGGCATGCGTCAAAGCCACAAGAGGGCTCTCTTGCGAGATCTCCCTCTCCTTTCGCTTTGGGTAACCATATCACGAGCGCCCCCTCCAGGGGTGCAACGTCTACCCAGAGGCTCGCTACCAGACACAGAGCCTCTCCGGCGCTACTCTGTCTTGGGACGGGACGGGATGGACAGCCAGGCGGGCCGGGGGGGGGGGGGGGGGGGTGCCCTATTACCGGTCTTTTCCCTCCCTTATGTTCTGGGCCTCCTTGCCAGATTTGACGTCGTGCGTGATGGTTGTCCCAATCTGTTACCGCATTCGGTTCGTTACTTACGCGTGCATGGAGACGTGCATCGTGCCTGGACCAATGCCGCAACGGCATTGCGTGCTCGCTAGCTATGATCGATGTCAGGGATAGTTAGGGACGACTCACATCTTGGCCACGGTATCGTTAGGATTCCTCATTCCTCGCGTTTTGTAGCCCTCCCTGGCCGGGACGTCGAGGTCGTAGCTGAGGCTGATGGGGGTCATCGCCTGCTGGGCCGCTTCTATGCTGTGCTACGCTACCCTTCTGGGAGAGAGATGGCATTAATGCTGCGTGCCATATTTCGTAGCCGCTGTGGACGGACCGCCAGAGGCACGACGGGCGAGGTGACATTGACGTCTCATGCAAGTCATACCATGCTGCCGACAGCTCCTTCGTACCCACAAAGAAGGGGACTCGTGCGAGATGTCTCTTGCTGCTAACCTGGTTAACCGTCCTACCCGTAATTAAGACATGAGCCATGTCATAATAGGCGGTGCGTATTGTATACCTATGTTTCCAGTAGTATCTTCTCTCTATTTGGTCATTAAGAAGATCATTGATCCCGGTGAGCGTGTAGCAGACCGAAACTTTCAATAACCGCACTTCGTATAGTATAGCAAGCTAACCTCGAGCTGCCACCGTGGGAAAGCAGCCTCTCGCAGTCGTTGCCGGATATGTGGAACCCGGTTCTAAGGTACCCTGCAAGAACCGGGTCGTAGTAACATACACGTATGTAGTCGAGGGTGAGTCTGGCTAGCCAGAGATGGAGCCTGCTTCTCCTCGGCGGGAGGGTGTGTGGGGTGATGGATTATACAAGAGGCTGCGGAGGACCTTGTCCTTTCTCATACTTAAGAGCTCGCCCCCTATTACGCGGCAGGCAGGCTCTCTAGCTGTAAAATCACACACTCGGTGCTCTAATCAGCGAGCTTCCATCGTAAGTTCCATCTCGCCTGGCCATCTTTTGTCTCCTCACGAGACGAGCCGCCGAAAGACCTCGGACCGGGGCCTAAAGAGACGTGCTTGACCCGAAAGAGCAGACGCTATAGCCCCTTCGGCATTTCTAGATGTTGACAGCTCCCCGTCCGAGCGGGCGAGATTGGCGATGAGGAGTAGTTTATGCGCCCGCTCGACATACTATGTACATGACCTCTGGGCCGCATACAGAGCGGGCTTCTATAGGAGAGGAACTATAGCTCAGCCTGCCTACGTACGGGCAGATCTACCGCAAGCCCCCCATGCCCGCCGGGCTATCATTGGGTCGCACAGGGCATCCCGTGTTGGCCAGGGCGCGGTTAAGGGGTATACCAGGACTCTGTTATACGCACGACCGGCGCAACATATCTGCTGCCTTCCCTGATTCTAGCCCGTCATCTGTGGTCGTGTGAACCCACCTGGATGACTTCACGACACCCTTTTCGAAAATTCCTCTCGGACGCATCAGATAGGCAATTCGCTGTATGGGGAAAAGATGCCTCGACGCGCTGACGCCCGCCCACGGCCCGCCGACTGCAGCCATGATCGAAAAGAGAAATTGTATCGTCGTGATTGATACGCGCTCCAAAATTCCTCGTCTTACCGGGCCAGGCCGATGCTGCGCTCGACGGGAGAATCACTGGATATCATGAGATAGATACATCACGTATGTGACCGTGTGTGCTCGACGTACGCGCATGAATCCATTTTTACGCAGTATCCATAAGAGGATCCTCAATGTTGTATTCGAGTCGATCGCGAGTTCAAGCGAGCTACTACATGTGACAGGTAAAACCAATATCTCCTCTCCCGTCCGAACGCCGCTGAAGGGAGATATGTATGATTAATCCAGATCGCGCAGCGCCATGAGAAGCAGCTGCTGTACCACCCCCATTATCTATGACGGCCCCGTCCCAAGTGCCACCCAAGTTGTAATAGAAACGCCTGATGTCCTTTCCTTTGACCTCGCCGAGATAGTGACAAGACTTGCCTTCCAATTAACGTCCTGGCCATTTTCGGAAATGAACTCCCGTAGACGCCTGCCCCAAGACCGACATCGTTCTGATCCTAAAATCCTCTCTATGGCCCGGGTCCGTCCCCTCTCCATTTCAAAGTGGCCAGCCCGGTTATTTGGTTCCAACCTCGCTGATATGCCAGATATTCCGTAAATCGGCCTCGACAAATTCCATGTACCGGGATGCGGTCTCTTGCTCTCCGTTGATTTGAGCCCATGATATCCCAGATTGGGGATTTACCACCCCATTTCCTTCAATGCCTCGCCATGGTAATCCGTGCCGAATTGGTGAGAATCTCTCTCGATTCTCTCCCTCCCCTTTCCCCCCTTTCCTCCCAACATATCGAGTGGCGATGAGGGACGAAGGAGGGGGTATGTTGCGTTTTTATGATGATACGTTTCTGACCCATGGGAACGGCGGTTGTTCCAAGTAGATTGGGTGGAAAATGGTAATTATTATTAGCTGTCTATGGCTTCAAGCCGTGGTATTCGTAATATTCGCGGAGAAGGCTCCATGGTATGAATCAATGTCCTCCCGCGCGGTCATCATCCGCAGAGCGGACACTGGCCGGGCTGGACAATATAGCGCTCGTGAGGCCCCTTCGGACAGGCGTGTTTCTGGTCGCCGTCCATGGAGGTGCGGAAGAAATGGGCGCCCGGATCTAGACACGATGTGTAGATATAGTAGTTCTTGGTGAAGTCACACATGGTTAATGAGTGGATGGCTGATATGGTGTAAGATGTTGTGCTTCAAGTTTCTTCATCAGCCTGCGACTCGGGCTCATCAGGTGTTCATGAATCTGCACGTACCGTATATGTATGATCGGAGAACAGCTCCTCGAGGTAAGGTTAGGTTCAGCGTAGACTCAATGCGAGTAGTATGTATAGCTAGAGTTTGCGGGCAAGGGCAATGGCGTGAGAGATCTTATGCAGTTCCTGGGCGGCTCTGGAGATCAGATGGTAACGGCATGCCAAGTAGGTAGCTTATATATGTGTATAGTTCCCTACAGGCATCAAGTTGCACAAGATAGCTTACAGGACCTTATATGATGGCAGTTCAATAAATAATAGACATTATTATTAGTTGGGGGGTATGGTCAGCCCGGTCCCTGTGAGTACGCGGACGCGTAAGAAGCAAAGAGGAGAGATATATATTAAATCTAATGGGTGTGGGTGGATGGCGGAATGTCAATCGTAAATTGGCTGCCAGGCAACGTGGTGAAGCAAGCCCGACGCCTCATGGAGCGGGACATGGCAGTAATAACGAGCACTGTATATGTATATGTATATAAACCGCGATATAATATCTGGAGCCTCGAGGAAGGGCCCACGGCAAGGTGAAGGGGACATGGGTGGAGAGACAGTCCATCCATGTCTGAGAGCGCTGGCGAACAGGCGCTTATACGGAGTACGTCTCAATATCCAGGTCGGTTATTTCACAGCAGCAGAGTAGAAGGGCTCGGTGAGAGAGAAGAGAGAGCTCAGACGGCGTGACAAACTGGGGGGGGGCCTAAGCAAAGTCTAGCTCCATCAGACAATCACTGAAGCATGATCGGACTCTGGACAAGGGCTTGGGAGAGGGCAAAGCTTGGAATATCCCTGGACGGGGAGGGAAGAAAAAGAAAAGGAAAAAAAAAAGGACGTATGTAGTTCGAAGTAGTCAAGCCAGGCTGGTCAGGGTTGTTAGGAAGAATTGACCCCAGGGGCCTTAGGACTTTCAGGGGTGTAGTGAAAGGAAGAGCGGGGGGCGTCGCAAGGACCGTGGAGATCTAAGGGGAGTAGATGATGAGCCAAGTTGGTTCGACTCAGAGAGACCACAGCGCAATATTACTTTTATGTATAGGCTTGGGTTTAGGACGAGAAGGGAAAGTGGGCGGGCGTATATAGAGAGAATGATAATATGACAAGACGCTGCAAAACCAGGAGGTTACATAGTACAGGGAGAAGAAGATCGTCCAGGCTGTTCCGATCGAGAAGCTGGACCAGGTACTTTGGTCGTGCGGGCGCTGTCGTATGCTACTATGCAAGATGTATGTATGCTATGCGTAACTACATGTGCATATGAGGTGTCCATGTAGACGCCCATCAGTACAGCCAAAGCGGCAATGAACTTGATGCAGAGTAAATCGGTTCCGGGCCCCCTGACATTGTTCTGTTCTGTTTGGGTGATCAGCCCTGCGCGAGGACAGGCCGAATTCCCACTGTACTGTACAAGCAGACAGGTATCGTATCTCGGTACGAAAGTACACAAATCGGCTGTGCTGTAAACATGCACGATTGATGTGGCCCCCCGCGTTACGTAGTGCCCCTGGCGCCGCGGTAGTGCCCCTGGCGCCGCGGTAGGTGGGTGACGGTTACATAGTACGTCTTGTTCAGACAGGTTGACAGAAAGACAGGGGACGTACTGTGTGGTGCTCGCTAAGACGATCCCGGGTCGAGGTAACGGGTCGATGATGAGGCTGTCTGGTAATGGTATTGAAAATAACTCGCTGGGTGCCATCACGAGGTATGACTTACATGTACGTAGCATGCGGCGAAGGCTGGCTGGCGGGTTACATGGTAACATTTAATAGTAGTAAATGTTACCAAGACCACACTCTCGGCATTGCCTTTGCTGTCGAACACAACCACAAGCCACATCTATACAATCTAGACCTCCACGTATCTAGGTAGATCTCCTATTCCAACCTGCACTCTCATTAGAATAGATGGTCCTTGCTTCGCTTGCGACTTTTCTAAACCGGAGCGCTCGATATTTCGAGTAGCAAACCTGTAACAGACTTAAGATATGGTAATATTAATCTTCTTCCCCTTCGGCTCATGTGACAGCCCCCCCATCCCCATCTTCATCCCGGAATAGCTGATGTGCCTTGGTGATATCAAGAGTGTGATATCAATTCTTTCGGGGGTTGGGAGTGAGAAAAAAGAGCTCATGAGTGAAGCTGTCGTGTTCCCATAGCGCGGGGGGAAGGGGGGTAAGGGGCACTTCGCCTCTACTATGTAGTACGATGATTACCTAGAGGTAGCTATGATATTCAGTCAACCAGGGGGCCCACACCGAAAATGAGCATCGTAAGAGTGGTAGGGCGATGGAATGAAAGAAAAAGGAAAAGGAAAAAAAAAAAAAAAAAAAAAAAAAAAAAAGCAAACTCAATATCGTAAACGAGATGCGAAGATTACCAGGGCGGCGCCTCCTCAAGCCTCCGTGCGGGCCAAGCAAGCTGGGAAGAAGCAAGAAGCAAGAGACCCCTGGCCGAGCTCTAAGCCGGGATGGAGCGGGGCCCAGCGGCCTGGTAACGTGCCTACCCTGGGTACCTGATGGTAACGGTAACGTACCTGGTAAAGAGCTCGTGCTCAGCAGCCGCAACTCTGTCCGCGTTACATACATAATGCTATGTGGTAAGAGATATATGTGGTAAGAAATACTTGACGCCTTGCCCCCATCACGAAATACATAGTACGTGCCTAGGGTAATGTGATGTAGCAGTAGCCAGCGCTAGCACTGCTGCTAATGCGTGACATGCCGAGCGTCTTATCATGGGCCGTCTACGATTGGCTCTGCTATTCCCCCTGCACATCATATGTTTTGAGGTTCAAAAGGACAAGACGTCAGAACGTGCAGGACACATCTGCGTGCTGACGCCAAATGCCTCAAAAACTGACTCGGGTAATCTCTTGCTAGACAGTCGTGTACGAGACTTCTGGGATTCATAGGTATGTACGAGATGCCTCTCGAGTGCCCGTACGTGAGACCTTGCCGCCTCTAATTTAGCTGCTCTTAGGTCTTGAGAACCTTACGTAACGGTGAAGAGCTCGAGAGGTAACCTTGAAGTGGAATCCGGACCGACCCTCTTCCCTAGACACCGTCTCTTGTCATCGGCCCTGCGGGATGGGGCGCGGCATCATCATACATAGTTCCCGAAGTAGATCCCGTTTCGGGAACGAATAGAAACAGGGATCCGCCGTCATTTTGCTGCCTAGTCGTTACACAAGGCTGAAGATGGAAGCTCAGGGAAAGGATTGGATATGACCAGATGTGACGGACGTGAGCAATTGTGATATCAAGACAGAGGAAAAAGTGAGGCGTCAAATTTCGACATCCGCTCGGCATTCGAACTTGATCTGCCGAGATGGGGCTAAACAGTCGACGGCGTGCTGATCCTCTTAGATGGGGGTCACCGCATAACAACCAATTTTAACCCCAAGTGCCCGTCAGCTTCTTGAGGCCCGCGCAGCAGATCCGGAATTTACCAGGCTGGCTAAAACACGCTCAAAGAATGGGGCTGCCGAGGTTGCTTACCTAGCTATAAGGTAGCTTCAAAGAGCTATTAAGAGGTAGCTTCAAGGAGCTATCAGGTAGCTCCAAGGGGATATGGGCAGGTCGTCCTCGCATATCGAAATACGTGATACGGGCAAACGCCAGGCAGCGCCCCGTCAGCCGAGGTGGTGGCTTTTGTGATGTAACATAGACACGTTTGACTCGCATTGAGCACATTTTACTTTTGAAATTAGCAGGGTAAACAGATGACATCCGCAACCAGAGAAGAGCGAAGCCATTGCTGCACTCGGTCATGACATGGGCGAGCCTAACGAGACCCTCTCAAGCTCCATCCCTTCGGAACGGTTGCCGATGAGCCAGAGCTGTCAACTCTGCGAGAAGCCGACTTGCCGGTCAGATACGTTCATACCTCATAGCTGTATGCAGGTAGACAACTGTACACTCTCTGTAGGCGTGTAAGACTCTCTCATATAGGCAGGCATCAGGCATCTAGTCAAGGAGGTATGTGCCAGCTAGATGTCAGATCGGATCGCACCTTGACTGGCCCGGTTGCCAGACAATATGCAGCAGACGATATAATATAGCAGACGATATTACATAGTAGTCCCTGCCCGGACACCTTGCTGGATCGTATGGTCATCTACGGTAAGCCGAAGCTGCACGAGCCGCTGCTGAATTGGGCAGCTGGATTGGATCGGCGGGAAGCTCCTGCAGCAATTATGGGGATGCGTCCGTCTAGTCGGCGCCACGGCTGGGCCCAATCAGGCACGCACTGGCATCCCACGGCCGTGTCTGTCCTGGCTCTTGACATGTACCCAGGTATATGTCTTGGAACTCGACTGAGCGTGAGCGGATCGTCAGATTGCTTCGCTGCCTCACGCAAACCGGATAGCAGTCCCGAAGGTAAGGGATGAAGGAAATGAACCTGCGTAGCTGTCAGTTTCAAGATTATGTGGGGAGGAAGCCTTCTCGAAGCAATCTGCCAAGGGATCGAGCTGTCGACCCTTCTTTGAAACCGCATCATGACTCGAGGACGTGCGTTTTGTTTTTTCCCTTCTTTTGCTTTTTCACATCTGGAACAAGCTCGAAGATCAACAGGTCAGCAAGTGTTCATAGCTTCCTCACTTTCAGGAGGGGCAGCTTATTTAGGTTGAAACGGCTAGGCGGGGCTTACGTAGCTTTGCCTAGGTACATAACCTGGGTAAGGAGGTCGTATATGTTGCTGCTATTATTATAAGATTGATGCTATGAATCATATATACGTACCTCATGTACATCCGTACACGGCATGGTTCGCGGCTTTTAAGGCTGTTAAAGACCACGGGAGGTAATATATACCATATCACGAAAGATGCGCACCAAACGGGCATGGACGACGCGTACAATATACAATATACAACGTACATATCACGCCTATGCATATCCTGCCTACATGCAGGTACCTAGACTGCTAGGATACCCGGTATACTCATATCGGTACTTTTTCATTCTGCCCACTTGTATCCGACGCGCGCTTAAACATGCATCTCACACGGACCCCCTTCGAGAAATGGCCCGAACATGTCAAAGCGCAAATTTCGGCCCTCGTTCCAAAGTCAAAGCGCTCGTCTGATCTCCTATGACATCTCCTGTCTTCTTATTAGGGACCGCTAAGAGTAAGAGATCGCCCAGCATCATCCTTCCAGCCTTCTTGAATCTTCCCTCGACTCGCTGTCGGCGGCCAAGATCAGATCCATGGGTCGATTAGGCTCGATATAGCATCATCCCAAGTCTTACCACATGGTAGCATCAGTCATGTAGATGCTTCCCCCCCCCCCCCCCCCCTCTTCCTTCAATAGGAATAATGTGCTAGGTAATAAAAAGCCCGAGAGGGTGCCTCAATGCAGTGCAACGCTTTCCAGCCAGGCAAGCCGGGGGTGGGCGAGCCGGGTTCGAGGCCTCGGTACCAATCCTGACAGATCCATAGCCAAGCCAACGGTTCACCCACTGTTTCCCCCCCATGACAATCATATGATATGCCGGATTGTCTTAGTCTATCATCGCCTATTCGATGCTCGCGTGCTTACCAAGTATATTGTCAGAGTACCGGGGGGAGCGAGTAGCGCGACGCATCGAGATAGACGATGAAACAACGTCAAACGCAGTTGGGCTGTCAAAAGTCTTAGATATAGCACGTACCACCTCGCCTGTCACCCAACGTGGCCCGTTTGTATCGGCCGGGACCATTTCTTCTTCTATGCTGTGACGATGAAGCAGGCCCGGCGCTCATGACGAGCTATGTTTCTATTTTCTAGCCAGCCAAAAATGCTGAGCAGTGAGGAACAGCTTCATACGTGTTACCGATAACACGCGACCAGTTCTCTCGCAGAAGCATTAGAGCGGAAATTTCTGGCCGGGTTCTGCCGCGACTCGACCCTGTTCTTCGGGCTGCGCATATGCTAGGCCATGCCGCCGCGACTCGCTATGGTTCGAACATGCCAGCCTGGCAGAAGACAGGCGATCGAGCGCCGGTCGCGCGCATGCGATCGATTATCTGGGAGACGCGCTATGCGCCCCCCGCGAACACATCTCCTGTGTCATCAGCCTACCTGTCTGCGGTGACCTCGTTTGCGCCCCCTCTATAGCGAGCGAACGAACTCGGGGATGAACGCGCAGCTGCGGAACGGGATCCTACCTTCTGCGCTGTACGTCGAGCTGGGCCAGGCAAGCCCTGCTATAAAATCTATGTGAACGATACGACTTGTCGGCTTGTGTGTGCGCGTGATGTTGGTGTTCACTTACGGTCGAAAGGGGAAAAAAAGGGGTTGCATCGGGCATTAACGTGTTACGTACATACAGCGCACTTCGGGAAATTGTGGGCATAAAAATCACTCGCAGCCCATCCAACTGGCTGCCGTTGCGTCTTGTTGGGAACGACTCGGGGCTGCGGAGGAGCTGTCCCGGCGTGTAGAACAAGATGAGGCTACAGGTGTTGGTGAGCTGGCAATCATGTTGGTACTCGTTTCTCGAATTAGACTTTCACGGAGCCACGTAATCATCATGAGGGGTTCGATTCTGGAGACTCTTCTAGCTTAGGTAGGCAAGTTCGTGCAGTCGTTAGCTAATGAGAATCCGATCTGGTCTGTGTGATATCATGTATACATTATGGTTGTGTGATCGCTATAGAGAGGCGCAAGGTTGACTGGTATGATACTTCCGGGTCTAGGTGGTTCAGGTATGTAGATTGTGGCGGTAGATAGCAACCTCGAGACAAGTGACTACCTCCGTAGGAAATCTTCATTGGTAGTATGTGAATGGTATCAAGTGATGATCAAAGTAAAGCCAAACCCTTTTCCCGTCCTTATTCAGGGGAGAGTCGAGAAGAGACGCGACCCCCCGGGCACAGTAATGGCAAATTGGCAATTGGAGAATGCGTGTGTGCCAGAAATTCATCTACCGTAAAATGCTTTAGAAAAAAACACCAGACAAAGCTATTTCCTTCGCCAACAATGCAAAAACATCAGCCGGGCCTCCCCCAATTACACTGCCAAACGTTCTGTCGACCCGTAAAGCTCCTAGCGCCGGTTCCTCGAATCAAAAGTATGGGTGACGCCTAAAAGCAGACTCCGTCGTAAAGTTCTTGAGCATCGTTCCAAATTGTTGCTATGCCCCCCATCGACGATGGGTATAGACCGTGGTTGGTCGAGAAAAAGAAAGGAAAGAAAGAAAGAAATAGAACGCCGTGATAGTAAATTGTGAAAATGAGTAAGAGTCACGTGTCACCCCCTAGAGGGTAGACGCCCTTCAGAATCTCCCAGCACCATAGAGCGGTTGCGTCCGTGTCTTTCAGGTCTCGTATCCAGTCGATACAGAGCATGGCTGTCTCGTTGGCGTCCTGGTCGAACCTGTTACCCATCAACGATGTCCGTATCCGTACCAGAATGGGCACCTGTTGCGTCAGATGTAAGATCAGGAGAATGCCGAGGAGATTCTGGGTCCAGAAGAACAGGCAGGGGATCAGCCGCTTATGGAAGCAGGTAGGGGACATGGTGATGGGCCACTTGAGCATGGCCTTGAGGCACTCCGCAACACCCTCCGCGTCGTCTTGCGTCACTTCGTTCGGGTGGTGCAGTGCTTTGAATACGAACGGTCGGTGGACGAGATACTTGACGTAGTAATATCGCGTCCTAAGGCTGGCGGCATGTATGTCCACGGCGTAGGGGTAATTCACCGGAGGTGTATCCAGGTCTGCCGTAAACATGAAGTTCGTGTGGAGATCTGGCACGGGTGGCGGATACATCGTCTGGTCCTCGTATAACTCTTCAGACGGGCTCGAGAACGTCCCGTAGCTCTCCTCCTCCCAACGCAGATACACAGGCAGAAGTCCTCTCCACTGATCCAACTGTTCGGCCATCTGCTTCATCATTATCGCAGCCGGGGAGATCGGCGATTCGACCGGAAGGGGTGTAGGGCCGAAAGCTTCATATAATCAGTTAACAGTCAGTAGCCTTTCTATAAGGGAAGAGGGATCTAAGAAAATGCCCGGCTCTTTAATAATGTCTTACCATTGGTCAAGGTAGTGTGAAACTCGACGGATAGTCGCCGGAGGACTATTTGCGAAGCGAAATGCTCTTGGAAGTGGGATGCCTGATTTCCGAGGTAGTCCTCCTCGGAAAAGGAGCCGCTGAAGTCAGGCAGTCCCACCAATGCCTCCAGTTTATCGAGGCCAGTCCGAGGAATGTTCAGCTCCATGTTCAGGCATCTGCGACGGCTTAGTCCAATATCTAATAACAATAACGCATGGTGACCTACGTCTCCATTATGGAACAGTGCCAGAAAGCTCTTCGAACCAGATCGCCTCGATGAGTCCTCAGTTCCTCGGGTTTGCTAGAGATCGTGTTAGTATTGACAACGATATTGTCTCTAGCTATGTAACGCACCTGGTTAGCAATGCATGACACGCAAGGGACGCCAATGTCGTGAGCCGCCAGAATTCCTGTATCAATCAGCTCATGGACTTCAATGTTGGACGGGAAAGCTACCAGGTGATGAGAGCATGTTCCGTAATAGATGCTAGGCGAGAACTTGTCAGTGGTAGTACTTGATATTGACTCAACCGGATATACTCACGCTGCCAAAGCAAATATCTGCACGTTTTCCAAGCTGCACTCGGTTAGATTAAATCCCATCCGTTTCCGAGCCTCGTTGAAAAACAACAGCCCCGGTGGCCTCTCCAGAGTCCCTCCCCTTACGCCACTAGGGCGGCCTTTATACGTCTGTATGAAAGTATTAAATTAGTAGCTTTTCAAAATTAGAGAAGATGAAAGGGAATATTAGCTGACGCGTGTCTAAGTCACTATGCGATATTAGGTAGGCAATAAAGGAAAAACCGGTAATGTGTGTAAAATGTGCTTACGGAGATAGGAGCCCCCTGTATAGAGCTCATAGCAACGTCGCCGAGCGCGAAAACCAGGCAAGCTAACGTCGAAGAGCTGCTCTCGTCAAAGCCGTTGTTGGCAACAGCAGGTAACACCTCTGCTTGAAAGACTTGCCGATCCATTATGGGATGTATTAAGTTGAAGGTGTCAAAATACGACTTGGAGAGCCGCTGCATCGTATCCCAGTTCGTATTCAGCCCGCCCGCCTGCATCCCCTCAACTTGGCCCGCCGAAGGAACCTGGAGAGGAATAGACGCTCCCTCGCTACCCAGATCAACCGAGTCGTACAGATTCGTCGGGAGAGATACTGTCTGGCCCTGCAAGCCTAGCAACATAGCCGCCCCGTCCCTTTCCAAGCGAGGTAGGTCGGCGCTGGGATTTTTGGTTTCGAGCATCTGTTGTATGAATGGCCATGATAGCATTTTATGAGTAGCGGAGACGTATTGAACATCTCGAGGTGAGACAGGGGGTATTGCTGGGGGTTGGATATGGACGTTCGCGGCAGGCCATGAACTAGACCGACTAGTATCTAGCGCCACAGGGGGAGGGTTGGTCTGAAGAGGCCCGTAGATGGACAGCGGGAGAGTACCTCGAGCATTGAGGCTATCGACCTTCCCGTCTATGTTCCTCAGATTCCCCTCAAGGCTCTTCAGTCGCTCCAATATCTCAACAAGGGTCTTGTCTTTCCTGTAGCTCGTCAGTGCTGTCCCGCATATCGCTGTGCGACTTGATACGGCTCGGACTCCCGTCGAAGGCATTTGAGAATGGTACGTACTTGGTCGGTTGAGGCTCTCGGTATTTGCATTCCAACTGACGGGGTTAGTAACAGAGACGGACGGGGCGAGACGATCCATCTTACATTCATTCGCTGTTCCACATTTGGCTGTTAGTTATAACGTCAACTTCGAGGCTTGGGCGAGTCACTTGGAGTATCATCGAGAAGCTGACAGGAGCTGTACGACCTCGAAGACGTTTCGTATTTCCTTCTATTTCTCTTGGTGTCTGTCCCCTTGGGTTGACTGCTTCCCGGCAAGTTCCGAGCTGATACGAAAGGTTTCAGTTACTAACCTGACAAGTAGCGCACTTTGGTCTCTCCTCGCTACATCTTTGCTTGCGCTGTCTGCAAGACTCACAGGCCTGGAGTGATGGTTAAAAAGAGCAGATCCTGAAGGGACCGGGGGGGAGATGACGAAATACCTGGGCTGCTATCGCACCCCGCTCCTTTCTGCTGTTGTTAGGCGTCGCCGGTCCAGCAGAACTTGAGTTGTTGGACGTGCTCTCGGGATTCATCCTCTACGATCAAAAGGCAGACCGAGGAAGTGTAGCTGAGGGTCGGGAGAGTAGCCTCTGGATTCGAGGTCGATGGTGCCGAGTGTCCTGTCGACCGAGCACATGACAGAGGATGAGAAATTAGTGCTAAAGTTGCGCCCAAACACGACCATCCCTAAGAAGCGCGAATCCGTCGGAGCGAGCTGGATGCAGGTCAGGAGTGGTATACTTGCCGTCTGGGGATTGAGGGACTGTCGCCGGACCGGACCGCAACGCGTGTACGGCGGCGGAGGTGATTCAGCTCGGATATCTAGGACGCCCTAGAGGGGGTGGACGATGGCGAGTGGCCGGGCCTGGGTCATGAGTGCTGCTGTACCACGGATTGATATGCAGTAGGTGCTCTTCGGAATGGCACGAGGGCAAAAACTGATTGAATTTTGGTATTTTTTGGAGACTTTTGGGTTAAGGCGAGCAAAAGCCGAATGTTTTGATGACTGTGGAGGGCCAGTTCTCACGGAGGAAAGGCCGACTCCGCTGGCCGCCTCGCCAAAGAAGGGGAATACAGGGCCCTTTTTTAAACGGGCGCCCGTGGATGAAAAAACAGAAAAAAAAAAAGGGACAGGGACACACACGCATCCATCCCGTCTCTCCTTCATGCTGCCAGGCCTAGAACCAATTTACAAGACTTGAGCACGGCCAGCGCAGTGAGGCCCGACTTTTCCAGTCCGCCACACGCACGACCCGGTAAAGCCCTCTCGGGGGCGCGGTGGGAATGTATTTTTTTTTTCTAAGGGTGGTTGATGCCACGATGCTGGGCTGGACTCGGGAAATAATTGGATGTGGCTTGCGCTGTGCGAAAGGGATCAATAGGGACAGGACAGGTAAAGTGGACAAAGCTCAGGGGCTGAAAAGAGCGGCTGCAAGCCGGGTAAGGATACCAGAGCGTCCATGGCGGTCCAGCCATACGGCCGCATACCTCGCACTCACCTCTCCTCATCTGGCTCCGAGACCGACCACATGTACATTTTTAATCAATGTAGGAGCGTAGGAGCTACACTTTGCGCTCGCTGTTTTGCTGCGGCTTCTGACCCCTGCTGCCGGTATCGTGAAGGACATAGACTCAGGCCCCAGAGCAGACGGCGATGTTGGAGCAGAGCACGTCACGGAATGGCTGGGCATGGCCAGAGAGCAGCAGCCGGGTCGGTGCCAGGTCCACAGGCGATGAACTGGACAGCAGGGACAACAAGACCGGTCCAGTCATATCATAACTCCTCGTCAAGTAGACGTCCAAAAGGGTAAAGTGTCGACGACGGGCGACAGGCTTGGCTGCCGAAAAGGAGCTAAGCTTTCACGTCATTGCCGCACCTTGCCGAATGGCTATGAGGACAACGGCATGACCGGGCAAATGCTGTCGCCTGTCAGACCTGTGCTCGACGGACGGTCAGCCCCAGGCAAGTTTAGACGTAGGTGTGAGTTCCGGGTCTAGATCTGCCATGACAGAACAGACACAATCCGACGTCTCTCATTGGGGCCGCGGCAGGGGAAGACGAGAGAGAGGGATGCAGTTGCGAGACACGGGGAGGCCATATAAACAATCCAAAAATAGATCGAGGGAGGCCGAAGGTGAGAGAGCCGGGGCGAGACAGAAAAAGGAAAAAGAAGGGATCCAGAACGCGTCCAAGGTCGATATCCAATTGGTGGCGAGACACATTGACGGACCAAAGTACCAAGCTCAGCGGGAACAACCGCTAAGTGGGGGGACTGGAACGGACGCTGTTGGGGCTTCTCCATAGGGGGGCTGAGGGGCTGAGAGGGTTCGTTCCGCGCTGCAGCAGGCGTTCCCAAGCCCGACAAGTACCTGGTTAATGGAGGAAGTGTGGGGGCTTAGGGGGGCGTAGGAGGCGAAAAGCGCACAGACTTACCGCATACATACGCCATACACATCCGCAGATGCAGATGCTACCGTATGAAAATAAGAGACGCAAATATTCGTTAAATCCCATTTCAGCTCATATATCCCAAGGCCTCTTCAGCGCATCTTCAGTTAAAAGAAAACGCAGGCACCAAACGACGGACCAACAGGCGGTGACATGGGAATTACGTAGGTCTGACGGTGGTCGTTGGACGGGGCCTAGACCTCGCTGGAACTCCTCGCCAGCATTGGACTGTGTGTCTTGCCGGCCCCGGGTCCGTATGCAACCAAGCCCTCAGCTGAGGCAGCGCCCCCCCTTGGGAACTCTTCATTGGAGAATGCAGGTTCCTCGAGTAACAGATGATCTCTGTGATGATCTTCGCCTTTTTCAGCGACCCTCGCTTGAGCCGCAGCCGAACCCGGGCGACGACATTCCGACTTCACCTCTATTCCACCCAGAGACCATACCGCTCTTCCCACGTGTTCCCGACCCGCGGCTTACGGTCTACAGGATCAGCTGCAAGAAGCCTGCTGTCCTCTGTCTTCGCCCCTTGCCGGCGATCACCGAGATGAGACTTGCAGTCATCATCTCGCTAGCTTCATTCACTCTTCCTGGGGCGGTTTCTTGGGAGGTCGTTGTCGCTATTGTCATCAGAAGCATCCAGGGCTTCTGGTGCGGTGAATACAAAGACTTTGCCGCATCTATGGGCCTGTAACTCTGTTTCATACCTGCCCCTGGGCAGAGATGCGTGGATGGGAATGTTCAATACTCGGCATTAGATCAAGTCGACCCATCAGTACAAATCCAAAAGTGTCGAGATGATAAGTATCAGAACTCAACAACCTCACGAAATGAAGTTTTACTTATAACCTGGCAGAAGAAGAAAAATGAAAATTGTTTGAACCTGGACTTTGCCTCACCAACTAATATTCTCCCTTTTTTTATTTCTACCATCTCTTAGTCTATCTTCCAGCATCTACTAATACTTCTCAGTGAATGCTATTTACATCTCTTTATGTGATGATTTTATGCTTATATATACTAATTACTTCTTTCTAGCCGAGCACCATCTATGCAGCGCTCCGGCTAACCACGAGTGACTTTAACATGTCGCTCGTTCAAGAGCGTTTGACCTTGGGGGCGACGAGGAGAAAGCTGATTTGAGTAGAATAGTACAATATAAACGCCGTCGCGGCGATCATCTCAAGATCACCGGCACTATCTATCAGAACGTTAACGTAAATAATATTGATGCACGAAAAGCTATGAGCCTAGCAGCTATTAATGCCCGTTGTGCATATAATAACATCTAGTTAAAGAGACTCCCATAGCAGAGGAAGCTTACAGGAGGTTGGGGCTGAGGCTCATATGGACAAAGCTAAGACTTGACAGGTCAGGGGCGTTGGCGGCGCTCGGGTGAGAATGAGTTAACGGCGGTTTAATATATGTCGGTATATTCATTTCATACCTATATACCCAGTCTACATTTGCTATCAAGAGAGAAGGTACAAAAACATTGAAGAAAGGGGGGACCAGGGGCAGGGTGAAAGGGGTTGAGAGGTGGTTAAAAAAAAAAAGAAAAGAAAAAAAAGGACGCCGCCGACGCAGTTCGAACTGGCGACGCACCCTCCAAAAATTGCACCCACCGGGATTTGCACCCGGGTCTTTCCCTTAACCACTCGGCGAAATGGGAGGGGAATGAGCTATACTTCTGCTCCATGGGTGCGTTCTGTTGCTGCGGTCTTCGCCGCGCTGAGGATTGGATGTCTATCTTACACTATATGTCTTCCGTTTCTCGGTCAATTTCGGAAAAAGGAAGCAAACATCGAAGAAAACGTAAAGGCGTTCTTGAACCTGGTGTTCACCCCGGTAGGACTGATGCTATCCAGACCCGACCAGACTCACTAATCTCGTCAACCAGCGCTGCACAGGTCTCTCCCCCGTGCGAAGGTATTCATCATTGTCAGCGCCAATTTCACGGCAACCATTTGTCCTCATTATTCTCTACTTGCGCCTTTCCTTTCTGGGTAAATATGAAGCCCAATAGCCAGATCACAAACCCTTCCTAACTGGCTTAATAGCACAAACATGCTACGACCCTCTGAGGCTTTCACCGTCACCACCATGCCCCAACCACCACCACCATCACAACACACTCGGAAAGCTCCCCCAAGACCCTATGCCTCCCTCTTCGCCAGCGCAATACAACTAAACCTCAAATCCCCTCCTCCCAACTCCACGATCCTCCGAAACCCCAACTCCAGCGCCCGCGGGCTCAACACGTCCTCATCATCAGCCAGCGCGCCTCTATCCAACGGCCCCTTCCTCGACCCCTCCAGCTCCCACAGACGGCCTCCCGCCTTCACAAACGCGACAAAGTGGCCATTACCCGGGTCCTCGTCGGTGTTCCCAGGCGCCACCGAGTCGCCGAGCGGCGCGCACGCTGCGTGCGCCGCCTCGAAGGCGGCGTCGTGATACAGCAACCCCGCGCGCTCGTCCGCGGTCTTCAGGCCCGCCGCGGCGTTGCGGATGCGCTCAAGATCCGAGCCAGGCAAGATGTGAGCCGCGGCGCCGCCGTTGACGGCGCAGTGCAGGAGGCCGATAGACCCGCAGGCGTTGCCGATGGTCTGCTTGAACCAGAGGACCTGCTCTTCGGGACCGGCGGCGTACTCGGGCCTCCGCGCGTCCTCGGCGCGGCGGTCCGCGGCCCAGCCCGGCGTCAGCGGCAGGATGACGAGGAGCGCGAGGGCCGGGCGCGGGATGTGCGCCATGGTGACCTCCGGCTCGTCGAGCGACCACACGTCGTGGAAGGCGAGCTCGGGGGACAGGCCGAGCGTCGCGGCGAGCTGGTTCATCACCTCGGGGTTGTTTTCTGCGATAAGGCATCAGCGGTTCTGTTCTGTGCTGTGCTGTCCTAGAAGCGAGAACTGCGGCTTGCTGAAGGGTTTCGCACCTAGTACAACCCATCTCTTCTGCTCCATGATGGGAATGTGACCAGGCCTGCTCCGGAGAGGATATCGCAATCGGGCCCGAGAATCTGCTACGGTGAATGGCAGCCGTGAGCATAGGACATGAGTTTTACACGAGGCTCATTTGATGGACGTCTTGAACATGACTAAGAATTTACATCAAACGGCAGGCAACAGAGCGTACTCGTACGTGCATGCAGGCCGGCAGGTGCACCCCACTATCCCGTCCACGACCCCGCCAGCCCAGCCCTCGCTGCGTCTGCCCCTTCCCCAAACAAGTAAGCCCGTTCAGCCCTACAGAGACCCCTGGCCCCACCATATCCCCGTCGGGTGGGGGGTTAAGAGGTACTTTGGAATAGTAGCTCTGCCATGTATTCTAACATCTCTGCATCTTTTACCAGGTGTAAGATATTTTAATACTTACTATTCCTGAATGCTGGCACAATCATAGATCACAGGTCATAGATGAAGTATGTCTCATATATGTATTGTAATTATATAGTTGCGTACAGACGAGCAGCCGACTATGCGTCGTCTTCTGCCTTGCGTGTCTTGTTCTCTTTCTTTAACACGGTCTAGTCTATCAAAGCCTGACCTGCGCAGCAGCCTCTTCTAACCAGGAATTAAGTCACGGGAGTCCTACAGACCCTCTAGAAATGACGGGGTATAGGTAGAGGGAAAGAGAGGAAGAAAGAAGGGGAATCTCTCCCCTTAAACCTTCTCTTCGACCGTGTCGTTGGCCAGGTTCTTGTTGTCCTCCACGTGGTGCATCTCGGCCGCGAACGTGTGGCTCGGCTTCCACTTGGCCGAGTGCCGCGGGCTGACCTCCTGCATGCACATGTCGGCCTGCTCGAGGGATAGACCCTTGAGTTCGGGGACGAGGAAGTACGCAAACCTGTCTTGATTGTCAGTGTTCTAGTTCGTAAGGAAAACAAGAATACCATGGAGAAAACTGACGCTAATGAGATGCAACATAAGGATCCCCAGAGGAAGAAGACCTTCGGTCCCAAGTTGGCCTCCTTTTCGCCCACCAGATAAGGGGTGATGACGGCAATGATGGTGTTCCAGAACCAGTTGGACGCAGTCGAGATACCGACACCGCGGGATCGGATGGGCAGAGGGAAGGCCTCGCCTACCACCACCCACGCCGTCGGACCCCAGGTGGTGGCGAAGAAGGAGATGTTGATGCAGATAAAAGCGATCATGGCTGACACAGCAGCCGAGTTGTGCGCCTCTTCCCGTCCCTGGGTGACGCCGATGGCGCCGACGATGAACTGAGAAACGATCATGCCGGAGGCACCCGTCAGCAGCAGAGCGCGGCGACCGAATTTCTCGATGGTGTAGAACGAGATGGGCGTCGACAGAACGTTGACGAGGGTCGTGATGAGCGAGATGAGGAACGGGTTCGAGATGGTTCCGAGCTGCTTGAAGAAGGGAGGGCCGAAGTAGAAGACGAAGTTGATACCGGTCAACTGTTGCATGCACTGCAGACCAGCTCCCAAAAAGGTTCGACGAATACTGCTGTTGCCGTGGGACAGGGAACCTTTGAAGCAGGCAGTCCAGGAACCGATATACGACGTCTGAGGAATGTGCTGCATCTCGAACTCGTTGTTGGCTACAATCTCAGCGAGTTCGTCCTTGATATAATCCGATTCGATAGGCTGGCCACGAACGAAGGCGAGGGCCTTGGCAGCCTCCTCGATCTTGCCTTTCTTGACATAATAACGGGGCGACTCAGGGAGGATGAACAGACCAACACCCAAGATCAGAGCCCACAGGAACTGCACACCAATCGGGATCCTGTACGAACCCGTGTCGGGACGGTTTTGAGTAGCATAGACGACGCAGTTGGCCAGGAGGATACCGATGGTGATGCAGAACTGGTATCCAGACACCATAGCGCCTCGAAAGGCCTTGGGTGCTATCTCGGACAAATACAATATCACGACAGCAGATATAAAGCCGACTCCGAAGCCAGCTATCAGACGACCAAAAACAAACAGGACCTCCTGGTTGGTGCTGGAAATCTGCATAATGCAGCCAACCGTAAAAACGAAGCAGCCTGAGATAATAGTAGGACGTCTGCCGACGAAATCCGCGATGTCACCGCCGATAAGAGCGCCGAAGAAGGTACCGCACGACAGGATCGAGGTGAAGAGAGACTGGGTTGACGAGGGCAGCACGAAGTTGTCCTTGGAAACGCCGATGGGAGCGGCCGCGTCGTAATCGTAAGGGACTCCGGTGTAGAGCGTGATGAAGTACGGCATAGCCAGCACGCCACCCATCCAACCTACACGAACAATCAGCATACTAAAGCGGCATATGCCACGCAGTCTTGGAAGCAACACTTACCGGTATCGTAACCGAAGAAGATACCACCGAAGGCGGCGAAGGCGCAAATCAGGTACGCCTTCAAGGTGACGGGCGCTTCGACGCGCGCCACGTCGGCAGTACCCGAGACGACGACACCTCCAGCCATCTTGGGATTATCTGTCTTGCGCTCCTCTGTGTATACGTAAAGGGTAAAGCTGTCACGAACCAGCGCTTGCGTCGTCGGGTGAGGCGATGGCGGCGGACGGCACGTCTGAGACGAGGTGGTAGCAGGGGAAAGGAGATACAGGAGAGGGTAGGACTGGGGGGGAGTCTTTGCTAGATATTTTATAGCTATACCGACGGGCAGGGTTATTTGACGGAAAGCAACCCACGAGCCAGCTGGATGCCACGAGATAAAAGCGAGCCACCCTTGCAGGGCCCTACCAGGCTAGCATCGGTGTGGTTGCAGTCTGGGGGGGGGGGGGGGGGGGGGAAACGTGGTACCCAGGCGGAACAGTGCCTTAGCTCCGTGACGTTCTGGAATACAAGGCTCGAAATTCTTTGGCATAGTAAACCGTGACACGGGGCACGACAACTATTGTCTTTGTATGTTACCAGCGCTAGGCCTCTTTCAGGCGGGCTGTTGTTGAAGGACTCGGGGTGGTCTGGGTGGTCTAGAACCGAAAGGGGTCCCGCTCCTCGAACCAGTCGCCTTTGATGGGCCGGCCATGATTGGGCTGCTGCACGAACTGCAGTCAAGACTTCGGGCTTATAGACAGGGGTGGAAAAGGGCCGTCTCAAGAGCGTTCGAGGGAGTACCTCGTGCTTGTTCGTCTCGCCGATATGCAGCTGAATCTGACCCACAAAGATGCAAAGCATCCGCGGGTCCAAGTTAGGCAGGATCCCCAAGCTGGGGATTTGGGGAATATGGAGAGGATGGGGAGGGGAATGGAGAAGAAGCTATATCAGTGTTAATTTTACCTTCGTATACCGTAGCTCTAGGCTCTTGGACACACCCTAACTTCATGTATACGTGATAAAGTGCCTAAAGAAGGCCATGTAGCCAACGATGGTACTTACGATATAATGGTCTAGGGACTATGCTTGTCCCCTGAGGTGCCCTAGGTGGGAGGTAGGTAAGCTGCTTGCTCACTGTTCCCGAGTTCCCAACAGCCTGGTTGACATTCTCACCGCACTCTGCAGGCTGATATTCTGGCTATATGGGGGCCAGGCATTAGCCTAGCGAGCACCGCGTTTGTTAAACACACCATTATGCACCCATATCTACCTCCTACAGGCAGGTACGCAGCCGTGTCGAGCCATCTACCGCCGGGGAAGAGGACAGGTACCTAGGTAGGCACTGTATTCACGATCGACATTGTCAATCTCGAACGACTGAGAGATGCCAAGCTGTGCGTGTACCTGAGTCGCCCGTGTACGTGTAAATTGCGAAGGTCATCAAATTGTTTTTCTGATATTGGGCGTAATTAGGGAAATGTGCGGGAACAGGGATCGGCCAACCAATCGTCGTAAGTTGGTCTTCCTGAGCCGGCTGACATTCGGTTGGCCGCTCAGACGCGTAGGTGCGCCGGCGGCTGAGGGCGAGAGAGCGTGAGCAGCGTGTGGCACGGGATGAAACAGATTGGAGGGGAAAGGGATTGGGCCAGTCACCTCTCGCCGCTTCGTCTGTAGATGCTCCTCCGTGGTCAGCTATGCTGGTCCTAAGGCGTGCGTTGTAGTAAGTCCCCGAGAATCCCTTGCTGATCTGTACATGTTCGTTGGCTTCTCCGAGTCCCGACTTCTCTGCAACTGAATCCTGACACTTCCTGATGCCTCTTACGCTTTAGCTCGTTGACTGATTTGTCAGAGGCGACGTTACATACATAGATGCGAACCGAGTGTGTCCTAAGCAAGCAGGTAGGCACCAGCTCTTGCAAGTTAGTTGATGATTCTCACCTATCATACGAGTGGTTACTATCTCATCAAACGGGGATACGGGATAGCATCGTCTCCCATTCCCCTTTTCCGCTAAGGACTTTCCCGTCGCGGCTGGTCAGGATTACACAGGACACACAGCCCAGACAGGGACCAGGCTGTCTGATGGCGTTCGCTAAGAGGTCCTATCAGCGTGGCGTCTTGACACACATAAGCTCATGTGCGCCGTCATGACACGACGGCGTATGTGCCGTAGCCTTTTGGGCAGGACGGGCGAGCATAGGTACGGCACAGGCCTATCGTGACCGTTACCCGTCGAGCTGAGGTAGTCGGCTGGCACACCGGCGCTCGGGTCTTGTCTTGATTCGACCGCTCAGCACAGGCGTTATTTCAAATAGGGTATGCGGGAAGGGGTGCTAACACCAGTAGCGCTCCTCCGCAGGCGGATAAAGGTCATGTACCTCGGTGCTTGTCCTTAGTTCGTATCCAGATCGTAAGAGCTCGCCGCTAAGCGACGTCTTGGCAGATCTCTACCAAGTAGGTAACAGAGCACGCGATAGACTACCTAGGTACGCATCGGTGTTCTAGAGCGATGAATGAGGGGGGTTCAAATGTATAGTTGGACGTTGCAAGGCACGATGATCGGGGTACCGCGTAATGGATGCGATGCGAATTGGGAATGTCAAGAGATATCCGATCTCATACTGGGTCCAAGCCATTACAGATCTGATCTCATTCTGTAAACGCTAGCAGGCCTAGCTTAGCAGGCCCCATTTAGAAAGGAAGGAAACATGGGGAAAGGTGGAAAATTTCTCGAACTTCCACTCCCCGCGTTCCTAAATCGTCTCCAATTTGGTTTCGGCCCGATTGCATTTGACGATAATCTCGACAAGCGGCAAGAAATATTCAACGATCTAATTCCCATTCAGCAAGAATGTCCGAAGTGTCACGCCTCCGTGGAATTTTTCACATTTATACGCCATATGTGCAAATAGCACCAAGTCTAGCCAGATCTCATGATGCGTAGACGAAATGAAAAGGCAGGGTCGTCGAATAGCTTCATCATATTCGACCGATGTGCGGATATCATGGTGTCGGAACAAACAACGCTCCCGACGGATTGTGGCCGAACTCAAGCAGTACAATCCCTCCCACACCATACACGATGGCGTCCTGCCCGACATCCGCACTGCCGCATTGTTTGTCGGCAACCAATAGCCCAGTCTCTTTGTCCCTCGACCATCTACCTAATCTCGCCAATGCTAACCTAGGTAGGTAGGTAGGTAGAGCTACGGAGCCAAGTACCATGACTCCCATTAGCTAAGGTTAAGAAAGAAAGCTACAGAACCCAGCCTGGGTAGCTTCCGGATGAAGATCATGGCAAGGTGGGAATTTGAATGAGCTGAGCCAGCGAACACACCCAGGCCACGAGGGGGATCGACCCCCAAACATCTCCAATTGGCAATAGTACGAAGCGTCCCCCCGTTCCCGAAACTCTGGGACGAGGTAGCTAGCCGACCCGGTCCTCAGGTTCCCCCAAAAGACCCAGACCTCAGTGGAGAGATGCTTTATAGGGGTCCAAGGTCGATGGCAAACTTCCAGCTAATCCGTGCTTCCCCGTTCCCCGGATCCCTTGCCCGTCCGTCTCTTCACCATCAATTTCGAGCTGGCAACGTGATTTGCTCTTCAGAATTGTCACTTTCCCTTGCAGAGCTTTAGTTCTTTTTACCCTTGCTCGGAGCGCTTCCGTCAAACTGCCTTGCCTTTTGTTCCTTCTTTACTCCTTGACGATGACCGCTTGACCTCGGCCGTATTTAGGCTCGTTCCTGGGACCCTGGTTCCTGAGTCGGCGCTTGGAAGCGAACAGCTTTGCTCTTTTTTAAGTCATCAACATGTCATCTGCATGGCTTTGTTTGCCTCGTGGTACAGCCCTTCCTTGGCTAGACTTGTTTTCATGACCCAGGCTGTTACCGATACGAGCTCTCCTTTTGGTAAAGAGCTGGCTATGTTTGCGAAACCTCGGAGCCGAGGCAGCCTTTCGGACTAGAACCCCAGATTGATACCTACCCCCTAGCACAGCTGAATGAAGTGGTCACATGATAACTGCGCGCGGAGGCTGTTCCGTCTTCTTTCGGCGCTTCCTCCTAGCTTGGTTGTTTGGCTATCATCAAGGCATGACCCCTTCACTACCTGGGTACTTGGTCTAGGTACCGCACTCTTCCGCTGGGCTCGTCGGTCTTTCCAGACAGATCTATCCGACATCCCGTGATCGGCTTCCTGCCATCGTGGCTGAGACCGGGTTCCACCGGCCATGCGCGAATGGCGCAGGCTCGCCACGCCCGTTCTGGTTCCTACCCCGGATATGAACCACGAATGCCGGGCGCTTGGTGAGTCGCTCAACACACATATAATCTCGTGACGCAAAGCAGCGCCGTCTTCGCGCCCAAGACAGCAAGACAAAGACTTTCTGATACCCTGTGGCTAGAAGCGGCCATTGCCGTGTTGGCTAGGATGAGACTTCAGCCAAGGGACAGGACAAGATAAGATGGATACCTCCTAGGTCCCTAGGTAGATATCTGAAGCAAAGACACAATTCTTATACGAGAAAAGTCTCCCACGCAGTCATGGGTTAGGGCTGAAGGTTGACAAATAGAACAGAAACTCTCCAACTTCCTACCCTATCTGGCCTTAAGTAAACTAGGTAGATCTCGAAGTCTAGGGCTGTTCACGAACGGAATAGAAACTCCGACAGCACGGGGGGTGGTCCTCAGCTCAGCGCCCATTGTGTCCGACTGTGTAGAGGTTGTATACCTACATGGTATACCCTACACTATCTCGACCTAAATCCTTTACTCGCGCCATGATACCCTTATGGCTAGGCCATCCTAGTAAGCATGAGAGAAAAAGAAATATCGCAGAAGTCCCCAACTTCTCACACGCATGTTATATTGCCCTCTTTACACTCTCGTGTCATTCGTCTACCAACCGCCCTTTGGTCGTGTCGGCCCAGGCAGATTGTCTTGTACTTATATAAGGTAATGGGAAGCTGTTGTTGCACCCCCCTACTATAACCATATCATGAGTCTTCCTCCCTGTCCATACTACTTGTTCCTTTACAGAAAGTAATTCATCTAATCAAGCAGAGGGCATGTGACGAGGGCTGGCATAGGACTCGGAATTAGTCATTCAAATTCAACTAATAATTCTCTTGGGTCTCAAGGGCCTTGTCTCCCCCTCTTTTTGGGAAAAAAGGGGGAGGAAAGGCTCCTACTTATACACGTTGGGCTGACCGCCTTTAGTCAGTCATCCTTATCTTCTCCAGGCGCCCGAGACGCTGTTGGTACGTCTTGCAGGTCGCCGCATAATGGTTCGGCCTATAGGAGTATCCCCCAATGCCTCCTTCGCCAACCCCTCTGCCTTGGGGCCATATCCATAAGTGTATTGTCTGATCGATTGGCTATAAGGCTCTGATATGTCTCTTGGCACCCCGGGCCGTATCCGGCCGTGTGACAGGGCAAGACCGTGTTGAACGGTAGGTAAGCTTGAATGTTTAAAAAAACATTACTGAAAAAATGCCATTAGGGGCTGTTGACTGAAGTGCTTTGCATGTCGAAGTAGCTTGTGAACCACACCGGCATACTTGATTGACGGCGTCTTTTCAGATATCGCTTTTTCAACAGGAGAAGAGAGCCATGGATGTTGAAGAACCACTCACAGAACAGGGCATAGTGATCAAAGTTATTGTGGAATTGCACAGTGGTTCTGTGATCGTACAACTAGCTGCCGCAGCACTTGACCACGGGGGAACTCAGGTACGAAAGCAGTGAGTCTTTGTCTCTGAGCTAGATATAGCCTCAAGCTATAGGTGCTACCTGGTCAGCCGCTCTCCGCCGAGTTGAATGTCTTCATATTGCATCTGGCCTGTCTCTCGACTACACAAGTAACCATACCAGCTATGACCACAAAAAGGTAGTTGTACGCAAACTCCCCGCCGATCCGTTCCAACGTTATGCAGATTTCCGCATGCAACTACTGAAAAAGAAAAGCCATATCGTATCGCGTCCTTTAATCATAGCCCGTGCGGTCCGTTTCGTCACCTCCGCCTTCCTGCTCGCCGCGTGCTCTGCAAAGCACGAGTCACCGTCAAGCTCTGTGTAAAGTCTTATTTAGAGAGGTCGACTTGGATCATGGTATGCGAGAAAGATCCAGGTCGGCTTCAAAGCCCACTTCCTTCAAGACACGAGCAGAGCTATATGCCATTAGGACAGAGGAAAGAGATGGAGAAAAGACGAAGTGGCGTTTTGTGGGTATAATCCTCTAAGTGTACCGGGGAATCAAGCCGAGCTCCTTGCGTGTCCTAATCAAGCATTATGGAAATCGAGATACCTGAGCAGTCTAGTCTTGCCCGGATGCTTGCTGGCCGCAGCCGCCATTCATGGTCTCCTCCACCTACTTCTGGAAAAACCAGCTGCTCCTCTTACCCGTGTTGCCTTCGTTCTGCAGGCTGGTCACGGTCGGTACCGGGGCGGGGGCATCACCACCACCTCGGAGCGGCTTTGCGATACGGCTTCCGGCATTAGCAAAGCTGAATCCACCACCGCCAGAGGCGTTCAGGCCCCGCGTCGACCCGGCCTTGGCCGCCTCAAGACGTTCCTTGACGGCCGTAAGCTGAGACTCGAACCTGTTTTCTGTGTCAGTACAAAACGGCGGTGCGATGGACGGAATAACAAACCTGTGGTTCGCCGCCGTCAGCTTCTCCTGGCTGTCCTGCAACAAGCTCTCCAAACTAGAGATGCGCTCGTTTCTGGCAATCAGCTTCCGCTCGGCGATGGCTACCTCCTTCTTCAAGCTGCTGTTCTGCTCGACAAGTTGACGCTGGACCTGGGTCAGCTGCTCCAGGTTGCGCTCGAGGAACGCCATCTTCTTTTGCTGGGCACGGTTGTTAGACGAGCGCAGAACATTATTGTACTGCTCTCTGGTCTCGTCAAGCGAGATCTCCAGCTCGACAACTCTCTCGCATCTGTTCTGTAGGTCTCGCATCAGGCTCTTCTTCATGACGTCGAATTCGGCGATTTGCTGCTGCATCGTCTTGCCGTTGGCGAGACCCGGAACACCGCTGTGGAGCGATAGCTCGGCTTGTCGGACGATACCCTGGGTCTCCACCAGCTTAGTTTTGAGATCTTGTAGATCGTCCGATGGGATAGGGTCCCCTGATGAGCTCTGCTCGTATAGCGCCTCGACTTGCTGGATAGCGTTAACGATCGACTGCTCATTCGCGCTGAAAGCTTCTCCACCCAAGTCGAATCCTGCCATCATCTTGGCCATCTTCTCGGCCTTCTTCTTCTCCTTATCATCCAAAACTGCGCTTGTCTCCTTCGCAGTCATCTTGATATCCAGGAGTTGCTGCTTGACGTCGTCAAGCTCTGTCGTGAGCTCCGAGTTTGCCTCCTTCAACGCGTCCATCGTGATCTGCGCTTCTTTGCTTTCGAAGGTAAGGCGCTCGAGCTGCATCTTGGATTCGTTGACCTCGGTCGTCAACTTCTCGTTTTCCTTGCCCAGCTTGCTGTCGTGTTCCTTCAAGAACGACATTTCTTCTTTCGACTCTTGTAGGGACTTCTCGGTAGCCGCAAAGGCTGATTCTTTCTCTGCCAGCTGGTCTTGAAGCTCGTTCTCTCTTCGAAGGAACTCGTCTCTCTCGTCCTTCTCCAGAGGCAGACTCGGGGTTCCGGAGCGTTCCGTCAGCGCGGGTGTTTCGGATCGACTCTCGGGTATCAACCGCGACGGAGTCGAAGGCCGATGTGGCTTCGCGTCAGCTTTCGTGGCGACAACACCGTCGGCCGCCATCGAGTGCACCCATCGATCCTTGGGTACAGTTTCGCCGCCACGCCATAGCTGAAGTTCTCCTTCCAAATTCGAGATGTAGGATTCGAAGTTGGTGATGTTGGACTTGGCCTTGGCAAGCATAGCCTTGAGCTCCGCAGGACTGAGTTCCGCGTTGACCTTCGCCTTGTTCTTGATCGATTTCGCTCTCATACCAAATCGCAGTGTGCTCAGAGTCTCGGCATCGTTGTAGCTACTGGGCGAACAGTTTATAATGAGCGTCGTCCTGCTGTTTCCTCCGAGAGATTCTTGTAGAATTCTAGTTAATTTGGAATCTCGATAGGGGATATGAGAAGATTTGCCGTCGGTGAGTGCGTTGATAACCATTCCCAGGGCGCTCAAACTCTTGTTGATCTTCTTTGCTTCCTCCAGCGTCTGTCCGCTCGCGCCGGTCTTGCCAACCTTTTCGCTACCGGCCAAATCGACGAGGAACAGCTGACCGCTCTTCATCGAACCGGTCTCTAGGTTTTTCTGGGTGATGGTGATGACGAAAATCGAGTGCGAACGCGAGGACTCCTGGTTCATATTTGTGGCAGCGACAGCTCTGGCGTTTCCACCGCGCTTCATTACTTCGAAAACCTCATCTACACTAGAGACGTAGATCTCCAGAAGGCCCTTGACATATACCCCGCGGTTCTTCTCCTCGTGGACGGGTAGGTTGTCGTTCTGGGGGTTTAGCAGATCGCGGATACGTTCCATGTAGATCTCCATGTAGCTGACTCGGACGGTATACTCGATGGTCGGCGGACTAGACATGATACTACTGAATATCTGCTCGACGATACGGGGGGTTATACCCTTGCCGAGTTCGTCCTCTATGCTGGTGCCCATCATCGTGTATGATTTACCGGCACCCGTCTGACCGTAGGCGAAGACTGTTCCATTGTATCCGTTGAGGATGTCGTCGACGGTGGGTCTGATAGAGTAATCAAAGATGTCGGCTTGCTTGCCTTGCATGTCAAACACGCGATCGAAGGTAAAGGAACCTGCAGCTTCGGTCGACTGAACTCGCAGCAGCAAGGTTAGCATACACAGCGGTAGGGTGCGGGTAAGGGGAAGGGGAAGCAGGCGGGTAGACGCACGTTAATAGCACAGGTGTCGGGGCCATCGAAGGAAACGATAGGCTCGCCGCCCGAAGCCAGCTCGACCTTGTTCTGAGGCCGGAAACGGGCGACGACCTTGATGCTATTTGCGCTGGCCATGATGGAGGTTGGCGTTTGGAGGGACGGCTACGCGCAGAGAAATATGTACGAGGGAGAGGGGTTCTATCTCATGTTAAGCAAGGAGACGCAGAGGGTGTGAGGGGGTGCCGGCCGATAAAACGGCGAGCACATGAAAGGATGTCAGGAATGCAACAATGAGACTCGTTATGTCGTGTATGCCGCGTATGCCGTGCTATTTGGAAAGATGTTTTGACGAGAAGAAGCGGCCAGGAGTCGCGGTTTGGATATTTGGCGGTGTTCGGCGTTTGTGTTTTGGGAGAAAACAAGGCCTTTGACGTTTCTCAGGGCTGGGCAGGTACATGCGCTGGGAGGATGCAGGTTGGCGGGCTGCCCGTTGCCCGTGCCGTGCCTGAACACCTTAATCCCCCTCCCTATTAATTCCCTGTCCCCTACCAAGGTACAGGTACCTAGCACATCCAGGGGAACCGCTAGCTAGCTCACCTAGGAACCCAAGGTAGACCTAAATAACAGCCTGTGATTCGCCAAAGGAGACGATTAGGTAAGTTTGCCTACCCGAACTGCGTGTGCGACTAGGTATCTACAAGTACCTTCTAGATACTTTATTCGCGAGTTTATGCGGTGGGGTACTTCAGACTTCAGGGCTATCTTTTTTATCTTTCTACTCCTTTTCAGCGAGTCCGCCCCGGGCTAGGCCGTTAGTGCCGTACTCCTTTGTTTGGAAGTGCTTCATCCCGCCTCGATAAGGAGCCGTGACACTTTGCAGCATGAACGGCTATGTAAGAGTCCCGGATGGCGAAAGACAGGTTATTATATACAAGATGTATGACATACTGTAAAAGACATCACTGACGGTGCGATAGAGCACATGGATGCTTAATTTAAATGTACTATTTACCTACAATGCCTAATGTATATATGTACGTTATACAAACAAGGTTGTGTCTGTTCGAGGAGGTACATGTAGATATACTTGGAAACTTATCAAAACATCCCACTTACACGATATTAAACACATGCGACTTTGTAAAGCTATAATTTGCTAAATCATGCACATTACCCAGATATCATGCATCTAGCTAGGCATTTGCATTAGCTATGATTCTTTATATGTTGAGTTTAATATCGTGCTGAATTATTAAATTCATTTTAAGAAGCTAATACCGTTGCCATTCCCTAACCATCAGAAATCAAATCATGAACGCCGAGGCCGGAGTGCGCGGGGGAGGGGTTCTTGGGAAAAGGAAAATAGCAGTCCGTAAAGTCATTATCTGGACGTCAAAGGGGGGGGGGGGGGATATAAGTCCAGTCCCGTAGCCACCTCTTCGTTACTTGAAAGTCCTTCCTAGGCGAAGCCTTGCCTAAACGCCGAGCCCTTACGCCTCTCGTCGATTGTCTCTCGTTCGTCACGGAATCATCGCGCCAAAACGGTTAGGTGGAAGCCCGAGCTTTGGTTGCATAAACACACGCTTTCCCTAGCACAACGTGTTGGTCCTCGTCGAGGTCCGAAGCATTCGCTCAGCGCAGAATTCATATTAATTTCCCATCCCTAAGACATCTGGAATCTAATCCTCCCAGCTCTTCTCCACCGTCTCGCGCACTCTCTTAGTGTACTCCTTTCGGTTGTCCTTGTAGAGGTTCGAGGCTTCGACGTTCGCCGGGGAGCCAGTATTGGGATCATTAAGCAAACTAGTAGCCAATATATTAGTATCACCGGCATGCAAATATTCGACAACCCGCTACGGTTTGATGGCTTCTCACCTCTGAATACTTGTTAAGATAGCGGCGACGTCGTAGGTAGGGCTCCATCGGTTCTGCAGGATATCCAGGCAAAGCTCTCCCGTGGCGTAGACGTTGGGGTGGAACATCTGGCTGATGAACTTGACGGCCGGGGGCTTGTTCGGATATTGCTCTTCGAAATGCATCACCAGTCGGAAGGTTCCGTCTTCGAACGGGGTATCGGCAGGACCAATTATGACGGCGTTCCTTAACAGACCTGTGATTAGCTCGGATGCCGCGATTAGAATCGAAGAGGCCATGCGTCAGCTCACCAGGTCATGACGTTGTCGGGGACGGGCGATGCAGACACGCCGGCAGGAGGGTCGGTTTGCATGCGCTACAGAGTCACATCAGTATGTCCTGTATACGTTGACGAAGTAGCTTGGGCGGGAGGGAGCATATCCAGCCATGGCATCTTACCTTGAAGTCTCGCATCAAGCGGCGGCGAGCGGCGGTAGACATCTTGAGCTGGCTGAGATGAAGAGACCGGCCTCCAGAGGTGATGTATGGGGAAGAATGGAAGATATCTCGATGAACGAAGTTGACAATCACTTGAAGAGGGAAGGTAAGTAAGAAGGGAAAGGTAGAAGTCTTGTGACGACAAGAGGCAAACGAAAAGTTGACTAATGTGTTGGATGGACCGAGATCTTTGGGCGGCGACTGACCCAACAAAGGGAAGAATTGACGTTGACAGCGATAAGGCGCGCTACCTGGATACTTTCCTCTAGCGTAGTAGTTCATGCAGGTAACCGTTCTGCTGCTTAGGTTGGTATCTGTATCACACACGTGACTACCAGCCTGCTCGCCCGCTCGTCCCTTATCTGATGTGCTTATGTAACTAAGTACCGAGGGGTTAGGACGCCAGCAACGGCATATGTTCATACCGATCCGTAAGGATATATTAGTCAGGTTTCACATGTCCAGCTCAGAGAGTCACGTTAGAAGAGTATCAAAACCTCCAGTCACAGCGTTGAGATAAATACGGGATAATATGGTATAGCATACAATGAGGGATTCAAAGACTTCTGTCAAGGCGCAAACGCAGACCCGGCCGTGGCTGCAGTCTGGCAGGCTGCATCCCCCCGGATCGCCCTAGGATCGGCTTCCTCGGTTTAAAATCGATGGAGGGGCCATTAATACGGACGAAGTTCCGCTGTAAGCCGAGGTGCTCCTTTGACTCGCCTTAACACCGGATTTCTGACCTATTCACTATTCACTATTCACTATTCACCATCATTACGTCTGTGACGCTGGTATATTGCTCTTCTTCATATTTTGTCTTTAATAGATCACATATCTCACGTATCATCTTGGCTTATCACCCCTGTTGGCTGCAGTAACAGTTCGCTTTCAGAAGTGTCAGAATGGTATTACGACTAGGCGCGGTTGGCTCAGCTGCTAGAGGCTCGCCCCTCCAGGCAAGCGTGAGGGCCTTCGTGACGCCCCGCCGCTTTTCAGTGCAGACGGCCAGGCGACAGGAAATTAAGGACGCGTATATCCTGAGTGCTTCAAGAACTCCTACCGCGAAGGTGCTTCGTCCATGAGGCCATCCATCAATGACATCATAGCTGATTGTCTCTTTCAGTTCAACGGCTCTTTTCTCAAGGTGCCAGCGCCTCAACTCGCCGCTGTGGCCATCAAGTCGGCCCTCGAGAAGTCCAAGGTCCCGGCCGAGAAGATCACAGATGTATATATGGGAAATGTCCTGCAGGGCTCCATTGGCCAGGCGCCTGCTAGGCAAGCCACCATATTCGCCGGCCTTGCGCCGAGTGTCGAAGCCGTTACCATCAACAAGGTGTGCGCTTCGGGATTGAAGGCGGTCGTCTTCGCGGCACAGAATATCCAGCTGGGCCTGAGCGAGGCGCAGGTGGCCGGCGGTATGGAGAATATGTCGCAGGTTCCATACTACGTTCCTCGCGCAAGTAGCCTGCCGCCGTTTGGGCACATCAAGATGGAGGACGGGCTTATCAAGGACGGATTGACCGACGTCTATGACCAATTTCACATGGGTATCTGTGCCGAAACGACAGCCAAAAAGTACGAAATCTCTCGAGAGGCGCAAGACGAATACGCGATCCGATCTTACGAGCGAGCTCAGGCCGCATGGAAGGACAAGGCCTTCGCGGATGAAATCGCCCCCGTCACTGTCAAAGGCCGAAAGGGGGATACCGTGGTCGACACTGACGAGGGATACCTGGATATAAAGTTGGACAAGGTTCCGACGCTAAAGCCGGCCTTCATTCGCGACGGCACGGGCACCGTCACGGCAGCAAACTCGTCTACGCTCAACGATGGTGCTAGTGCGCTGATACTAGGAAGCAAAGATATTGCCAAGGAATTTGGAGGGGGTTCGAGAGTTCTAGCGAGAATATGCAGCTCTGCCGATGCAGCGGTCGATCCCGTCGACTTCCCCGTTGCTCCAGCCAAGGCCGTGCCTATAGCTTTGGAGCGTGCAGGTATAACCAAAGACCAAGTTGCGGTCTGGGAGTTCAACGAGGCCTTCGCCGCTGTCATCAAGGCTAACGAGAAGGTAAATATGCTAAACTGATTTTTAGAGTGATAGATTGTTAACTATGCGTTACAGATACTCGGTCTTGAGAATGCTAGAGTTAACCCGCTCGGCGGTGCCATCTCTCTGGGTCATGCCCTGGGCAGCTCGGGATCTCGGATTCTTACTACCTTACTACACCAGCTCAAACCGGGAGAGTATGGCGTTGCCGCTATCTGCAATGGAGGCGGTGCAGCTACGGCTGTCGTTGTGCAACGCATCGAGTCTGTATGATTGGGCAGGAGATCTAGGTAAGGGATATTATACCCGCCAGTTCAAGTAAAAACGTACAGCTCATATGATCTGCCTAGAATTGTATATCCGATGTACTATAAACTTATTTATATAAGGGATAGTTTAAAGTCAAGGATGAGTCTTCAGGCTACTTGTTTAATGATGTCGTAGATGCGAATATCTCCCTAGAAACCAAAACATTCGTTATATGCATTACACCGTCAATGGAAGATATCCTCGCGGGACAGTGTTCAGTACGTGCATATTTACTGGCGTTATTGTCTTTAACAGGATTGAGTGGATCTTCCTCGAGCTGCGACTTTTGGCACGCGTTCAGTACCTCGATAACCTTAGGCGTACCTCTATCGCGACTCTTTCCGGCTCTGATGAGGGTCTTGAGCAAGATTCAATCTTCTCTTCTTCCTCTCTTTTATGAACTGCTTTGGATGTGATGTGTTTATCAACACGGGGACTACCAGCACTCATTCGACTCGATTGAGTTGATACCGGCTTCACCATCACAAAATGAGCAAAGATAGAACGGCCACTCTCCGAACCGTCGACAAAAGTGCTTCCTCACAATGGCATTAACAACCAAATTCCTCACAGCCATTCGTGGCTTTCTCAAAGACCTAGACGGAGCATCCCTGCGCGACTGGCTCAAAGTAGAGCCACCTCTGCCTCAAGAGTATTTTGACCTCGCTGCCGAGCTCAAAGCTTCCTATCAAGATGATGCTGCCATCGAGAAGCTCATCGAATCTTCCCTGCCGGAGGAGGATGACGTCCCAGAAGGCCAGGGCACTACCTGGCCGGGCTTCGTCGCCTTTGCAAAGGACTATTTCGAATACTGGAGAGGTGTGGACTTCAGCGACCTCCTAGGCGCCCATCAATTGCTCACAGCACTCACCAAGTATGTTAACACATTCTTCCTATTCCTCCGCTGCTTCAAGTTGACATAAATCCAGCTCGTGCGCCACGGCATTTAACAATCCTACTTATGGAACCGTCATGCTGGAGACAAGCATATCTCTCTGCTCCTCGCTGTCCAAGTTGACCATGACGCTTAACAAGCGACCTGATCTCACTCGGAAGTTGGCTGCCCTCCACGCTGGCGACGAGGAGCGCAAGTCGGTGATCGAAGTCACGGCAGAGATCATGCAGAAGTTCTTCACTACCTGTCTCACGGATCGTTCAAGCCCGCGCTACGGCCAGCCCACAGGCAAGAAGGTCGGAGTCTATATATTCGCCAACAAGACCCTGAAGCTCCTCACTATGGTAAGTGGACAAGACTAAGAGAATCCACCGCGGTTAGCGTCGTACTGAGACTGCAATTCATATACAGAACCAGAAGTCCTATATGGCAGCACAACTCCTGACCAATATTATGGCCAAGTCGCCGCCACTTTCGTACTACCCGGCCTCCCAGAGGGTGACGTATCTATACTTCCTCGGCCGCTTTCACGTAAACCACACACATTTCTCACGGGCCGCAGCCTGTTTCCAGGAGGCCTATCTGCAGACGCCGCCTCATTTTCAGAACCACCGCCGACTTATACTCACGTACCTGATCGCGTGTAACTTCCTCCAAGGCCGTCTTCCCTCCCAGGCTCTCCTGCAGCGGCCCGAGGCCCAATCCATGGCGCCCTTCTTCTCGCAGCTCGCGCTGTCGGTCCGGACCGGCAACTACATCCTCTTCCAGCACACCCTCAAGCAGCACGAGCCCTGGCTGCGCAGCAAGGGCCTGCCGCTGCTCGTCGGCCTGCAGTACAACCTGCGGGTGCTGATATGGCGCTCGCTGGCGCGGCGCACCTTCCTGCTCACGTACGAGCCGCCGGCCGAGGGCGAGTCGCGCAAGGCGGCGACGCTGCAGCTGCGGCACCTCGAGACGACGATGCGGTACGTGCAGCGGCGGCTCGAGGGGTGGCTGCCGGCGCAGCTGGCGCCCAGGGGCAGGCAGGCCCACGCCAGCAACATGCTGCTGCTGCAGGCGGTGCGCAACAGCGCCGGCCCGGGCTCCGAGGAGTCGACGCTGGCGCCGCCGCCCGATGAGGGCCTGCTCATGGGCAACATGCGCGTCACGGCCGAGCACGTCGAGGGCGTCGTCGCGTCCCTCATCGACCAGGACTTCCTCCACGGTTACATCGCACACGCGCAGGGCGCCTTCGCTATCATGGGCACTAAGCAGAAGGGCAGCCCCGTCAGCGCCGGGTGGCCGCCCCCGAGCGAGGCCATAGCCCAGCGCACTGCTGAGCCGTTCGTCCCCGGTTGGGTCAAGGAGGAGTAGGGGGTGGTCGTGTGTGGTACAAAGCTATCACGAGGAACGAGGATTTGGCAACGACTGGCATGCTGGCCTAGGTCGATTGTTGATGATACACGACGCTTGCTTGTCTGCCTCTAGGTACTGGTATATAGAAGTTGCAAATAATTGATACCCTGCAATGGTATATCCCTTTGTGATACGTTTGTCGTCTGTGCAGAATATGCACTGGAGACCTGTTGTAGAGTTAAGTTCAGTAAAGACTTGTCCTTGTTCAGGAGATCTTCGTAGTGTGAAGAGGGATACGCGAGGGTGGAGAGAGATTGTATATTTCTATCGTATTTCTGGTACGAATATGCTACGTGACTGATGCTTGTGATGTTACGTAGATGAAGTCCTACAAAAGTAAACAATAGAAGAGAGGATCGACTGTCTTGCTAGGGGATATAGATAGGGGTCCATGAGTAGAGGCAGTGATACTGGTCGGCATAGGCATCAAGCACTGGTCCTCCATCTGCTAGGCGCCGGCCCTCTAAGGGGCGTTGCCAGACGGCTGTCCCCCGCCCGCCACCAGCAAACCACAGCGCCGCCACCCGGCGCCCAGCCGGCTGGCAGCGGGTCGTCGCCGCCGTCGCCGTCGCCGTCGCCCAGGACGTAGACCCGCAGTACAGCCGACCAAACGTTAGGCTTATAGGTAGCAATAGGCACACAGGTAATTACAGGGAGCCCGGCGAGGCCAGGATGGCGTAGTGGTAACGACGTCGGCTCGCGCGCCCGCACAGAGTCGAAGAGGCCTGCTGGAGCTCCGACCAACACGTGGCGTTTGGCGAGCACTGCAGCTGCGGATGCTGGCTGCTACTGTCCGCGCAGAACCGCGAAGGGAAACCCCGCTAGGGGATGGGACGAGGTCATCGCAGGTCACCGAACTCTCGGGCAGCGGGCTGGAGACGCCGGTTCGATTCCGGCTCCTGGCAATCTTTTTTTTTTTTTTTTTTTGAACCTCGTATTTTTCAAACGCCCCCTTTTCTGGCTTGCCTTTTTTTATATCTTCCAATCAATCAGACTGTATCTTTCTTATGGACACCTACTGCCTACCTAGGTAGGTTCTTGCTGCCTCTTATATCGGCGATTAGCTGGAGTCTATCACCTTCTATAGCAGCTCTCCGTATCGTTGGCTTCCACCCTTCATACGCATACACGGACCAGGCGCTTACATACTGAGAATGTATATGAAACTGGCCATAATGCCTGCGGCAGTTGATTGAGTCTGCTTAAAATAATCAAGCACGTTCTACCTGAATAGAAAATTCGATCGCTACGTATCGTTTAGCACTCTTTAGCCATCCCTGGTGTGAACCCCCTGATTTCTCTATCACGTATACAGATGGTCAGGATAGTTTTTCATCTTTAGTAACGTGCGGATGAAAGGATGAGAATATGCATTGCCAGCTATATCTACTATTACAGTTAAGCACTACCATGTTGGTAGAAGGAGTTGTCTTGATTGCCCTGATCATGACATGACATGGTATGAAAAGGGGCTTGATTACTAATGCTATCTATGCATGAATGAACTTCGTATTGTAACACCACGAAAGCCTTTATTTCTACAGAATATCACGTTCGAAATGGACACAAGCATCAGACTATAATAGCTCACTTTCGATCAACAATTCTCATTGAACACTGCCATGCGCCGCCGCCAACAGCGAGACCGTAGCAGTAGATGACGAATGTACATATATATCCACAGCAAGCCGGGGGTGACCTATACAAATCGACCAGCTCAAGAATTTTTGCTTCCTTAATCCAGAGACGCCCTAATAGCCGCGGCGCCCTCGGGTCAAGTTATTTTTTCATGAACAAAATAGTTTCGCATCTCGTCTTCATCATGCATCTCTGGCTGATAAAAAAAAAAGGAAAAACAAAAATAACGAAAAATATAAAAGCTCCAAGCCGCCCAAAAACCACGGACGCTCGCCACGACAATGGGGTATATGGAGAATGCAAACAACATATGTAGCTCGACAAGAGCACACGAAGGGTATGCGAAGAATAGACAATAAACACTAAATTGTTCGTTATATGCGGCCAACTCCAATCAGAGACACCAGAGCCCTCCTAGGCTATGGGAATGTACGAGAGTGGACGCGTCGCCACGAGATGAATACACGACAACAAAAAGTGTCGAAAAGACTCGTGGCGGGAATGTCATCACTCCTTAAACAAAGAGTATTGAACGTCTCCTTGCAGCAGCGCCCTCAAGGTAGACACAGTAGAAGAGAAGATAACGGACGGTTCGAAGGGGGAGTAGCACAGCACATCCGGCAGCTCGGCTGCATTATAGAAGGCAGCTGGCAGCCACGAAGGCAACGATGAGACCAGCGATGGCGGCGCCGCCTTGTCGTTGACCCGCACCTTCGTTCTTGTTGGTGTCGGTCGAGGTCGAGTCTCCCTCGCCCGACTCTCCCTTAGCCGCAGTAGGGCTAGGGGCCGACGTCGACGAGGGGCCAGCCCACGAAAAGCTGCTAGTGGTCGTTCCGTTCTGCTGGAAAATACCACCGAACAAGGCAGACGCGCTGGGGCTGCTTGTCGGGGGATGGCTGCTGGTGCTGACTCTGCTGCTCGTCGACGAGCTGGTGGTCACCCGGCTAGACGAAGTCGACGTGGTGGAGGGAATCGAGGACGTCGAAGTCGTGGTCGGAACCGAGCTTGAGCTCGACGTAGTAGTGCTGGACGTGGTGGGAGCCTGCGTGGAAGTAGTAGGCTTCGCGGACGATGAGCTCGGCTTGCTCGAGCCTCCCTCGGAACCGTCGAGGTTGTAAACAACGATGCTGGCCTTGGATCCCTTGGGGACCGTCGCAACGCAGAAGTCTGCACCACCAGCACCGGTTGCTTTGTCGCTGCTTTGGACGCCATCTCCATCACATTTGCACGGTAGGCCGTTGCAACCTCCGCCCTCACATTCGATCTTGAGGCCAAACTTGGGCTTCGTATGGAATAGTGCCGAGGCCTGCCATACGGGGTTCAATCCGATCTTGACGAAGGTCGAACCGTCTCCGACAGTGTTAGCTCCAGCAACGTACGGAGACCAGTTACCAATCGGCGAGCTTTCGTCTCCCCAGTGGCAGCCTTTCTCCGAGTTGACTCCGGGGGCGTTGATGTAGTAACTATGCTTGTTAGTTTATGTTGGCAGCTGACTGAAATAGTGAGCACTTACTGCGCTGCTGTCGAGTCCCAGTAGGACATGCCAGGCACAGCCAAGGTAGCTGTGTCGTAAACGTCGGTGGGGATAATCATGTCTTCGTAGCCTGGCAGACACGTCTGGCAGAAAGAGACGACACTTCCGGCCTTGTTCACAGCCTCCACAGTACCGGTGCCGTCAACACACCAGGATTTGCCCTTGAAGGGTACCTCGATCTCGCCATCGTCGTTGCAATACACACCACCATACTATAACTAAGTTAGCAACTGGTAGAAGGGACCCGAGAAAACCAGACAGTTACTCACGGTCGATTCGGGGAAGGTGTAGGTTGTGCCGGGCTTCCACTGAGCCATGACCTGGCCAGAGGGACAGGCGATGGGACACCATGTGCCTGAGACGCACTCCTGATCGGGAGCCATGGCCCAGCCACCGTTCATCATGCTGGGTGTGACAGCAAACAGACCCTTATCTTCGGGGAACTTGCACTTCTTCTTGCCATCTCGAGACACAAGCGTCGAGCTATTGCGCTCGCTGTAGTTGGGGTTGTAGCTGTTGTGAAGGTCGACCTTCAAGCTGTCCCGGAGCTGAGGGTGACTGTGGACATGGCCATGCTTCTTTTCGAGGTGAAGATGGTGATGGCGGTGCTGAGCCGTCGCGGCGCAGGGCTGAGCAGACAAGAGAAGGGCAGCCGACCCGATGGCGGCTTGTATTGTGGTGATCTTCATGGTAGAAGCTTGGAAATGATCTTCGTGATAAGCGAGTGTATGATTCAACTTGGAGAAGCTGAAGCTGAAGGTTCAGTGCCCCTCGATTAGCTCTTCGGGTGATCAACGCGATCAACACAGGACGACGATCGATCAACGTTGAGCGTTTTCAGTTGCGGGTTGAGCAGGGAAGACGGAGCCGAGCTCTCAAGTTGGATGGTATGTATTCTGGAACGAATGTTGGATCTTCTGTAAAAGAGTGACAAGGAGACAAAAATCTCCAAAGGTAAAGAGCGACTATTCACAAACAATATAAAACGAATGTGGTGGAAGCAAAAATGAAAAAGAGAGGGCCGCGTTGCACGGAGACGGACAGACGACTCCAGGAAAAGGGATCAGGGCAGTAGAAAAAGAGACGGGGGGACGACGGGACGACGGGGGAGGAACAGGAGAGGTCGCTAATGAATGGGGGTTGCACGACGGAGCACGTTCGGGGCGCATTTGGGGGCATATTGGCCAGGCTACAGGACTACAGGGTACGCTATATAGCACGCTACAGGGGTGTCAGCGTGCTCGTAGGCGAAGAAGCGCGACCGAGCAACCCCACTCGCCCCTCTAAGCAGGCCTAAGCAACCATAGCAGCATAGGCCCCCCGTAGCTATTGGTGGGCTAGTCCTAAAAGCCTCTTGCAATTTCTCCCAGGATTGGCCAATAGGAAGACGCCGGATTAAATTAGATAAAAGCAGGAACCGATTCACCCTTCCCGATGTGGCTAAGCGCGAAGGAACAACTACCGGAATCAGGTTCTCAAAACTGGTTCAAATTTCCCCTTTTCTTCCCATCGCCCTATTGCTATTTTTTCCCCGAGATCAACCCTCGGACTTTCTACTTCGAACGGGCCCAGTGGAACAGGACTCGAACAGCTAATGCAGGAACCAGAAGGACCTGACAGGTCTTGACAGCCTGTGAGGAACAAAAGAATGGAACCAAACGTGGTCTCGGGTCGATTTAGACCGCCGTCGAGACCGACTGACTGACCGTCTGAACACCTGGACGACACCAACGCACGACATCGCAGGTGATGATGGTGATTGCCTAAGGCATACCGACATATAACGGTGGTTGGGCATCGGCTGCGAGTATAGCAGCAGCAGTAAGCGGTACGGACCAATAGACGTATATCGTGTGACGTGTTCCTCGAGAGGCAAGTCCACGTAAAATGACAGCGCAGAACGTGTTCTGGCAACAACACCATCCTCATGCGACCCTACGCGAAGAAACGCGTCTAGATCTGCCCTATGAGCGGGCTTGTTCCTGAATGTCACCATGTGGCAGGAGGAATACAGAGGAACGTACTGCAGGGCGAGGAAGAGGCTACATTTTACATTGCGACGCTGCGAGGCGTGGTGCTGAGTTGGAGCTCCGACAAAATGCGACCTCGCATGGGTCTTACTCCATGTGGTAGCACGACATTTATTTCTGAGATGAGCTTATGGCCCTTATGGGTACGTTATTCACACTATCATACCGAGAATTTTTCTCTTTTCGATTGTAAGTTGGGAGTGAGCTCTAGAAAATACGTTTACTCACATTTGGCTAGGCAGTAAGCGTCATGCAGGTGTTAGTCTCGGGCAATTGGCTTCGTCTCTAATGGTATACTCAGATTAGCTTTCCAACTTGTCATGATAGCTTCAGAATGAAGACGCTAGGCCTCAATATATGACGACGGGTTTATATCTAGGTAGTCACTCTTATATAGCTCGATAAGTCGCCCTGCCACGGCCACAACCAGGACTCTCGAATTTACTGACAGCAGTAACGAGAAGACAACATCACTTCGTAGACTGGTAGTATTCGAGCGCGCCAAATAAAGCTATGCTCCCAGGCGAGAAGCAAGCTACGGAGAAGCCCTCTGTTACCTCAGGCTACTATAGTTCTTCGAGTTCCATACATACACGTTCTACCAAGGTAACTGAAGTTCCCGGACAAGCAGCTTCCCCTGAGTCAGCCAGCACCGAGAGCACTAGAAACAACACTATTTCTAGCAGCCTAAACAGAAAACAAATATCGTCGTCGGAGAGGAATGTCTGTGATCATGTGATAACCTGGGCTCTCAATTTCTCTTATTTCCATACCTAAGATAATAGAAAGGTAAAGTGTCGCCGCCGTAATAATCTCATCGCGAACCCTCATTTAGGGGTCCCTCACACCAACATTGATTTAAGCTTAAGGACGGGCATGCTCCACACGTCACCACATTTCTCCTGTGACACAGCATCGGACCGTCTCGGAGAGAAAGGGGGACGAGAAGCCATGTTTCGGAAACGTGATTCAGATAGCTAAAATAAACTTTGCTATGCAAGGCTAGCATTGGCAGACGGGTATCGCACACAGCAACGTTTTGAGTCTCCACGAGTGCCAGGTTTCGATTCGACTCGACCATCCTTTTATATATACGTCGAAAGCCCTATGGTATATACCCAAACCGCAAAACGTGTTAAGCGCTTTCCTACTATGTATACCTTGGGAGTATTCATCGCTTTATAGGCCCAAGTAGACACATATTTCCACATACGCTAGACACCAAACATCCCCAACACTCACGAACTCTCCGTCGCCGGACTAGGCGGCGCGTCCCCAGTCGCCCAATCGGCAGGATCGGAGCCGAGCACGAAGTCCATCGTGCCTCCGTTGGCGAAGACGTCGTCCCACGTGACCCACGCCTTATCCCAATCCTTTCCGTTGACCTTGAGCGACTGGACATAGTACGTCGCGTCGTCGTCGCCGTCGCCGCCCGTGCTCGTGATGACGAGTTTCTTGTCGTCGTCGCCGCCGAGGTCGATGGTCAGGTCCTTGAACCAGGGCGAGCCGACGAGGAACGTCGTCTGGCCCGTCAGCGGGTACAGGCCGATCATGGACCACAGCAGCCACGACTCCATGGCGCCGGCGTCCGAGTTGCCCGGGAGCCCGCCGGCCGTGGGCGCGTAGTAGCTGTCGGCCGTGAAGCGGCTGTGGCGCACCGCCAGGTCCTGCCGCCCCACGAAGTTGAAGAGGTACGGCGTCGTGAAGCTCGGCTCGTTGCCCGGGTTGAAGAGCGTGTGGTTGAACTGCCCGTTGTCCGAGCTCACGCCGCCCTCGAAGAACTTCTCGAGCCGCGCCGTGAAGTTGTCGGCCCCGCCCTGAAGCTCGATCAGCTTGTTCATGTCGTGATGCGCGTTGAACGAGTACTCGATCGGCAGCGCCTCGTAGTAGTCGTCGCCCCAGTAGCAGCCGCCGCAGCCGAGAGGATCCTGGTCCACGAAGTTGCCGTCCTCGTCGATGGGACCCAGGAAGCCCTTGAAACCCAGAGCCTCGAGGTCTGGGTTCCACTGGTTGCGCCAGTTGCGCGATCGGTTGAGGTACTTTTGCGCGTCGTCGTCCTTGCCGAGTCCCTTTGCTACCTGGTAGAGGCCGAAGTCGTTGCCGGCACTAATTTGTGTCAATCTCGGTATATCCATCGCTTGACGATCCAAAAGGGCTGCTTACTATTCTATAGATCTGCTCACCGAGCGCTTGAACTTGGTTGTGATGAAGCCGCGATCTTTCCAGTCTGGTAAGGCTCCGCGTCCTTCCTTGGTCGAGGACGATGTATCTCTCGGGTCGTTGTTGTTCGGGGGCGTTGTTTCAGCATCAGTAACCATGGCGGCGAACGCGTCCTCCCAGTCGACAGCACCGCGAACTCCCTTCACATAAGCGTCGGCGAGTACATTGTCAGCGTTGGAGCCGCCCTGTGTCGCCCCATTGAAGAATGAGGACCGGGCGTCAGGCATGAATCCTTCGTTCCTCCAGATGTCGACCAGAGAGCGAATGAGTTCTTCGTACGCAACGGGCTGTATGATATGCATAAGAGATGTAGTGCATCGGAACTGCATATGATTAGATGTCAGAAAGCTGGCAGCCTAGCTACGCGTCAACTTACCAAGTCCCAGAAAGTGAAGATGTCGTCATAATACGGCTCGCTCGACGACCAGAGCGGGTTTTCCCCGGTCTTGTTTGTTGGGATGAGCGACATATGGTACAAGGACGAGTAGAGAAGCTCGAGCCTCGTCGTATTGGAAGTATCATTCGTCGTGATCTTGGACAGGACTTGGTCATTCCAGGCAGTCTTCACGTTGGCCTCCAGGGTATCGAGCTCGGTTCCAGCTGGTATCTCCCGGTCGACGTTTGCACAAGCCTGCTCGGATGATATGAATGATACGCCTACCCTCGATGTGACATTGGCGGTGTCAAAGGTGAAGACGGCACCTAACCGAGCATCGCTCGAGTTCTGGCTGGTGGCGTCGCTGTAATCTGACAGATCATCGCCTGTCGTGTTCTTTCCCAGGAAGGTCTTGAAAGTCGCGGCCTGATCGAAATAGCCGCAGAAGTAAACTGTCCACTTGGGTGCACGGTTCCAGCCCTATATAGGATTAGAAGATGGTTTCGACACCTCACCCTTCACAGCATTGATCCACGTACATTGTCATAAGAACCAGCGCCCTGGTATTGGATACCCGCATCTGTCGTCTTCACTGAAATGTTACCGCCCAGGTAGTTTTGGCCTAGACCTTGGCCCCTATACGAGGAGAGCACGTGAGAGACGTCGACGATAACACTCGGATCGCTGGTATTATCTGGAAACTGGTACTTGAACATTCCTGCCCTACCAGTGGCACCCATCTCGACGGTGATGCCATTGGACAGGCTCGACTTGTAGTAGCCGAGCCTCGACTCGTCGGCCCGGCTTCGGTTCACGCTCTGGTCGGCCAAGGGGTTGTCAACCGTGCCGTTCGCCGGCATTTGCGCGACCACGCCGTACTTGGGGGCTCCACCGGTGCCGCTCTCGTGCAACAGGCTGAATCCGATAAAACTGCCGGTGGATTGGTAACCCGAATAGCTATCGGAGCCGGTATACAAGTCCGGTCCCAGCTTTACCATGCCGTATGGCAAGCTGACGCCGGGGAAGGTATTGCCTCCATTCGTCGAGCCGGTCTTGAAAAACATTAACCTGACAGAGCTCATAAATCCTATATTGATTGGGTTTACGCACCAGTGGTCGCACGTATGTGCTTAAGTCCTTGGCTTGCGCGTAGGTATCCAAAAGAGATGCGATAGCCAGGACTAGCGATGCGGCGCTGGCCATTGGCGAAAGGCGCATTCTGACGATGCGACTCGGAGGTGAAGGTCAATAAAGATGATCAATACTGGACCCTATGGTTTAAGCTCGGGAGACTCGAGAAGACGACGAAGCCAACATATCCCTAGCGTACGTACGTGATACCTTGTACCTTTGAAAGAATGACGCGAAGAGAAAGCGGAAGCAAAAGCGAATTTCGGCCAAGGCCAGTGAAGCACAAGAGAGTGATGAACAAGAGAGTGATGAACAAGAGAGCGGCTGCCCTACCGGTAGAATGACTCGTCTGTGTACTGACGACATGCATAACAGTTGACCATCTCTTCCCCTTGACCATCCTAGGCTTGACATCTACCTAGGGTAGGTACCTAGCTCGCTACATCATAAGGTAGGCAGCTAAATTTGGACCTATATAATGGAGAGGAAGATATAAGCCACGGCCCCATGCCGTCCTGGCGCGTCCCAAGGAATCCTTAGCGGAACGGCAGGGTTGAGGCCGTAGCCGCAGCTGTAACGTCAACCGAACCCCTGTATTTATTATGAAAGGGCTGAAAGGGCCGTTGTCGATGGAGCAATGGCTCGAATGGTGAGGCGCAGTACACGGTACCTTTGACGATACATATGAACGTGAAGCTGCTATTCTGCTAGTGCACGTTTAGCAGGTATAGCTGATACACGCAGTTTGCAAGTGAAGAGCAAGCCGTATTGCATCGTCATGTAACTGTAGTGCCATGCTGCGATCGTTATGTTGGGCCTAATGCAAGTGCTTAACTCTCCATAGAATCAGGGACAGAAAGGCCCTGTTCTTCCAGCAGCACGTACCACATGTTGTCATCTGCTGAAGAAAGCTCGCTGCGTTGTGACGCTAGCCGCACGAAGGATCAAATTTTAATATATCAAATCTCCAACAGTCCAAGAATGGCAGGTCTTTGAAGTTGAAAATATGAGATGTCATTTTGTACGTAAGTGCATACCTAGCGGCACATAGGTAAGATCATGTATATAAAGCCCGTCACATGTAGACGCACTGTTGACGGTTGACGGTTTGAAGTCGTGTAAAATTCATAAATCAAGGCTGCGGTAACGGGCTGGTGCGTCGGAAGCTATTTCTTTTGAGTGGGAGAGCACGGCCTGAAATGAAAGCCGAATAGGATTAGGTATTTGATGATGATAGTGAAAAACCACGATTGCATATGAAATACGTTCTACAATAATTCTATTCTGTCGTAATTATATGCGATGGAGATTAGTATTTGGTCGACTTGTGCAGTGAAACTTACGTGTAGGTACTGTTACGTAGCCCAGTTCGCGCAGTCTTGGTGAACGATATAGTGGCTTTGTGTGTGGAATTATAGTGGACGGGTACCTAATTCCCAGCGTGTGGACTATTATTACAGCACACAACACAATCACCATAACCCCCACAACCGCCGCACACACACAACTATTCGGCCACCACTGCACAGCCAACTATTCCCCCACCATCCCACCTCTCGTAAGCAGGACAGAATCGGGAAGTTTGCGACTTGGCGGTGAGAAGTCTCGATTGAATTCTGCCACCGGTCGCTTCATTTTCGACCCTCTCTTTGTGACGACATCGCCGCTTCGACACAATGGGTCGCAAACCCAATCCGTTAATCCTGGAGTTCTTCGAGCGCGGCGCCAAGCTCAGAGACAACAGCAACCGCTATCACCACCGCTGCAAGGCCTGTGGCGAGGACTTCCCCAAGGGTCGCATCGACAGCCTTACAACCCACCTGACCAAGAGGTGCCCGGCCATCTCAGAAGAGGACCGAGTCAACGCCTGTCTCGCACTTCACGGCATCCATCGCGGCCCGAACCGCACGCGCTTTGATGGTCTCTTGCACTCAGGCCCCAATGCCGGCCCTGCGACCCCTCCCGCCCTTGCCAAAGCCCAGAGTCAGGCTACGAGTCAGTCCCAGGATCCCATCTGGACGCCTCTCGAGACGTTGGCCGAAGTCTCGCGCCAGATCGAAGCCAACGAGAAGCACGATGACCACGTACCCTCCCAGCAGGACCCAACCGCCGAGGCTGTTCGAACTACTCTAGCCGCAGCTGTCCCAGCCGCAGCTAATACCAATTCTTTGGAGCTTCATGAACAGTTCACTTTAGAGAACCCGCCTACCAGCTTGGACAATCGCCAGCGCGACAACAAAGGTATGCCCTTGACTAATCACTGGCAACCAGAAATGTACATGTACCAACAGAGCCCCTACATGGGTTTTACAGATGCGACCCAGAAACCTGTCGAGACCGCGCAGCCTCCGCTCTCTGCCGAAGAGCGACTTCGACAAATCTTACAGAACGCTGGCTCGCCTTCCCAGTCTACTCTCTCCGTTGCAGCTGCTGCAACTGCGCGCCTAAACCCGTCTCTCCTCGATCCGCAGCTGATCCCCGAAGAAGCCATGGTCGAACCGACGTCTCAGCCTCAAACTCAACCTCAGCCTCAGCCTCAGGCAGAGGCGGAATCCCATCCTGCCGACATGATGATTGAGTACCCCCCTTCCCCCGATCAGCCGCCGTCGGCCCCAGCAAGTACAAATACACCTGCTACGCCCTGGGAAGGCATGACGTACATGGCCGAGGGCATCAACGCACCCGCGACTGTCAACGACCACAGTCAACAAATAGTCATGCCATTGAACCGGGGTGGATTCCGCATGGACACCAGCAACGGCCCTCACGGAGCCCGTCATCGTCACAGCCGCGCGCGATTCGAGTCGGGTCGACGAAAGCAAGTCCAGGAAGTCCGTCGCATTGGTGCCTGCATTCGGTGCCGAATTCTTCGAAAGACGTGCTCTCCGGGCACCCCCTGCGACGCCTGTAAGAAAGTGTTGTCGCCACGAGTCTGGCTTACCGGCTGCGTTCGTACCAAGCTGTGCGATTACATCAACCTGTACTCGGCAAAGGTCCAGGCAGTTATGTCGCAGAAGAGAATCAGCAGCTACAAAGACAGCCATGAGCTTGAAAATATGGGAGGAGTCGTCGAGGTATCTCATTTCCCCGAGACCGGACATAAGGCCGTCTTCCAGGTGCTACAGGAAACGCAGAGTGCAGTCGATGGTAAGACCGCCGATAGCAAAGTCTCGGGCCATGTACTACTGCTGGACTTCGAGAGCGAGGAGATCTCGGGTAAGGTGGAGACGTATATGAGACAGACGCTTAGTGAGCTCGTCAGTCGCGAGCCGTCTCACTATATTCGAGTGACGTTGGAGATTGCGGCAATGGTGGCGGAAGAGACCAACGACGAGTTGCTCAAGAGATCCATTGAGCTGTGGGGAATTGTAGACATGATGGATCGCGAGCGCCAGTGGACCATGTTGGCCAAGTCGCCCAAAGAAGGCGTCGAGGACTACTGGATCAAGGATGATACGGACAGCGAAGCGTACACTAACATCTGTATGCAGCTTACCGCAGCAGCCGAACACAAAGCCGACATTGCCAGCAAGAATTTGTTGAAGGGCATCCAGCAGAAATTGCAGGACGGCAAGATCAAGCTCGGATTTCCCATGTTCCTCACCGTCATGCTATTCCTCAACTGCTTGGAAAAGACGACGTGGGCGTTCCAGGCGTGGGAAGAGGAGAACCTCCGGCCCAAGTGGCCGCTACAGAAGCCGCCCAGCAGCTACACTCATCAGGGAGAGGAGCTCATGGAACTCTTGCGAATGCTGCTCGACATTCGCCACGTGCTGCCCAAGACGACCAGCCCGGACGCCGAATCGCCTCTCGTGGCCAACGAGAGCGATCCGATGATTCAGAAGTACTTCGAGCACCTAGGCGTCACCCCGGCTTATCTCGTCTCGCGCCTCGAGCATAATTTTCAACCCACAGATTCTCGATCACTCGAGTTCCTGTTCTGCGCGCCCCTTCTACTTAAGCTTAAGATGTGAAAGTACCCAGGGCCGTTTCACGGGATAGTGATTCGTTTTCAGTCATACATGCTACGACACACTGTACGTACCTATACACCTTCTTAGGATGGGCGATATGGCACGTTCTCCGACACCTGTGAAGGAAAGAAAGACCAAGATGGAACAGACATGCGATAACACGATTCACGACTAACCTACGCCATGTACGACTTGACCGACTGTATAAAGAAAATCCTATTGTCGGAAGGAATAGATAAAAATAAGGAAAGAGAAAAAAAAAATACGGCAAAAAAGTCTCACGACACGCGAAAATGAGATGGAATAGACCGGATGAAAAAAAGGGAGGTGCCCTCCCATCTGCATTAGCATCGGCGTTTGTGCTTAACGAAAAGACCAGGCGAAGGGTCACGGAGATGAGGAAAGGAAAGAGTCATGACGTTTATTTTCGCTGACGAACATATACCCCCCCACCAAAGACGATGACGAGCTTCGAGATGAGAGAGAGAGCATAGCACGGCGTTGGTGGCTATGATGTGTTGCTGTCTTCACTTACATAACCCACCAAGATACTGTTGTACGCCGCTCGTCCGGCTGTAGGAACATATATCTGAACTACTACAGATACCTTGTGCTGGTCCATGATTGCTTTTTTGTCTTGGCTGTGTTCTTGATGATGCTAGTTCCTCAGTAAGTTTCCGTTGTGCTGGCAAGCTGAATATCGGTATAATTGGACCATGTAAGACCTCGTGTCCGCTTGGTCTCGCCCGTAAATGAGCAAGCCTCGGGACCAATATCTTCTCGTGAAGGCCGAAGAGGACTGTGGTTCTGGCTATCTTGTGATGTGCTGGCCTTACAAGAGAGCTTTGTATGGAAAGTGGTATGCTGCCGCATAGGAAGGAAGGAAGCTACACGTAGTTACAGGACATCTACGTGTTACTGGGTCTTTACGTCTACCGTCACCAATGCCCAAGACGAAAACCGTATTCCTCTCGTCCTCTTATTGAAATGTATCAAACATGCCACGACGTGCACTATGGGATTACAAGATGCGTACAATAAACGGGATTACCATGTGCAAGTGTGATTCCATCCAGTGTCCTTCTCCCGTTTCCCCTCTTTCCCTTCCCGCCCCTATCCGTTCCAACGCCGAGTGCTGGTGTACGTGATATCCGAACAGCACAAGAAGAGAAAAAAAACTCTGCGTGGAGCTATCTCTCCCCTTCTCTCTCTCTTTCCCTTGGGTATACAGTGAGACGTAAGAAAAACGCCGGTTTCGCGATGCTAGAGCCGTGTCGCGGACCGCCTAGTGCCTAGGAATGAACCTAAGTACGGTCCGCAGAAGAAGAAAAAGAATAAACAAGACCGTACGATTTACCAGTCGGTAGAGAAAAAAAGGCCGTCATGTCAAGCTTCCGCCCAAGCTTTACGCGGCGACGCCGTTCTCGCGCTGCCTCTTGACGATGTAGTACGTGATGAGGCTCTTGGGATCCTCCTTGATGTTCTTCATCGAGTCCCAGAAGCGGGCCTCGCCGAGGCGCGCGTGGAGGGCGACGCAGAGCTGGACGGCGTCCATGCGGACGCCGCTCTCCTTACTATCGAGGCAGCCGCTGGCGAGGGCCAGCAGCCCGGCCACCTCGGCCTCGCTGGGCGTGAAGGACGCCCGCGAGTCCACCAGCTCCTTGAGCACGTGCAGGCCCATGCTCAGGCTGCGGTGGCCAGTGGGCCCCGTCGTGTCCATCCGGCTCAGGTCCTTGGTCATCGTCACTGTGATCTCGTCCGCGTCCCCGATCGTCACCAGCTCGTCCGCCAGCAGCTCCAGCCCGCTCACGATGTGCGTCCGCGCGTCGTACCGCGTGCGCGCGGCCAGGAGAGACTCGAGTCCGCGGGAGACGTGGGGCTGGAACCTGTCGCGAGATTTCTTCAGCAGCAGCTTGATGGTAGCTAAGATCTGCGCCTTCACGTCTTGTATCTTCTCGGGAGCAATGTTGTCGAGAGGAGATTCAAGGTACTCGAACAGTCCAATCAGCAGGGGGTCAAACTTGTCGTCGGCTAGGAGTAACTTGTTGTCGCGAAGGAGGCTCTGCAACTTGCGGAACCCGTGTACATCAAGGGTCTGTGCCTTGACGCGAGCAATACCGCTGTCGATGAGGCGAGAGTTCTGGCGAGTCTTCTCAGGCGAGGTGGGAGGAGCGCCATTTGGTTCATTCGTGTCCAAGGGGTTATGAGGAAGATTTGCCGCGTCTTCGTTAACCGGCTTGTCCTCAAGCACGGGTCGCTCTACTTGCCCATTCATTACCGGGCGAGGCGTAGGTTGATCCTCTTCAGTAAAAGGATCTTCGTACACCTTCAACGGCTTAGTCGGCGTCGGGGTGGCCGACTTTGGAACGACTGGAGTGTTATTCTCATCTTCTACAACTACGGATGGTTGTTCTCGAGTTTGAGGTGGGGATTTAGGCGAAGTCGACCGCAAGGTCTCTTTCAACTCAGCAATGTTTGGCACGAGAAGAGTGAGGTCTTCGTTTGTGTTTGCAGGACTGCTGGAGGGAAGCTCGTTCACCGGCAGCTTAGCCGTGGGCGGACTAGGCTTAGGCGGACTACTCTTCGGGGAGGCGGCAGCTTGACTCGGTGCTGGTTTCGAGGGAGTCGGGACATTGGATTCGCTAGCAGTTGCCGCGTGTCCCGGTCGAGTTCTTGGGGCAGTCCTTTTAGGAGACCCCGAGATGGTTTTGGGAGTGACCGCTTTCGGTCTTGTGGTGCCGGCCGGGCTTGTCTGCTCCCTTGATGGACCGTCATGACTCCTAACTGAGTACGGCCCAGCAGTGGCTGGTCGAGGAGCTATGTCTGGTCGTCTCCTAGCTGGTCGCATGGGAGCCACCGACATACCTCCGTGAGATTTTGCCGATTCCGCACGTGTCCGGGTTGGTGGTGCAGTCGCGTGTGAAGCTGATGACAAGTTTGACGAGTTCGATACGTTCCGAACCGGCGATACTGCCGCCATCGCGGATCCCGGCCGAGAAGGCAAGTTTCTCGTCGCTAATGCCTTCTTCTGTGCCAGCATCGTTTCTCTTAACGAAGGCTTTGAGCTGGTCATAGTGCTCTTGGAGAAACCCAAACCCGGACGTGGTGCTGGGTCAGCCTTCTTGGGCGAGTTCGGATTGTTGGGATCTTTTTGTAATAGTTTCTGAGCGGTCGAATCAAGGTTGTCCATGATGCTTTAGAGTGTAAGTCGCTACATGAGCAAAACAGGGGGGAGGGGGGCTCATCGGGCTTACGTCTCTGCTCTCGCTGGCCATATGGCGGCGTATGACCAGTATGTTGATCGCATCTTCTCTCGAACCCCGGGGTTCGCATCGTTCAGACCCTTCTTGACACACTTCTCAATCAGGTCCAAGCCTCCGCCATGTTCAAGGTGACTCTTGTGATGCGCCTCCTTCTTGAACAGTGTCTTCAGCCATCCTGCAACGTACGTCCTTGGTTGGACGTTCTTATCCTGACAGGCACCCCATATGTGTTGCATGATCCTAGCATTGTATGTCGTTCTTCCAATGATGATGTCTACCGTGACGTTGGCCAGCTGAGAGGTAATCTTCTTCGTCGCCGCACACAGCTTTATAAATGTCTGCATGAGCAGTTCAACCATGGGATCGATGCCAGACCCAAATGTGTTGGCTAGGTCTTGGACGAGGGCACATCCCTCCTTGGACAAACTGGTTCGTAAGGAAACGATAGCTTTGATAATGCCATCGAGCAGCCCTCGACAACCAGCGACGAACGCGTCAGGGAAGTCCGACGGTGCGTTGCCTGCAATTAGTCTTCGTAGCTTGGTGATGCTCTCCTCTCTCTTCAGCCAGTTTTGCTCCGTCTCCTTGCCGTCAAACCACTGGTGCATGTCCTTGAAGATATCGTCCAGCTCTCGTTGAGTGTTGACGTATGAAGGCTCAACTGAGTCGGCCTTGGCCTCGGGCATGGGCGTTACCGGGCGATCGCTACCAAGGGATGAGACACTCGCGGCAAGATTGGGCCTCGTCTGCATTGCCGAAGCTGGTCTCGATTCGGGATCTCCTCTCGAAGATGTAGGGGCCAGCTCCTTTACAATAGCCTGCTCGATAGCCGGTCGCACCTTGAAGTTCTTCAGCTGCCTCTTCAAATCTGACTTGGCCGCATTCGGGGCACCCCTGCGCATTCATGTTAGAGTACATGTCGCGTAAACGGAAGTAGGATTTTCTGACCTGAATAGGTCTATCACCGTGCTCTTGGCTTGATCTCGAACCATGCCGTCAGCATCTTCTAATAACTCCATCAGAGTAGGTACGTAGGCGCGAAATTGTAATCCGTGGTCCTTGTGCATCTGAAGATTGTTAGCGGTGCCCAGTTGGTGTCACGTCAGTCGCGTTATCGGATGCGCGCATACCTGTAGAAGCCATTGCATGCCCGATTCTTTCGCCCTCGGGTTCTTCCCGACCATGGCGGTGTTGCGCACGTATCTCTCGGCCTCCATCGGCACCTGGTTGTGCATGGTGGCCATGGCCTGTATGGCCAGCTGTCTGAACTTGTCCTTCTGGTCGCCCATCTTGTCGACGACCAGCGGTAGGGTCTGTTTTGCCTCTCTCGTGAGATATTTGGGTTCTTGGAGCGACATGCGCGTCAAAAGGTGGTTCAACGTGGTGAAGCCGGCATTTACGAGGGCTGAGTGCGGCGAGACGGAGGCGAGCCGGAGGGCTTCGAAGAGCGGCGCGACGCATGTGTCGGGTACGCTGTAATGTTTAATGGCCGACTTGACGGCGGTGACTTGCTGGACTTTCGCGTCGACGGACGCATCTTTCCTGAGGATTGCCAGCAAGCCGGCGACTTGCTCCTCAGTAAGCATTTCGGCCATGATGGGCCGGATGAGTTGAGAATCCGGTATTGAAGTCGGACTATTGCCAATTCGTGTATTCGCGTATTCGACGTTCGAAGTTCGTCTGATGAACGGCCAAAATCGGCTATGGAAGGGGAGGGGTTCGGGTGTCGTCTGGCTGTTGTGTTCGGACCAAGCGTGATTATATTAACTGACTCGGATCCAGAGAAAAAAAAAAAGAAATCGAAAAAAACTGATGTTGTTTAGGATTCAGTTTTCTGCGACAGTGTTTCAGCACGAATTCAAGGTAAAATTAGCGCCGGCCAGTGTTGGAAAAGTTTGCAATGGGTGAGGCGTTTTGTATCGCGATATGTTACGGGCATTGGTAATGTTACGCGAATAACTGGGAAGATGATTTCTCCTGTGTTGTTTTCCATCCGGCCAGCTTGTTGATGCGGCAAATCGCTGAGCTGCACCACGACAACGGCCTGTTCGGGGGCGTCAGGGGTGCGTCCAGTGGGTTTAGGTTACATGGGGTGCTGGTGTGGGGGGTCCTGCAGAGCACTAACATTGGTTCCTTAGCACTAGAACGTGCTGTACTGCGGCCGCCTGGCTGCATAACGCAGTACAATTATGTCCTAAACCTACAGGGAAGACTGCACTAAGCCTGCCCCGCGACGGAGCACAGTGAGGGGCATATGTAAGGGCAAGCAAGTGAAGCACCTAGATCAACATCGTCTCACCGTCCGAGCTGCCTCTCAACCAGCTAAGCAATCTATCAACTGCGCGTCTACGGATTAGCCAGAATAAGGTTATACAACGTCATCAGATATTCTCACGCTCTCTAACTAGAGCTTTACTAATCTATCTCCAACTCACTCTGCCTATCCCATGAGTCGCCCTGATCCAGATCGTAATCTATCCGGAGCCAGCAACCTAGGCATACACCTCACTCTATCCACGCGAGACACGACTTCCGAGAGCATCACCAGCCAAGCCACGAAGCCCACTCCCTCAATGCCCCTCCCGCCCGACACCACGCCGGTCCCGGAGCCCGTCTTCATGCCCGGCATGTCCCACCGCACCGAGGCGCCGGCTCCGACATCCATAGCCGTGCCGAAGCCGCCGGGGAGCAAGAAGACGGAAGCGGACCCGCAGCAGCCCACAACAACGAAGAAAGAGAGCGGAGACGAGGAACCCCCGTTGCCCATAGAACTGCCGCGCCTACGCCTGCACATCGAGGACGCGGGACACGAGGGCGCCTCGACCTTCCTGTCGTCCGTCAACGCGACGGCCGTGCTGCGGGCGGGCATCCAGGACATAGCGAAGCACCTGTACACCCCCAGCCCCAGCCATCTCGGCTCGTCCTCGCACCCGGCCCTGCGCCCGCCCCCAACGCGCTCCGTAACGCTGATCCTGCGGGCGATGGACGGGGTAGCGTACACGACAGGCTCGGACCTAGACTCGGACCACAAGGAGATCCACCTATCGCTGCGGTACATCGCCTCGGTGACCCCCGCGTCGCGGCTCGCCGCCGAGATGGCGGGCGTCGTGACGCACGAGCTGGTGCACTGCTACCAGTGGAACGGGTTGGGCGCCGCGCCGGGCGGGCTGGTCGAGGGCGTGGCCGACTGGGTGCGTCTGCGCTGCGGGCTGGCGCCGCCGCACTGGCGCCCCGGCGACGTGCCCGGGCGCTGGGACGCCGGCTACCAGCACACGGCCTACCTGCTGCAGTACCTCGAGGACCGCTTCGGCGACGGCACCGTGCGCCGCCTCAACGACAAGCTGCGGCGCGGCCGTTACGAGGAGAAGGCCTTCTGGACCGAGCTGCTCGGGCGGCCCATAGAGCAGCTGTTTGAGGATTACAAGGCGACTTTTGGCAAGGAGCGGTAGATGCGCTGTGTTCTTGCTGCTTGACGACCGTCTACCGAGGGAGTGTGAAGAGAGCTTACCAAAACTTATATATATTTCTGCTGTGCGGAGCTTTACGACTGCAAATAGATACCCAATCGCGCGGAATGGTATGTTTTAGAATCTAAGACTAGATACTGTCTAGTATGAGAAGCAAGCCCCGTGTTCCATATCAATACAAACAGCGACGTGTACATTTCTTCAACCCTAGCCCGTCATCGTAACGAAGACGACAAAATGCCAAACCCAAAGACGCCTTGCCAATACAAAACCCGGGGTACTAGTAAATGCAAGATTCAAGAGAGGATATCCATCTTTTATGGGCGCGTCTCGCCAGCTTCGCCCTCGCTCACTACGCTTCCGACCTCGGTCCAGCTTGCTGGGGTCATCATCCCTTCGTCGTCGCTCATCACGTCGTAGGGTCGGCTGCCAGCCCCCGATCGAGCCGATGCGGCTTCGTCGCCAATGTCTTCGCCGGATCCTGCCAAGGAAGCAGAGTCAACGGGCGTCAGCATGCCCTCGCTAATCATCTCGGGCTCCGACACAGATGCAGCGGGTGATACTGGCAGGGGCGAGTAGAAGCTGGCAGTCGATGCGTCTTGAGTCCAAGCCTGAATAGAGCTGAAGACATCGTTGCGGTCGTCCTGGCCGGCCGTCATGTACTCATTCGGCTCTAGCTCCCGTTCCGATGGTTCAGCCGGTGTTTGAACTGATGGTGTTTGCGTTGCCGTCTCTTCCTCGACTTTGATTAGTTGAGGGGTCGAAGACTGCGAAGCAGATTGTGAAGCCTCGTCCTTTTTGCCAACCTGCGTGCTAGTGCTGTAGATGTCTGATTCTTGCTCGTCCTTTTCGGGATCCATCAAGCTGTTCTCAAAGGAGACAAAATCATCAATTCCGTGCTCGTCGCTAAAGGGGTTCGCGAAGACAGAACGAGACAGGCCTCGAGCTCCCTCTCCGCGTCGCCGTACTGTACCCTCGGTGTTCCGTGCATCCGATCCGGTGTGGAAGACGTAGGTACCCTTCTCGGCGTTGTCATCCTGTCGCATGAAATCGTCGAAGCTGGGTGTTGCGGATTGGGGGGGTGAAGAGCCCATCTTCTCGTCGTCCTTGCGTGCTGTTCCTATCTTCTCCTCGCGCACGGCGTTCCAGTACATGAGTTCCTCACGTTGACGTCGGCGGGTCTCGTCGTCGGCATCGACATCCAGTTCGTTAATATCTATGCCTCGGGAGCGCAGGAAACCCTCGGCATCTTCGGGTCTGTTGAACAGGTTCCGCCGCTCCTCCGGGCTGATATTGTCGCCAAGGGAGCGGAGTGCAAAGGCAATACGACGTCGGAGGTCGTTGGCCATGCGCTGGAGTTCAGGAGATTCGTAGATGGCTACGGCAGTTGCAACAGCCACCGAGGCGGCAATGATGCCGACTGTTACGGCGGGATGGTTAGGCATGACGCAAACGACGGTGGATTGCAGGCAATGGGAAATTGGACGACGGTGAGACAGTGAAAGTGAGAAGACAGGGAGATGGATGAGACGAATATCGATAAAGGAAGAAAAAAAAAGGAAAATATCACAGTCTCATGATACGAAATAGGTATGAAATAGGTGATTCGTTTGGCAGAGGTACGTGGATATTCGCCACTGGGCTCGAGGCAGCACAGCTACGCACGATTGCGAAGTGATCTACAAACCGACTGGACGTGGGTCAGGCGTATCAAATGACATGGTCTCGACTCACCCTTGGCAATAACGGGAACAGGCATGGCTTCTCAGACAGCAGCCAGCGCTAGGGAAGAATATGGCAGTCCAGGCGGTCGGAGAGCAGGTATTCAAGCCTGCCTTTTAGCTCGACACTCGAGAATTGGGAGTCGATAGTCGGGAGAGAAATAAATGAAGGAAGAAGAAGAAGAAGAGTTGCAGCCTAGATAGATCTGGACGCAAAATGGCAAGTGACGAGGCAAGAGGGGTGAAGGACAAGGATTGGCCACTGCTACATTCGACAAGAAGGCGGCCTATTATGTATGTGCTCCCTTCAAGCTTAAACTCTGGTCCTCGGCGGTAAAACCAGAGATGGTTCTCTTCCGCTTCCTGTTTCGTGTCCCCAACGTAACTCAAATCATGGAAATGAAAACCTTGAAATCGATCGCATTTGCATTTGTCCATTGCGTAATGTCCGTCCAAGTCAAGTTACAAGACTACCGGAGCCCGAGGCAGACAGGCAGACAGGCAGACAGGCAGACAGGCAGACAGGCAGACCTGGTTAAGCGGCAAAGCAGCTTAGAGGCTGCCTGCAGGAATATCGCTGTACGCAGTATCGATATCGCGGTAGTGGGGTAATCCTCCGTCTTAGAAGGGTCCACGAGTCCAAGGCTGTCCCATGCATATGTCCCACGCCTTCTACATTGTATGTAGGCAGGTAAGTACTAGCAATGTAAGAAAAGTCCAGCTAGCCGAGTTATCAAAGTCCGGAACACGCTCGGAGAGGCGAGAGAGGGTTTTACATCGAAGTTTCAAACACCTTCCAGTCCTTACGGAAGCGTGCAAACAAGCTCCACCCCTCGCCTGTCCGGATCACGCACGTCACGGCAGCCTTGGGGGCGCCTCATCCGCAGCCATTGGATTAGGAGTCCGACGGCAGCCAAGGACGAGGCGGCGGTTCCGGCAACACCCAGGATGAGGATGGCATTTTCTGCTCCTGGTCCAAACGCAGTCATGATTCTTCTTCCTCGTCAGTCGTCGTCGTCGTCGCTTTGGTTGCTGCTGTTCATTCTCCTAACGAAATGTGCTACGCGAACCTCGGCTCCCCGAGTTGCTGACTGCGCGGATAGCGGCGTGTGGCAAATGCTTGGCGGCCGTATTAATCAAGCTAGTCTGCTAACAAACAGGCCCAATGCAAGGTGCCGACAATGCCTGTCAAGCCCTGACCTGAAGCTGCTTCTATTACACCGTCTCGGCAGTCTAACTCTAGCATAATATTTGATGCGTCCAGGTCCAAAATTCTTTCTCAGCCTCATGGCAGCATGGAAGCGATGGACGACTGGGAATATATTCGCCTTTGAAGAGATCATCATCCTGCCTAGCATAGTATCCCGGGACCAATCCAAGAGCCTAGCTGTCTGCCTGACGATGTTTCAGACGGTCCTCCACACCGTGCCCGGCTCCCCCGTGGCCGTGATCGAAGAAACTTACAGGTGTGCCGGTGGCAATTTGGACGTGGCGAGACTACTAAATCTCCGATTCCTGCTGTGACTCGCAAGTGGTGTCATACAAGGTCGACGGATAGGTTTGCCTGACAGCAATGGTTATACAACTTCTCGAGCATTGTTCAAACCAAGCCCCTCGTCTTCAGTTTAGCTATCCTTCCCGTCACGCTCGAGCACCTCGTCCTCTGCAGCAACCATCTCTTGGGTACCGAAGACTCGGGCAATACGAGCACTCGGACCATTAGGTACGGTACCCGAAGCGCCGAGTCCGGTGTTCTCGACCACTACGAATATAAAGGCGTCCCGGTGTAAGTAATGTTGTCCGATCCACTGCCCACTAAATTTCGGACCAGCTAGACGAAGACGACGTCGGTTTGTAAAAATATGCGAACTTCGTCCAAAATGGCGCTGACCTCGATCTCGTTGGCTGTCACTGCTTGCCTAGACAACACGATCTCCGGTTCGGATGACACGACATGAGTGAACGTGACCACCGGACATAGAGTAGTAGCCAGCAGTTGCTCTTCGAAGCTGTCTCTACGTCCGGTGAAGAAAGGGGGTAGGCCAAGAACGACTTCGAGGATGTCGACTGTAGGTAGTCTTCGCACACATATCTGGGCGCCTGAGCCGCGTGCGGCCGTGCCCTTGCTTGGATGGATGGCAGTAAGCCGAAGTTCGCTTTCACAAGCTAAAATAGACTGAAGAATGAACTATGTCTATTCGTCGTTACTCTTGTTCTTCAACGTGGTAGTTAGGCTTCTTACCATCTAAGGTAGGTTTCCATCTCCAAGTTGACCCCAAAGCGCCGGTACTGGCCGTCAAGACTGGCAGTTTGGGTAGTATATAGGAAGTCATGTAGGTAGGGGGTTAGTAAATCGTTAGGCTCGTGGTATGTCTAGGGACGAATCGCATCAGGGTCATCTGCCAAGTCATGCGTGCAATCGGCTGCATGGAACTGTAGCAGCATTAACTATTATATCTCAGCAGTATCCCGCTCTGGGTCGTGGTAGGTGAAATAGGAAGACATGTGTAACCCAAAGACGCCGCAAAGCCTCCGCTCCGGATCCGATTCGTCTCCAAAATGTTAGAAACCGGGAAACCCCATTCTAGACTCCATCAAGATGCCAAAGAAGACTTGATCTGGATTTTTTTTAATAATAATTATTATTATTCTTCTTCTTTTACTTCTTTGATTAGGTACCTAGGGGTAGGGGGTCAGCTCTGTCCACACGTGCTGTCGAGTACGCCCTTGGAGGCTGTAGTCGTATCGACCGGCCCGTCCAATTACATGGCCATCGTCTCCATCCCGCACATTCTCTATGCCCTCTTCAGCCTCTGTGCAGCTGGGGTAGCACAGACTCGATGCGACTTGAGCTCTAAGCTTCTTTGCCTCCCCCGCCCCAGCCGACCAGTTCCCGTTTTGTGATAATGCCGCATTAGGTGTCGAAAAACGTCCCAAAAACCATTCCGTACTTAGCGAGGGTGCTTGTGGTACTGTGAAAAAGGCCGTCTGCGACGGGGGTTCCCCGCGGTAGCTAGGGGGCGCAACTTAATGCGACGAGGTGGAGGCGGCGGAACCGACCGACGAGGCCGACGAGGCCGACGCGGTGGAAAGGCCGGTGTCACTACGGACCATACCCGGGGCCTTGGCGACCCGCGAGCGCTCGCTGGTTATACAAGTCAGCTTTCGGCCGGCGGAGTTGGCTGCCGTGTACCGGAGAGAGGCTTACTATGAGGCTCTGTCGCTGTGGAGCTGGCACTTCCACTTGCCGCCCGCCGTCTTCACGGTGAAGGTGAAGGGCTTGTTGTCGACGACCTGCTTGATATCTACGGAAGGCATGATTGTCTGTGGTATATATCCTTACGAGGAGGACCGGGGATATATAGGTGTAGGTGTAGATAGGGTTCTAAAGGACGAGGCCTTGGAAGAACTGATCAAGTCTTGATGGAAGCGAAGAGCTTTGGAGTGGAGATGGTCGTGTAGGAAGCGCTTGATGAGAAAAAGGGACTCGGAGGTTCAGGTTGGGAGAGAGTCACGAAGGAGGCAGCGAGCTGGCTATATATACTCTTTTGCAAGGCATGCGTGAAGCGGGCCGGAGCAAGGAAACCGAATACCGCGCTTCTCATGCCCACGACATGGGTCTTGGGGTCTTGGGGTCTTGGGTCTCGGATTGGGAGTTGGACCCTTAACCTGCATTGAGCTGCCAGATTACCTGTATGTACCTCATATGTAATGTCCAGTGTAATGTCCAGAGATAACACGTAGACGTAGACGTACCTCGAGTAAGTCGCAATACTAGGCCATGCCGGTGAGTGATTTTATGTCCCCGAACGCAGACCAACGCTTTCGGACATAGTCTCTTCTCTCTCTCTGCTGTGGGTGGGTATCCTGGGACTCAGGGGGGGGGCTCCGCTCGAAGCGCACTTTTCCTCTGCGGGGGACGCCTTACTTTGCGGCGTACCTTGGACTTGACGTGCCTATCATGTATGGGTATGGGGGTCAAGAGGTGTCAACGGGTGTCGAGGGGGGGTGCCGAGGTGTGTTGGGACGGCTTAGTTAACAAAGCATGGATGTAAGAAACGGAAGTTCCCCAAGTCGTTGGCGCATCCCAGTAACTTCTCAGTTCGTAAGGATAATCGCAATAACTGTCATTTGTGGACTCGAGGTGTAGCTGACCGTCTTCCAAATTGTCAGACCGCCTGCTATACATGCCGCAAATCCTGTACATACGTCTCACACAAGGCGTCCGCAACCAGAAGTCGTCGGTTGCCGGGAGCGTCACGCGACAGTGTGTGAGAAGGGAGGATCATGCATGATGCAACCTCTACGCCCTGCCCTGCTCGCCTGCTTCTTCGCTACTGCTACGTACACAAGGACCCATCAACCATCTGGTGTCTAAGTCGGTCTAAATGACACAGTCGTGGATACCGTCGTGGCGGGCGTGGGTGCGGTACCGGTACGCGGGATAAATTACGATCGTTCCAGCGCTCTACTACGTACGTACACACTTACCTCATCGGAGATGCGTAGGTCTTGTATGGGGAACGACTAGGTGAGCTAAAGCCATCTTCAAACGGCCCAGTCGTACGGGGAGCGATAATTACCGATTTCCGACAGCTATCCCTCACCTGGAATTCTTCACATGTGTCAGGAGAACGCGGGACCGAAGCTATTACTACTATGTAGTATATATTATACAGAAGGAGGAAGAAAAGAAGATTCCTAGGTTCGTCTGGGCGTTCTCCTGATCTTGCCTCGGATCTATCTCAACGTGCCGATGCTAGAGAAGTTTCCTTCTTGGCAGGCACAGACAAGCTCAACGCCATTAATCCCACTTTCCAACGCCCGAGCCTAGCTTCTGGAAAGGCCTCAGGCTCCGTAGATCACCTGCAAGAGCCCGCTATTTCCAGCGCAGCGCACCGGATGATCGGTCATCATTCTAGGTTCGTGCTCACTCTCTCGGGCTTCCTTCCCATCAGCCCAACTGTTCAGCTTGCCACATGTTACATACTTCTTCTCCTTGCCTTACCTGCTCTTCCGCTGCCGCTGCTAGTTTTGCCTGCCGAGCTGCGAGCCTGCCAGCCCTTCTGCCCGCCCAAACCGCTGGCCTACACATCCCCAGGAACCCCCCTAGACCCTGTAAGCGATTTCCCCAAACGGTACAGTCATTACGCGGTGATTGGACGCTTCTCTCAGGGAGAGCGGGTTCTAGCCTCACTGGGGTTAGATAAATACCCGGCGATCGGGGGGGGGGGGGGGCGTGCAATATTTCCGTGATATTGCCGCGTCGACAGCCTTGAAACAAGCGAAGCCAGCAAAGTCGGCAAGCAATGTGGGTTGCCGAGTTGGCTTGCTGGCGGAGAACTTGTGAGACATAGAAGTGAAAAAGAGTCTCGGTGAAAGTTCCCAGCTCTCAGCTCCCTGTTGTCTGGACGCTGCTTTGCTGACCTGGTCTGCGGCTTACTGTTCACTCTAGCAAGATATTAATGTGGCCGAACCGCATAAATGTTTACCTTCGTCCTGTGCCTAGACCTCATGGATGATCCTCCGAGCGGGCGCAGATAAGATGCGGTTGTCAAGCACACAGCCAACGTAAGAGCGTGATGGAAGGCGAAAAAAACGGAAATCATTTCTGTAAGGCGACACACATGCAACCCCGAGATGCTTCTGTTTCATCTCTCTACCTCTCCCTCGGTCTCGCAGAGGACGAGGTGTGACAAAGTCAGCTACTGTGTGTGCGGCATTTCCTAAAAATAGCGACGCAGCCACGGCTCGAGCGACATGTGAGCCAGAAGCACGGTCGAGACGGTCTAGAAAGGGCACAACCCCAGATAATGGATGTTAGCTTCCCCATGCTCACGGATGTGATCCACGCCATGTGAGCAGTCACCAAAGCCGGCTCGATCGGTACCAAAAGTCGCGACTATCGGCGAAACTGATTCGATTTCGGCTTGCTGCTGTCAGCTTCTACACGCCACAAGGTAAGCCTGGGGGAAGGCTACCGAGAGGCTGCATAGCATACCTGGGGTGAGACCCTAGCCAATATGCAACACGACTATTATGTACCTTGGGTAGGTAGCTATATCCTCCCATAGCTGGTGGTTCGATACTGACGTTCGGAGCGTGGGATGTCAAAACGTGCTGCGAGAGATAGTTCGCAGACCTCGCGCGGCAAATGCATATAATAATCCGGGGATGTTATCTGTCATCTGTCACCTTCGTCTGGCGGGCGCAGTCATCATTTTCTGTATGCTGCTCCCCTATCTCAGATTACGGAAAACGGACACCGTACCCGAGATGGCGAATTCTCAGAGCGGCCGGGCCGATATCTTGATAGTCTCTTTCGAAGGGTGGCATGGTCAACAGCATCCCACGCCTCGGAAATGGAAGAGTATCCTCTACACTGCAATCTTGCAGCTTCTCACGATAGGACGAAGGGAAAGTTCGTGGCGTTTGCCACTTGTGATGTGTCGGATTCGATGTCTCCGGACTGTTGGATAGACTGCAAGCAATGAGATATCGTGACTGAGAGATATGTGTAAAAACCCCGACGGGAATGTCGAGCCATCAAACCCCGTAAGCTTCAGGGTGGCGGTTTACCTGTATCACTTCCATCCTCTCGTATAGTTCAGGAAGGCGGCTTAAACATCTATGCTGCACCTGTGACTTGCCTGCCGTGTGCTTGTAGTTTGCTTTTTTCTCTGTCTTACTTTTATTCGCCTCGTTAAGGGTCCTAGTTGAGAAATACCTCAATGATCATGTATAACGTAACGAGCCCGGCGATATTGATTAATACCTCTTTGTCACGCCTTTCGCGTGGAATTCACCACAGCTCGAAGCCTTTACCTTCAGAATTTGGCACGGATCTTGATCGTACGGCTGGGGCTGCCTGTATACGGTACAGACCAGATCCAAGATCTTGTCTTCGCCCTACCATCGGCCAACAATGGGGGCCTCGAGTTACCTGTGCGGAGCAGAGTAGTAAGTGACACCCTGAGGCGCGACAGGTTAGGCATAGAAAGATGCAACACGGTACCGAATCCAGGAAAACAAGGTGCTCAACGTACTTCGGACATGGAACCTTTCAGCTGGTTGAGTATTGTAGTATTGTTAAAAAAAAGGAGTTCGAGGTGACGAAGGAACGGTGGTCCCTGCGGCTCTGTTGGTCATAATGCCCATCCCATTGGAATCTACCTAGTATCAACCCCGACTCGTTCCCGGTCATGCAAAAAATCATCTCCCATTGTTGTACACTCTACAAGCGGGACTGCCCGGCTCCCTTCTAACGGACGCCATTACGGATGGATGATGGAGGTGGAAGAGGTAGTGGATATCTACAGTCTGGAAATGATGGCGCCTGCGTACTCGTGCGTCTTGGCCTTTCCACCCAGGTCGCCCGTCAGCGCCTTTCCTTCGGCGAGGGTATCGAACGTGGCCTTCTCGATCCTGTCGGCGTACTCGGTGAGGCCCATGTGTCTCAGCATCATCATGGAGCTGAGAAGCAGGGCGGTGGGGTTGGCCAGACCCTTGCCCGCAATGTCGGGCGCGGATCCGTGCACGGCCTCGAAGATGGAGCACTCATCACCGATATTTCCAGACGGGGTGAGACCCAGACCGCCAATCAGACCGGCGCACATGTCCGAAAGGATGTCACCGTACAGGTTGGGCATGACGAGCACCTTGTCGTTGTACGGCAGGGGGTCGGTAACCATCTTCAAGCACGTGTTGTCCAGAAGCTCGGCATCGAACTCGATGCCGGGGAAGTCCTTGGATACGTCACGGGCGGTCTTGAGGAAGAGACCGTCCGACATCTTCATGATGGTGGCCTTGTGGACCACGCGGACCTTCTTGCGACCAATTTCCTCAGCATGTTGGAACGCGAATCGCAGGACGCGCTCGCTGGCCTCGCGGGTAATGAGCTTGATGCTCTGAACGACACCGTCCACCACAACGTGCTCAATGCCTGAGTATTCGCCCTCGGTGTTTTCTCGGATCAGGACTGTATCGACATTGTCGTACGGCGTCTTGTAACCGGCGACGGATCGGCAGGGTCGCAGGTTGGCGAAGAGGTTAAAGGTTCGTCGAAGAGTCAGGTTGAGAGAAACGTGGCCCTTGCCAACGGGCGTCTATATCAAGTCAGCTTGCTGCAGCACGCAGAGGCATGTCACGGTAGACATACAGCAAGAGGACCCTTGAGGGCAACCTTGTTTCTCTCGATGCTCTCGATGGTCTCCGGTGCGATAACAGGCTTTCCGTCTACTAATTTCGGCGTGACATCGACAGGTTCCCAGCTAATGGGTGTCTAGATAAGCCTTAGCGTTGGCATAATCGTGTCTGACAAACATCATCGTCGAACCTTGGCAGCCTCAAAGATATCCTTGACGGCGTTTGAAATCTCAGGCCCAATCCCGTCGCCCTCGATTATGCTGACTGTGTACCGGCCCTAGGGTTGAACCTATTAGTTGGTGTTGTCTAGACAAGCAACAATGGGCTAGTCGGCGCTATAATTGAGTGATTTTCCTCGGTAGGAAATCATCTAGTAGATGCCGCGGGGTAGTAGTCGTAGCACATACATCGGATCCCTTCGTACCGGTGAACTTAGCGACCTTGTCGGAGTAGAATCTTTGGTTCTGACAGCACGGGGCTGGTTAGCGACAGGATCACGGTGGGAGAAGTTTTCGCATTCTCGCCCACCTGGAAAGAGAAGGACGCGGCAGCTCGGGGAGCGGCGTTTAGGCATTGGCGGCGCAAAGGCGCGGCAGCCGCTCGAAGGGCCAGCATTATATAGAGCTAATGATAACAGCAGGCTAGAAATAAAATGAGGGCTCCAAAAGGAATGAGGTTGCTGGCACTGGGAGGGAAAAAGGTTGGTCATGCAACTTCGCGAAAAGCGATTTTGAGGCTCGGGTGGTATCGGACGGGCGGCTGTTGCATCTGCAAGATCTGATAACAAGCTTCAGCCGAGACTGTCTTTTCTTTTCTTTTTACCATAGATTTACCGATAAGGTACGAAGTACGTACCTACAGAACTGCCCACTAAGCATGTGCATCTTGGCTGCATAGACATCATATTGCATAATTAGCCCCCTTTGGAGGCACGTATTAGCTTATGGCATATGCATATGCGCAACCTTCAACTATAGCATGCATGATCCTAAAGTGTACATAGAAATCGATAGCACAGCCATACAACCAAACTACCTACGACTCCAACACACGCATACGCCCCGACGGATGGAAAGGACATAAACTACGGCACGTAGCCATAGACTACTGCCGAAACAGCCATGACAGACTTCGACAGAAACGTGCTGGAGTTCTACCAGCTGTCTACGCCGTTCCCCTCAGAATGGCCCGCCGAGAAGAACGACAAGAGCGACGACTCGGACAGCGAGCTGGAGCAGAAGAAGCAAAAGATCAACCGTAGAAAGTCGCGATATCAGGCACTTGAACGAGCCGTCAGCAACAGGACCAGCATAGTCCAAGGATCCGAGAAGTCTGCTAGTGGCGTGAGCAATTTGGTCCAAAGGGACGAGCCCGACCCACTGGGCACGTCGAATAGCGTCGTGAGATCACTGGGACAGTTGGGAGTTCCAGTTCAGGATGACATCCGTCTACGTACGTTGGATAGAGTCAGGTAATGCTGCATACGCCGGCCTCCAAGCTTACCAATGCGCTGTCTAGGGAATCGCTTCCTCCTGTCTTCCACCAACTTCTCACCCGCCCTCTTCCTATCTCAGATGCACGCGACCGCCGATACCCAATCCCTACTAAGCGGCCTCGATGTCCTATCTAGATCGATCGACCAGAAATCCGAGTCCCTCAAGGTCCTAGTCGAATCGCATTTCGAGAGGTTTGTACGGGCCAAGGCAACCATTGACAATGTCTACAAGGAGATGAAGTACCGAGGCGCCGAGCCTCCATCCACATCCCGCGCTCGGGCGCACTCGCGGCATGCTAGCAAAAACAGTTTCAGCAGGAACAGTAGTGGCGGCGCAGCTCTTGGGGTGAACCCATTAGTCACGCCTATCGGGAACGATACCAGAAAGAAGAATGCGCTTATTAAAGAGAGTGACTACGGAGTAATGGGCATCAAGACGCCCCTGCTGGACGTGGCAGCCAAGGCTGAAGATGTCTGGGGCCCGGCGCTTGGAGGTCGGGACAAAGAGGAGAACCTGAAGACGGTATCGACTTCTCTCGACCGGTATAAGGAGTATATCGAAGCAAGCTCCAATATTGCTGAGAGCATCAAGCGTAAAGACTACGAGGCACTGGTGGAAGAATATGTTCGTGCCCGACGATTCGCGGATGAGGCGCGCAGGCTCGTCGAAAGTCTAGGATCGACCCCTCCGAGCGAGACGCAGACATACGAGATTCTCCTCGCAGCTCGAATGTGGTATGATGTGGATGAACAGATTCAGCTTTTCAAGCGCGACGTATGGAGGAAGCTCACGCTGCTTCATAATATATCCAAGGCGGACGCCATGGCCGGGCAGCCTCAGGACCAGCACATGGAACTGATTGGCTTATTGCTGGAGCTGGGCGTGGATGACAACCCGATCTGGGTCTGGCTCTTGAGTCGATTTGACTATCTCAAGGGCAAGATCTCATCGACAGGCGATCGCGCCAAAGTCGAGATCGAAGTGCTTCGACGTCGTCTAGCGAGCGGCGAGAAACCAGCACCGCAAATGATGGCCACCCATCTTCGAAATCTTGGTCGGCAGTCGGTCGAGAGTAAAGTCAACGGGCTGGATTCCCCCGATGTCATCGAGTTATGGGAGAAGATGCTAGCATTCCTATCGAGTCTCTTATCCGCACAAGGTATTCTTGGAGAGGTCTTGGAGTTCTGGCAGACGGTCCAAGGATTTATCGACGGCAAGGCACAGAAATCGTTACCAACTGGTTATAACGGCGAGTCCCGTGATCACCATCGACTTTCTCAGCAGGGCTCTGTCGATCTGCAGAAAGGCACCATCGAGCTCATCGATATGCTCCGTGCACACGTTTTCGAGTTCTTTGCCGGCGCACCTCCCGAAGACATCTCACTTCTCTTTTCCCCGTTGCCGCCCTCGCCCGGGACGCCGATGTCATCAACGCTGACACCCACCCGAGACCCTCGTTTCAACTTTGACGCGAACAATCTACCTCCACCGTCACCTAGGAGGGGCGAGACGTGGGAGAAATTCGCTTTCTGGCCACCAACCTCCAATTCGGTCAGCGGTGTCCACTACCTATCCAAAATGCTTACCTTGGTCGGCTCTGGGGCATCGGAGATGGCCAGTGTGACCGCCGTAAGTCAAGGCGACGTAAAGCAGATAGAGTTGCTCAAAAATTTAGTCGGCGCGGCGCGTGAAAGATGCGTCAATGCGCTATGTGCTGCTTGGAATAAGGACGCCGAGAACATTAAGTATGTCGAGGATTGGAAGCGCTCTAAGGAGATGGGAGACGTAACGCGCATGCCTGCAAGCTTTGCCGCGTTCGAAGGCGCACTGCTCTCAGGAATGCAGAAGATACTCTACATCCCAGAGGCGACGGCTAAGTCGGGCACCGAGGATATCGTGCCTGCGCCGCCGGCGAAACTACTACAGACGGTGAGGAGTCAGTATGTTACGACGCTTTATAAAGCTCTTAGTGGAATGGTTGAAAATGCGGAGCGCGCGGTTAAGAAAGCGGACGACGAATGGACCACCGACGTGGATGTGTCTATCAAATCCAGTGATGATAGAGCATCCCTGAATGTCGGCTTAGGGACAGTCGATCCTGGCGATCGAGTAAGTTCTCCATCAAATCGACTTGGAAAAACCAGACTAACACTCTCCCACAGAACGTTCGTATGCTTTTGACACTCGGCAACCTTCATGCGTTGCGCACCAAGGTCGTGCCCGGTCTGAATGGTCAATTTGAGAACGCGTTTTCCGTTAAGCTCACGGACGAATCCAAAACGATCAAGGACGTCCTCGGCCAGATCGACGCGCGCCTGTTCCAGACGTACACGCGGCCATCGCTCGACAGCCTGCGCAAGATCATCCGGGCAGGGCTCGCGGACCCGAAGTGGGCGCCTCCGAAGCCGTGCGAGGTGAAGCCGTACGTGTACGAGGCGCTGCTGACGCTGGTGCTGGTGCACACGCAGGTGTCGACGACGGCGCCGAGCATGACGCACCAGGTGCTGTCGTACCTGCTGGAGCAGATCAGCCGGGAGCTGCTAGACAGCCTCAAGGCGCGGCCGGCGGAGCGGTTCGACCTGGGGGCGCTGATGCAGGCGACGCTGGACGTCGAGTTCTTCGCGCAGACGCTGAGCCAGTACACGACGGAGCGGGCGTCGGGCATCCAGGGCGACATCTACTCGACGCTCGACGCCAAGACGGACAACGGCGCGCGCGCGCGCCTGCAGGACGAGCTGCCCGGCATGCGCGAGGTGCTCAAGAAGCTGCGCGAGCAGTCCCGCTCCGAGTTCGCCTGCTTCAAGAGGCCCCGCCGCACCGGGTCGTCTTCTGTTAACACCCTGACCGCAGGCGCCTCCCCCGCCTCCTCGCAGACGCTCGAGCGCACCGCCACGGGCTAGGCGCTCGTGCGCGCCGCGCGCCGCGACGGCGTCCGCAGGCTCGTCGGCGTTCTTACGCCGCAGTGCTTCATCCCCTCCATACACGCTATACAGCTCCCCATCCTCTCCGCCGACGACGACTACGTGCTCGAGTTCAGGCTGAGGGCCTGGATCCTGGGCGATAGCTTGTAGCTTTTCGGTGAGTCTTAGCTGGGGAGGACGAATATGCGTAGGGGCGAGGAAGAGAGAAGGGGTTCGGGGTTGGTGTTGGCTGTGTACCTCCCAATCTACCTAGGCAGGTAGCTTTATAGCTATACCTTGGAACAATGAGACATGATTACAGGCCGTGATAGCCCGCTAATGTGAAGTCCGTATATTTCTCGGAGGTTAAGGTCTATGTGTCTAGCAAGCCTTGCTGGCCATCGCGCTAGAGTCTTACCAGCGGCCATTTTGCCCTACGGACGCTTGCCAGCTTCGAGCGCGTTAGCACGAGATGGTGAATCTGGCTACCGCCAAACAGCCAACCTAGCGTGGCCTTTCAACTGTTCATATGCCAGCTAGCTGGCCTTTCTAGATAGATTAGTATGTACACTGGAAAGTATTCGTTCTCACTATAAGAGATCTGGTTCACTGGGTAAGGTGGTAGAAAGTCAAATCAGAGGTTAGGGGATACCATGGAAGACCAAAGGAGGATATTCCGTTGAGACGTCTTTCCCTTGCTGAGTGAGCATGCACATAACACGATAGCAATTAATTACCGGACGAACTCTTGTATTAACATGTATATGTAACTACCGGTAGGAACCAGATGTCGATGCTCCTAACCATACGAGAATATCCGAATCCCGGCTGGCCGAGACGACCCATGGCATAGCGGACGGCCTAGCCAGCCGCTCTACAGGGCGCCACCGCACACGGGTTGTACGGGTGGTACATCATGGGGGCACCCTGGGGTGTAACTGGGAACCCGAGTCACCCTGGGGAGTTACCGGAAACCCGGGCTGCCCTCCGTGGTACGGTGCGGCTAAGGTATGAGCAGCACAACCATGCGGCGCCGAAAGCACCGGCGCAACCACGGTAGGCCGGGAGTGCCGACGCCCCTTGGCGATGCCGCACACACCGCCCTACCTATTCCAAAGCCGTTCTTCGCCATCCACCAAAGCATCCGCAAGACAGCGTAGCACCGGGACGCTGTCTCAAGTACTCCAAGAGGACCCGCCACCGAGATTGAACCTACGCCCAAGTTAGCTTTGATACGCCTATAAAGAAAGTCTTACATACGGTTGACCTTGACCATCTCGGTCCGGCAGGGTCTACCCTCGAATATGATCCCCTTTCTTTTATTCGTGATGCATTCTGCGTCCTGCTCTAATCCTTCCCCCCTCTGATTAGATATGCTCAAATTTCAAGTCTTGCGCTGCATTACTTACTGTGAACTGGCAGGAGACAAAAGCCAGTGTACTGGCAAAATGCGTAGGCCAGTAAACTGGCGGAAGGCTCCCTTTCTCATCATTGTAACAGTATCCGCATTGCCATCTTTCTATTTTATAGTTAGATATGCTCAAATATCAAATCATGCGTTGTGTTGCTTACGGTGAAGCACTTCGCCGGCGAGAGGCTTCTTTTCTCTTTTTCGTAATATAACACTGTGGGCGTCGCCATCCTTCTAAGTTCTAGTTAGATATGATCAAATATCAAGTCATGCGTTATGTTACTTACGGTGAATTGGCAAAGTGCGTAGGGCGCTTCGCCAGCTGGAGGCTTCTTTTTTCTTTTTCATAATGTAACATTGTGGGCGTCACCATCCTTCTAATCTCTAGTTAGATATGATCAAATATCAAGTCATGCGTTATGCTACTTACGGTAAATTGACAGAACGCCAAAGCCAGTGAACTGGCAGAAGCTGTGGTCTCGGCGGATTTTTACGAAAACCTTTGTGTCAGATTGATCTTGTGTCACTTAGACAAAACTAAACAAGAGGCATAGACGTCAAAGACTCAAAAGACGTTGAAGTCTCAAAGTCACGAAGACGTCAAAGCCTCAAAGACGTCAAGATCTCAGAAGACCTCAAACCTCAGGACTAAAGACGCAGTTGTTGGGAAGGCGTAATTAGGCAAGACGATTCCTGTCAAGTGTTAGCTCGTCCTCAACCCATTCATGTCCCCAACACTGGTGCTATTGCAAGTCTAGCTGAGGGTGAAAGTAGGCATATGACAACTACTTGACAACGCATGGTGGGTTGACCGAAGTACGTAGTTTCAACGTAACCGAAGGTTGACGTTGAAACGTAATTGAAGGAGGATATTGAAGGGCGATTGAAGGAAGGTGTTGAAAATGATGATGGATTGATAGAATTGAACTTACCTTGGTAGAGAATAGACTTGGGTTGGTTTGAGTGGAAAGGCTCGAGGGTATTGGGGTACGATATCTTGGTGCGTATGAGGCTGTGACCTGTCGATGCTTTGATGGCACTCGCCTTGTCAAGATCAGTAATTGTTCCCACGAAAGCTGTGCCACTGGCATAGAAGTGTGTCGATGTAATGGATGTAGTACTCACCTTGGTTGACCTAAGCAGTCGCTGTCGTGTCGAGGTCAGCGGCTTGAATAGACCAACTAAGGCCACGCCAATTGTGACAGACTGTAGACTGACTGGCCGACAACAGACTGGCTACCTACCTAGGCACCTCCTAGGTAGGTAGCCATAGGCCTGGGACCTTTGGTATGGGATGGGGTGGAGGAAATTATTCGGACGAGATTGTGAAGTTGGTCGGCTTTTTATAGACACCTGTAGAGTTCGATGAGTAATCGAATACCGGGCGACACATGGGATGTTCCTTACCACTGTGGAGCGCTGGCAAGCTGCACGAGGAAGGTAGCGGCAACTTCGGTCGATGGTACGGGGCTGTACGGGGCTAGTTCGAGGTAGGTGTTGTGCGGCCTTGGGTGCTTGAGCCTGTAGTCGCCCATGTGCTCGCCCATGCACTCGCCCATGTTAAAGGTCGATGCCGAAGTCGAGGAAGGCATGATGGAAGATATCGGGTAGCGACAAACGAATAAGGAAAGGACGACTTGAAGAATGATACATAACAGAGAAGGAAGGAATGAACGAATGACTGAAGAAAGGAAGGAACAAACGAAGGAATTGGTTGCACAATGCAACAAAATTATATAAGAATAGAGTGGCTGTCCTAATGTGGTGGTGGACGTGAGTGACGCTGACGACGCAATAGAAGACGGGGAGAAATATTTGCGCAGACACTGCACAATCAAATAGAAAAGTTTTTGCCGCCTAATCAGTAAATATGGCGACGCACAGAATTATCAGAATCCGCAAATAATTGTCGGTACCTACGTATTTTCGCGATCAGGCGCCGCGTTGCTCCACGACAGCAGAATCACCAATTCACCGAGCTTTTTTTCTCCGCCTACTCACTACCAAGATCAGTCAAGCTTGGTACGCGTACTGATCTTTAATCTCATTGACTTATGACTATTTTATTTCATTTTCTCGTTGTTAGGCCTGTCCTCATTGGACGTCCGCTCAGGGCGACGAAAAAGGGGTTCGCTGATCTGCTTCTGAGAAACGCACGAGAACTGTACCTACAAGAGTTTCAACGTACGTATGTACCTTGGTAGACTATGCTAGTTATTAAATTCACCTAGTCTATTCTAAAGCTTACTGATCTCGTAGAGTCGAGCCCATCTTGATATACGCATGTAACTATGAGTAGCTAAGGAGGTAACATACGAGGCATTGAAATTCACAGTCAAATGAGAACCTAGAAACCCAGCCGGTAGAATTACGTATGCCTCATGGCTTCGTATGATCATCGATTATACGGAGCATCATCCTCAAATTTGACATTGAAGATTACCATAGAGCCTGCAATACCAAAGACGTTAGAAAATCAACGCACTACTCGAACTTGCGAGGTCAATATCGCCTACTGATTTTGTCCACCTCTGTGAATGGAGTTCCTCGTTATAGTTGAGGAAAATCTTTGGAAGTGTTCAAAGGACCCTAGTATTGCAAAGTCTACAATATTCAAGCCACCAAAAACAAGGGTTCCGTGATTAACACGGTGGCCCAGCATGTGTCTCAAGACAAAAAAAACATGAGGACTAGAAATCATCACAAGGTCTTCAGAGGGTACATTTTGGATGTATTGTTTAGGCACCTAACATCTATTGTCTCAATATAAAGCAAAGTGTAGCAGTGTACGAAGACCATTTAACCTGGAAGTTTAGGACACCAAGTAGGTACAGCCCCTACTTTGACACAGGCATTATTCACGCTCAAATCCATTCTCCTTGGGCTTTCCGAGCTTATACATAACTGACGTTGGTTCCTAGGAGTGTGTAGATCTCTGATATGCTTGACGCAACTGCTTTACGATCTCCCTTGAATAGTTCAAGGCTTGCCAGTCAACACTAAAAACGTGTCGTTTCTGTGCCCATTACGAAGAAAAGATGGGGAATTGAGATGAGAGATTTTATTGTATCTACGTCCTAGGTTCCTAGGTGATTAAGATAAACAGGTTGCCTCGAAATATACCGATGGCGCCAGGACAATTCCTGCAGCGCCTCGCAAGTCAAATCAGAAACCCGCCTACGGTATCACGATGACCGCGTCCATTCCGGATATTCCCGACGCCATGATGTGAATGTAAAACGAATCCGGGAAACCTACTCCCGCGTGGTATCAAACTCCTTCTTTGCCTGCCCTTGAACTCCGAGTGATCGTAGCCGTTGTGAAAGCAGACTCTCGGCCATGCCGGTGTTGCCGTTGATCAGATGGGCGAATGCGTTGCCTCCATAACCTACGTCGCCCTTATTGAGCTTGTCGTATTTATTGATGTGACCGTCTAGACCACCCCAATTTGATGTGTTGCTCGAACTTTGCGTTGTTGGCCGGCTCGTCCGGGACGTATTTGGTGACTGAGGTGCCGCATGACCAGAATCGCTGTTATCTGAGACTCTCCTCACACCGTCGTCTTTGAGAGGAACGGGTTCAATTGGAGCCGCGTCTTTGGAAAAATAGAAAGAGTGTGGCTGGTGATGAACATTGAAAGTGCTGAGTCCGTCGGTGGCATCATAGGCTTGGTTCGAGCTGCCAAAGTGAAGGCCCGAACTACGCCGTCTGAACGCCTTGTCCACAGCTAGGCTGGCGGCAGGTCCCGTGCTCCCTGCAATGGGAGGATGCATCACTCTGATCGGCTTATAGCTAGTGAACCTAGGCTCAGGCAGGCTTATCTCGTTTCGAAGCTTCTCTTTGCCATCAGGCACGCGATTTGCGAACACAACCCGTATGCTTTTGTATAGATAGTACCGACCTTTTGACGGACAACATATGTGAAGGTGAACGAGATAGCGGAGTATAGGCCGATCTGGCATCCCGGAATCTTTCATTTCAGGCATGTTATCAATGATTGGGCCAGCAGAGTAGCTCCGTTGGCGAATGAAGGTCTTGGTGCTAGGCTCCATTCCTGCTAGGTCATACGGAACTAGAAATAGTTTCACAGCCGTCTTGTTGGGATTCTTGATAATGATCTGAAGTTGCCCCTTTTCAGGAATGCGATAACTTCCGCCCGGGGGCGCTCGTGGAGAACCTGATATTCGTTTTGGACGTTGAGCTCTGCTCGAATCGCGCTCTGATGGCAGCGCAGCGCGTTGGCTCATTTCGGTTCTATTGTCCTCCGCTGCCATCTTGTCTAAAGCCCGACTCTGAAGCTTCCGTTTTGCCCTCGCCCCCTCGTCTTGGTTTGGAAGGCCATTCTCCAAGTCAATCTGCCCGACGTACGGGCTTGGCCCGTCGTCCTCTTTGGAGCGTCCATGAGAGGAGCCAGCATAGCTATAAAACACGGCAGGGAAAGGTAATGTTACATGAGACGGGCATCGCAGACTTGATTTACACTTACCCAATCCGAGCACTCCTATCTGAGCCAGGAAATCGAGAGGTTTTGAGGGAGTAGTTGACATCCGACCTCTCAGTATACTCTCCTCGTAGGACCCTACCATGGAGGCATGTTGAAGCGGAGATATATCCGAGCTGTACGATGGCCTCCTTGACCGCAGTAGCGCTGGTGTCTGTGGCGAAGATGCAGCGGAAGGAAAATTAGGAATGGAAGCAAGTGAGCGTCGGGGTTGGTGCGCTTGGTAAGGGAATGTCTTCTCCTGTCGCAAAAGTAGTGGCGGTCTCGGCGAGGGGGTATGTGGAATATCACAAGAGGTTGTGCGAGACGAAATCAAGGTGTGGCGGCGTGGATTCAGCCGGAAGCTTGAGCTAATGTCGATACCATCCATAGGAGAGGGCAGTCCAATATCGTCGTTGCTCTCCGATTGAACCAAGGGACTGGTGGGCGGCTTGTAGACGAAGCTCGAAGAGATGGAAGACGACAGTGGAGTGTAGCTCGGGGCTGCCTCATCTAATCTTGGCTCGGCGTGTCGGTTTTCGAACGGGAAGGACATGGAGTCTCGGGGAGGCGAAGTAGCGTACCACGGATCACCAATGCTGCTGAAATTCTGCTTTCCCTGGTTTCGCTGGCCATCTTGAACGGAACTGATATTACAAGAGGATTCGTCCTGGGTGAAGTCTCCGCTATGCAAAGCCGAGCGTGGACGCTCGATGCTTAGCCCTTCTCGCTGTCTTCTCTCGTCGTCCAGCTCGCTGTCTCGCTTCTCGGGGGTTATGTTGACGGGAGGCAGTAAGGTTGGAGAGTTGGCGGACGAACATTTAGGATCGCCTGTCGGGGACGAAGGCTGTTGACCCCATATTGACTCGAGCTGGTCAATCGAGGAGTTAGCAATCGATACACACCGGGCATCTCTTGGGGTAAAGACGGGGCTACGAACGTGTAGAGTTGGCCTCCAAGTTGGGCTTTCACCCCTCTTCAGCCGTTCGATCAGTTGAGATCGGTCAGAGCAGGCGCTGGCAAGGTCTCGTTCCGGTGTTCGCGGCGCCGGGGTATCTGGTATTGGGCCTTCGCATAACTCCGCCCTAATGCTCTCCTCCGACTGCTTTCGCCTTAAGACATTATCGTGCTGGAATCTGTCTGGAGCTGGTGCCGTATCTGGCGTGGGTGTTGATGCGGTCGACTGCTCAGCGGACTCCCTCCGCTCCAGATCTACCTGGAAAATCGGCATCGTACATGCGGCAATCCGGTCTAGAGCTTCCGGAAAGAGTCAAGTTATGAACATTCAACCATTATTAGTATTTTGTCGAAGCATGGCTTAGTCTTGGAGAGACGGATGTGTATCAGGACCTGACTCGTTACGGCAGCTTTGAGGCAAGATAAGGAGAAGAGACAGAGTAGTAAGCGTTGGATCTTCTGGAGGATTCCAGCTAGAGTATTCGCAGCGGCTGCGGCACCCTAAAATAGCAAGATTGAGCTTGAAGATATCACTGTGAGAGAAGTGAAAGAGAGAGAGAAGTTGGGTTGGGTATGGAAACAAAGGAACGGTTTCGGCTCTTGATCATCTGGACCCTGTCGTTTCCCTGGCAGGAACGGCCTACAGTATTGCCTATCACTTGCAATCTATGACTGCAAATGGAAACCGCGGCAGGCCAGCGAGCCCGGCGTCATAATTAGCGCCCGCTAGCCCATTTATGACACCTGTTTGAGCCAAGTTGAGGGTCCGGACGGCCCTGCCTTTTAGGCCCGCGAGGTGGGTGATATAAAAAATTAGCAAACATTTCGCGGGCACAGACCACCAAAAGTGTGCTAATTTTTTCTTCACCCACCTTGGCATGGTTCAGCAGGGGACGGGAAGCAGACACGCAGACATGCTGGCATGGCATAAGTGGCAGACTGGCCGCTGAGCTGGCATAAGCACAGCGGCAGAGCGGGCATCTGGCATAGCGGATAGCGGATAGCGGATATGCAGACATGGGGTGCTTGCTGCAATCACTATATGCACATGTAACCAACAGGAGGTATACGTACCTAGAGGTAGGTACATGTACATAGTACGTACGACGTATGTCGTCTGATCGTTCCATCCGGGTAGCGCAGCTTAGTGCAGTGAGTGCAGCCAACACCGCCATATCACCCGCTAGCCCTTGGCCAGTTCCTTTATCGATTGCAGGCGATAGGTAATTCGTCTTTTTCTCAACCCTCCAACCCTCTTTAACACGTCAATATCGTTCTACGAGACGAGACATTCACAAACCATGGCGCCAAAGAGACCGCTTGAAGCCGATAGCACAGCTACGCCGGCAGCTAAGAAGCTCCGAAAAGGGTTCAGAGTAGGACCGGCCAACTTGCCAGATGGCCCTTGGAAGAGAAAAGGTTTGCGACTACCCACTCCGCAGATACTGCTTGGGCATTGCACAGTTGCTAATATTCATGTCCTATGCAGTTGATAGAATAAAGAAAGACCTCATTCACAAGGCCAAGGTCAAGAAGGCCTACCAGAAGATCAAAGCAGCAGAGCAGAAATCTTCTAAACCTGACGCTGCCGACGATGTAGACGAAGCGCCGCCCTCGCCGACAATCCATCCTGAGAGGCAGGCCATGCTAGACGAGGACGAAGAAGAGCCAGAGCCATCCCCGCCACCACCAACCGAGCGCCAGCCGCGCCAGCGCAAACAGAAACAGCGGAAGCCTGGCTATTTTGACAAAGACACGGCCGAGGCGGAGCGCAAGAAGGCCGAAGCAGAGGCCCGTGCCAAAGAGATCGAGGAGCGCAACGCGGAACGAGATCGCAAGATTGCCGAGCGTGAAAGGTTCCGAAAGGCCTTGGCAAAGGCGCGGACTCCGGGCCGTGACGGCCAACGCAAGCTGGGCAGAGAGAGCGGGTTGCTGCTCGAGAAGGTCAAGAAGCTAGTTGGAGACGCAAAGTGAAGAGCAATTTACTTGGACAACAACACCTTGGAACGATCTACTTTGACGGCGTTAGCAGGATCAAGTCCTTGCCATTATACCCAACCCAACGACACACCGCGATGAAATCCACGGCATATGAAGTTTATGTCCAACTGAACTGAGGGCTTGACAGTGAGCAATTCTTTCCTAGGCAGACGATTATCGAATCGAGGCTGTAATAGACGCCCTTCGTCTCTATTCCATGTTATCTCAGCACCTAGGTATGACTTTGCTGAGCATCCCAAGCAGTTGACTCCTTAAACTGACAAATGAAGACCCAATAACATGATGACTTTCCCGATAATCATGGCACAATTATATATTAAAATGTATACTTTCGATCTGGCAGTTCAGACCTTATCCGTGGCGTGGAGCCCGGTAGTTCATATGTCCACCTCACCTCCTCGCCGGCCAGCTCTCCTCTTGCCGTGCCACTTATCTCGACCGGTTCTGTTTGTGTCGAGTAATACGTCGCCATCGTTCCGGGCGTAGTTGATCGCAGCCGAGGCGTGTCTTTCGGCCACGGTTCCGGTCTGTACTCGCTTATAGTTTCGCTGGTGATGCTTTGGCGATGGCGCCGTTTTCGTAGCCAGAAGAATACGACAACGCCCGCTACGCTAATAACTATTACGCCTCCCACAGTGCCGCCAACAATGGCACCAATCCTTCGAGCTGATTGAGAGCTGTCTGAGTTCTCTGTCGACGAAGCGTTGCCGGCCGCGCCGTATGAGATGGAGCTACCGTTGACGAACAGCTGCTTCACTGCATCATTGGTCCAGCACACATCCTCCATGCCTCCTTGCGTGTACCAATTACTTATAACGTCAGGGGTATTATAGTCTGTCATGTTCGGGTCGTACGAATCCGCCCACTTCATCTCGCTCATGTCGAAAATGCCGAGTCCCTGCTTCCACGGGTCGGGCGTCGTCGTAGAAGAACTGAGGTCAGCGCCGCCGTCGACGCCTCCATAGCTCACCATCTGTCTCTTGCCTTTGCCGACGACGACGCAGGCATGGTCGGCGCGCGGCGTTCCCCTGTTCGCCTTGAAAAATACAAACCCGGGCAACGAGAGTACGTAGACTTCGGAAGATACGCCTCCCAATTGGGTCGACGAGCCGCCGTAGATGAATCTTTAATTGGTTAGGCTGCTATCAGCATGTTTTTATTCTCAAACTAGCTCGATATCGGGAGGTGAACTCACATCTCGTACGTGTTACCAGGTCCTTTAACACCAACGCTACACGCTCTCTCAACCAAAGGCGGCCGATTTCCAGTTGTCCCTTGAATGTACCATCTCCTCGCCACTGGGTCGAACAGCCAGAGAGTATTCCAGTCGAGTGGCACGATGCTCTCGGCCGTGGCGTCGACGGGCGTCTCGGCGCCACCGAGGAAGAGCAGTAAACCATTCGGCCCGAACGGTACAAACTGGGCCTGTCCGTTTAGATTCGTCCCGTACCCTCGATATTCGGCCGTCGAAATGTTGGACCACTGGCTCGTGTGGAAGTCGTACGACACGAGACCTGGTAGAGCGTATCCGGGGTCTTCCTTATGGACTGAAAGATCGGTTTTCGACGTGACCTGACCGCTGAATGCGTACCCTACATGCCCTGACTGAGTGAAAGAGGAGCCAACCGGCCGCCGCAGTCGTGAGAAGTCGCGGAAGTCCCCCTGCGGAACCTGTGACCATGATCCGCCTCCCGTGCCGTCGCCGTTAAACAACCACAGCTCGTTCGAAGGGGGCGCTGCAGATCCCACCGCCGACCCGCCCCAGGTGTAGAACGTATTAATGGAGCTGTCCGACCAACATATTTGCTGGTCCAGGTTTGGCGCCTCCTTGGGAATCGACCTGAACTCTGCCGTCTCGTTCGTCCATGCCTTGTTGAGATTTAAAGAGAGTGTTGAGTTCACTGCACGTTTGTTAGTCAATGCGTCTCGAACTCGTCAACACGGACGCATTTACAAGGAATTGTAGAGTAGCCTTGACCCAATTGAGTGTTGTTCGTCCCAGTACCATTGGGACTCAACAATAGCTCGCCGCCGTCCACGTAGAGATAATCCCCGAACGCCACAACTAAGCCTGAAAGTTAGCCGCAGGTCTGCTTCCGCGAGGCCCGTTGGGGTAATGCCTGACCTGTAGGATATCTGTGCCGAACGAAATTCTCACGGCCCGGACCGTCGGCGTCACGCCTCGCAAGGCTGTGCCCATTCACCCAACACCCTCCTCCAAACGTTCCCAATACCGCGACCAGCAGCACCAACGGCGAGCACAGGCCCTTCATTGGGGTGGTTTGACATTTCAGAAGGAAAGATTAAGCATTGTGAGAGGCGTCGCAGCGAGAATATACGTGGTAGCAATCTGGGGTCTCGAAGGAAGCGAGAAAAGGCTGCAGGAATCCTTCTTCGGCGTGGCAAAACCTCATCGCGGTCCACCGATATCAGTCAGTCCAAGTTCGGCTCTGCGAGCGGTAGTGCTTGTATGTATGTCGCAAAGCCACCTTGGAAGAACATGGGACGACTCGAATACTTCTACGTAAATTACGACGCACCAGACCGTCCGCGGGTGGACAGGATCGGTCCTACGAGGCGAACGAAGGGATTTATTGGTCACTTATAAGAAAAAGGAGATGAGCTGCCCACCCCCCCCCCCCCCCCCCATCCAGCAACAGCACGACGACGGAGCGACGCAATAGTGAACAAGGGGGGGGAGATGAGAGTCGAAATCGGCTCAGGGAACCTTGTACGTACCTTGCTGTCTTGGCAATAAAAAAGCCCCGGGTGCCGTAAAGCTCAGCTCGATGCCTGTCAGGAACTGCAGGGCGTGCCAATCAGAGAACGGCGCTGACGGGGGGTAGGATCTGAAAAGGCGCGGAAACCCCCCGAAGAAGCTTGCTCCAACGGCGGCATAGCTGCGGCGCGGCCATTATTTCGACGAATCGATCTCCGTGATCACGTCAATATATTGAGCGTCATACCATCTTTTCGAGTGTTTGATCTCGACCGTGCAGCTAACTCTGGCCGGCACTTGAAAGAAAGCCGCGGGGTTTGAACTCTTGCTGTTGAGGAGAAGAGGCGAGGCTCGCAGCTCGGCAGGGCAGCCGACGTTGCTTTGCGTACTAAGCCCGTTTCAGACTGTTTAATTTGATCCTTCGACTCGGCCTCGATCGAGAAGGGATCGCTTCCGCGGCCACCAACGGCATCTTACGAGAGCTGGAGAGAGCTGCTGCTCGTTCCCTTACAATCGCCTCGCTACTGACTGACAGGCTGCAGACTGGCACTCGATTGACAGTTACATAACGTTGAATAATATGCAACAGACTTGATGCGTTCGCTGGTTCGTAACAATCGGGCAATCTACCCGAGCTATCTACCCCAAGCTTGCCACCTCGCCCACCCGTCAAGAATCAACAATTGCATCATTGTCCCCAGCTTTGGCTCTTCAAGCTCTCGTACGGCCGGTGCGTACGAAGTCTATCATGTACAGAGCCATGTGTGCTAGGCAATTTACAGATTAGTCTGTTGGTCCAGGGGCAAAGTAAGCGCCGTAACCCTTGGACGCACGCGACGGGCCATCACCAACGCCATAAGCAGCCTTGCCACGCGAGACTTTTACGTTGCTTATCTTGCTTAGAAGCGAGAACTGACGAGCATAATACCTAATCTACATACCTTGCAGCCCTTGTCAGTATATACGGACGTAGAAGAGTGTCTCGAACAACTCGAAACAACCAATCTACCAAATTACGAATCTGTTAGGATCAACAGACAGTTGAGCTCGCCGACCGATCTACGCTTCGGGGAAAAAAGTAGCTGCTTCTAATAATAGCATCGCATAGACGCATGCACATGGTTCTCGACCCCAAAGCTACATACCTGGGCCTTAGCTGCTAGGCTGCTACATAGCAGTAGGGATACATGTCACGGTCAAAAGGGAAGGTGAGTGCGAACTCACGGATCTAGATGAAGAAGAGGAGAGGAAAGCATCGGTCACACGTGTATTTCCCGAATGCGTGTCAGACAGGGCCGCTTGGCTGCCGCGTGATTGTCTGCTTAGCTTGTTGACTTTTGCCGAGATCTCCTTTTCCGTGGCTACTCCGAGCCTTGTGTTTCCCCAGTTCAAACCTTGAGAACCCTTCTCAAAGGACCTAGCCAGGCACAAGCTTGAGCAGATACCTTGGGAACCTAGTAAGCGAGTATCATGCCGATCACGAATAAAATAAGACCGCCTAGGCACCTAGATTTTTTCCTATCTTAGGACACTTTATCTTGCAAGAGGCGACAAATCCCAAGTCACTGGAATTTTTACGAGGAAAACCAGCTAAGTGCCCTTCATAGGTTGGTAGAGACTAGCCCCCTACATGTCTAGGACTTTGCTCAAGAGGCTTGCGAGAATCTTGGAAGTGCAGGGAGACTCCGTCTTTCTAAAGCAGAAACACGCATTCTCAATACCCTTCATCTAACTGATCACTAAACAGACTGTAATGTGGCTGTATGCATGTTATATCTGGAAATTTAAGACAAGTTTTACAATTTTACCGGACTTTGGACTCGTCGATGTTTTAGCCACCTTTTGTTCATATGCATTTGGCTCTTAGTCTTAAGATATATAGGCTACTCTCGTCTATTTTCTATCTGTCAAATCTCAAATCTCACTGTAAGATTCAAGAAACATAAATCCGACTAAAACTAGTTTAAGATCCAACGGCTCAATGAACGATGAAATGACCTGCCTGTTTCTGCTCATCCCTCAAAGGGGTTGCTGGCTCACTATGCCGCTCAAGAACGACCATAGCTAAACATCATTGGTCCTCTCTTATCATGAAATACGGGAGGATCATTAGGATACCTTGTCGGCTATTCCTTTCCCTTGCGGGGGAATAATGGCTGCAGTGGTTTTTGATTGCCGAGATATCGAATGACCTGAGAACTTCGGAGGAATAAATGCAGGAGTCACACCTCCAAGCTCCAACATAGATGCACGAAGCTTACTGTCGTCAAATCTTTACTTGGAAGTTTACGAAAGGATTCACATGATTCATGGACTCGAAGCACTGGGAAGACGCTGTTGAACTCGATATTAAACCGGAGTTTGAGGACTCGGTTATTATTGTAAGACAAATAGATGCCATCTCGATGAATTCGTTCGTATCAGAAGGGAGCTTAATGAAAACCTCTTAGTTTAACAAATGAAATCGGCTGGACACTTGTCATAAGGCCAACCTAGCTATGAGGTAAACACGAAGATGCTGCACGAAGAGCTATAGACCTAGCAGCTACTAATGCCCTCCGCACATAGATCAATGTCCGGACGAAGAGATATTCCACTAGGGAGGCACTCCCATCCCTTGTCAACTTCTTTTTTGGGCGCCCCAGGAAGCCAGGGCTGAGACTCGTCAAGACGAGGCTAAAGACTGATACTACTTGACGGTCTTGCAGCAATTCTGAGCTAAGAGGGGTTCACCGCTAGAGTTCTTAATACCTGTTTCTTAGATGTTCAATACTCTCGAGTCATGAGAATATCCCAGGTGGGATGAATGAACCGATATAATAGAACGACAAACGCTTACGGTATGGAACCCGGAGCATGAGAAAAAAAAAGGCGGTTTCGCCTCAAATATGACACAGATCTGTTTGAAGCCCTTTAGAATCTTAACTCAGAACATTCTTAACTCTTCTCATTAGCTATAGGAACGATATGCTATGTATAAGTGACCCGCTCATCTATCATCCTTGGATTCACGCCCATTAGTTTTCGTCCCATAGTTAGTGCTGAGGCATATAGGGAATACTTTATATATAGAACCAATTGATGAACGCATGCAAGTGGTGACCGTATGGCTTACCTAACTTCTAGTAATCGAGACGTGCACAGCTTAGGGCGTCAACTTCATGAAGCATCAAGAAAGGTGTAAGGCGGCTCATGTATGTTATTATCATCGAGACTGTCGAAACTGTTAAGCCAAACTCAAATCATTTTGCTGATTTTAGATGTACCAGTGTCATCGTGCGTGCGTATTTGTTGTTTCTCTGATGATAGCGTGGTTGATCGAATGCTGATGATCTATTGTGATGTTAAGAGCTCTATACGCTGTGTCTACCATCTTCTTATCTTGCTACAGTATCACTTATCAGACCTGCATCAAGAACAACACTAATGTAGAATTGAACATGTCTTTCTGTACTTACATTTGACTGAAGGAGTATAACGTTCAATGGATATTCCTAAACAAGACCAACTCAGGTAAGGGATAACACCAACATCACTCTTCGCTATGGTCGAGGACTGCCTCTTATCCATATTGAGTTCAATACATACTCATTCGACTTGGCGTATTACATAAAGCCACCTTCATGAGAAGTTGTTTGCCATGATGTGAGAATTATCTACAGGCAGACTCGTTATAACACCCCTCTTTGGCTCGAGCGTATTATTTCTGACCAGGGAAGCGGCGTACCTTGGAACTCACTTAGGTATGCCCAAGTTGCTGTCTCTAGAGGCAATCTAGGTAGTTCTATATTGAAATTAGTTAAAGATCAACTCAAGCCGGGTGGCAAGACTAGTGGTCAGTACTATGTCTGTCTTGGATATCCTGACTGAGTTATCACATCCGCGAACACTGTTTTGGCTGTTGATAAGCAATAAGTATATACGATCTGTGTAGAAAATAATCACTTATTATCTTGAACTCTAAGTCCTCGGGTTATTCTCCACAGTCCAGTTGATGAGTATGGCTGTCTTGAGGTGTGCTCCATGTGCCCTCACGGAGAATGCTACCGTACCTTGGTCGTATCAAGCACGACATTATAGTGACCGGGACTTGACTCAACAATGTAATGGAGCATCGAGGACTGTTCTAATATCAGAGGTGGAAGAGGTGTTTCTCATTGGTGTAATATCCTGACAGCGCCCCAACGCAAGACAACTCAGGCTGTGTTCATATCACCGCACCTGCAGAACATCTAGAATCTCAACGTCCTTTTTCGTGATAAGCCATCTACACTAACCCCACAAGTCTAATAAGATCGGTACATGGGCGAAAACGATTTACGAAGTGGTCTTTGTTCCTAACTTGAGAGCTATTTCCGTTTTGTGGTAGCGCATAGATGGTATTGCGGTTTGTCTAATGCCAATGGCGATGGGACCCTAGCTAAGGCTATGAAGCTGAATACAAACCTCGAGTTCTCGTAGCGTGCGCCCTACTTATGTACATAGCATATGCTAATGTGTAGGACGCGGGGCAGATAACCACGGCGTATTCAATTGGCCGTGCACACGTCACATTCGGGGCTTTGAGCTTATGTTGAGAATGTCGCACAACGAGAAGAGTTGAGACTCAGCAGAAAAGAAAAAGCTTGGGAGGCACCGGCAGTTAAAATATGGACGAAGAATCGACTATGATTGATGACACAGTCGATGACATAGCATTGGAAATAGGAAATAATGCATACTAGATGAAGATGGCGTTTTCATGTTCAGAAGGTCGTTTGGATCTGCGGACTTGGCAGAAATGCTTGAACAAATGTCTCGTTCTTGGCTTCGGTCATGTTGAGTCGAGTTTGGGGGCTAAATTGGACGGACATCGGGTTGGCACATACGCATGAGGTAGTCATAAGCACTTAACCGAGGTAGGCTGAGTAGAATAGCGAATAGACGGCCAGCTCATGATTAGAAGATTGTTTCCTCTCTGATAATTAGCTCCATTATTACTATGAACCCAACTTAGCCCTGGACAAAAGTCCCCGTCTTGCTTATGGGAAGCCCCTAGGTCTAAGTAGGCATTAACTTGCTACGCTGACGGAAGCGCTGCGTACGAAAGTGCTTACGGACTCTGTTCAGCTTGTCGATCGTAAGCGACTAGTTTATCAGACGGCGTGATGCCGACCAGCCACTTAGAGAGCAAAGTGAGTAGAGGAAATGGCGCAACTCTACGGATGAACGATGAGTTACGTGGATGAGCGACCTGCCTGCCTAGGTGCGCGACCTGGCGACGTACCTAAGGCAAGGAGAATCTGTCTTTGTTCCCAGTGGCCAAGTACCAGATTTTCCGTGCCCTCCGCCCTGGAGCCCAACCAACAAGCAGATTCCATGGAACTCGACCCAGCCTGTTGGTCCGTGGCGGTGTGGCTCGCAGGACCGAGCCTCGACCCAGCCAGCTAGGCCCGGGAGGGCAGAGTCCGGTGTGTTGCATCAGTGGACGTGCCGTTGTTAGTGTGGCATATAGTGCTGATGCCGAGCACCACCCGGCCTTGGGGTCTTGTGCGAGGACAGCCCTCTCGACCTATCGCTTCGGCGCATGCCATTGACCTGTCACTGCTTGGGGGCTGGCTTACGTGTAATGATTTGAATCACGTCGCTCCCCGAGCCGCCGCAACCTCTCCCCTCTCACCATCACGTTTCCAACAAGACGTTGATATGGTCGACAAAGGAAAGTCTCGAGACAGCTCCGCGATGGTGCTCAAAAAGAAAGAGGTATATACGGTGGTGACGCCGATCCCTCCCTACGTACCCCGCCAACTCGCCATCGACATTCTCCACAGCCACGGCGAGGTCATCACGCTGAATCCCCTCGTCCTCGAGTACAAGCAGATCAAGGCGCCCCGCGATGCCGCCGCTGACGAGTATTTCTCGACATGGTACGAGATCCTAGAGCGAGTCCAGTACATTCCCGGCATGGGCAAGTTGGGGTCTGGCAAGATTACCTTTCACGGCTGCTTCCACGACCTGCCCTGGGGCCTGCAAACGCACATTTACGCGCCCATGGGCGTCGACCTCCGAAACACGTATCGCATCGCGGGGAACCAGTCGGGCGTCGAGCCACCAGAGAAGCAAGAGATCGGACTGGCTGCGCTCGGCGCGCCAAAAGATGGCTTGTACCTGAGAGAAGACATTGAAATCCGGTGTAACATCACCATGATGGGCATGGTCAAGGCGCAAATGAAGGCGGCTAGCAAAGACATGGTGGAGAGGATCATGAAGAAGGCGGAACTGATTGACGCTGGCGTGCTGCAAGCCATGATCGAGGACGGGAAGATCAAGACGTTCAATCCGAATGATAGAACGTATACCGGCGGCTTGACGGCCAACTCACAACCGACGTCGCCCATGAGCCCATTCCATCCGCCGATGTCGCCCTCGACACAATATCTAGTACCCAGACCACTCTCGTTGCAGCAGGGGAACAGGCCTGGAACAGCAGGCTCACTGAGCTACCCGGCGCATTGGCAGGCGCAATTCCAGCAGATGAACTCGTCCGAGCAGAGCAAGATACACCAACAGTACGCCGAGCTTCCAAATAACCAGATCGACCAAGATGCCATCATGGAGTTACCAGGCGATTTCCAGCACATGCAACACCCGTCACCGACCTACCTGCACCAAGGCCAATCCTCGCCGGCATCATCCCAGTCTCACCTATCTGATCATAAATCCTGGGGCTGGTCTCAGGGCCAGCCGAGTCCGTCGCTCCAGAGCTCACGGCCGACTTCGTACTCGTCGGACGCGAGCAGCGCCGGCTACGGGTCTCCCGCGCTAGACCACAAGGGATTCGCCGCCGAGCTGCCCACGCATCTGGAGACCACGGAGGAGTACCACCAGCACCTGAACTCGTACACGACAGGCTCACGCGGGCGGCGGGCGTGGTCGTACAATCCGGCAGAATATGCTCGAGTTCGGCGTGGATGACGAGACGCAATGGAAGCGAACAAAACAGAAAAAACAAAAAACAAGAAAAAAAAAAAATCAGACAGACCATGTGTCTAGTGTACGTGCCCTGCTTAGGGTTTGTTCGAATGATATCATTTCCGGGTTTTTTTCCGCTTTCCCGCCACTGATATGGCTAGTTCTCTATGCTTCTAGGATTTGGATATTGGGCGTTGGCTACACGAGAGATTCCAAGAGGGCATACAGGATTCTGGAGAGGGACGGTGTAGCGGTTTATTGGCTCTGCTTGTGAGTGCGGGAAAAAACAAAGACTACTGTGAAAAATTTGGAATGTTCATACCCTACTGCGTAACTAGATCACGGCCGGATGTAATGAGTGCGATAAATCTAACCCAGACACACTTCTTGGTTTCACATTCGTGACTTCTATTTGCTTTTCTTTCACTGGATTTGGGATCTAATGAGTGTATTATTTCATAAGTGAAATTGTTTAGAAGCGACACTTCATGCAGAAGTGAATGGCGGGAATTTCATTTCGACTGTTCAGTACGGATTATAGAGAAAAGGAGGCATGCAGCAGTAGCAATAGTTATGTCGTTATCAGATATAGTCTACTACACAGTGAGCTTGTGGTGGGGTGCAGAAATAGCCGCAGCTTCGGTTCACCGCTCGGCAAAATTGCTTATCGGCCAGCAGATAACCTTTTTTCCTGGTAACTTTTTTCTACGCGGGCGATCTAAGCTATTCGACCTGCGACAGACATCAAGCACACGTTTAGCTGTTCGCGAAAATGGCGAAAGAGCAGGGGGCCAACATGGCGCGCAAGGCCGTGTAAGTAATTATCGCTCATATTGATATTTGTCACCAGCAATTCCTCAAGCACAGGCTAATATTGGAACTGCTAGAGACTCGCGCATTCCTACTCTGATTCGAAACGGCCTGTCCGAGCACAAGCGAAGCTTCTTCGTCGTAGTTGGCGACCGATCCAAAGATGCCATCGTAAAACTGCACTATATCATGTCCAATATGGACTTGCGCCAGAACAAATCCGTCCTCTGGGCCTACAAGAACAAGCTCCTTGGCTTCACCAGTCATCGGAAGAAGCGAGAAGCCAAGATCAAGAAGGAAATCAAGCGCGGCATCAGAGAAGCGAACTCGGAAGACCCCTTCGAACTATTTGTTTCGCTACACGATGTCAGATATGTCTACTACAAGGAGACCGAGAAGATTCTGGGTCGAACGTTTGGCATGGTGAGGAGCTCACTTAGGACACTACAGGCGAGGCTTGTACTGACTTTCCTCTCCTAGTGTATCCTGCAAGATTTCGAGGCCCTTACTCCGAATACTCTAGCGCGCACCATCGAAACGGTCGAGGGAGGTGGCCTGGTAGTCCTCTTGCTGAAAGGAATGGACAGTCTAAGGCAACTCCACACGCTTTCCATGGACGTACATTCTCGCTATCGGACCGAAGCCCACCACGATGTTGTCGCCAGATTCAACGAACGTTTTCTGCTATCCTTGGGTCGATGTGAGTCTTGTCTTGTCATAGATGACGAGTTGAACGTTTTGCCAATCTCAGGCGGGAGAGGGGTGAAGCCTCTACCACCTACCGAGGAGACGAAATCTGCCGAGCAGATAGAGCTAGAGAAGACCAAGGATTCGCTTCGGGATACGCAACCTATAGGTTCTCTCGTCCAACTTGCGCGGACGAAAGACCAAGCAGATGCCCTTGTCACATTTGTCGACGCGATATCAGCGAAGACCCTGCGCAACACAGTTTCCTTGACTGCGGCGCGTGGTCGTGGTAAATCAGCAGCACGTAAGTTCTTCGCCCGCTCACCATTCGAAGGAGATGCTAATCTTAGCAGTGGGTGTTGCCATCGCGGCTGCGGTATCTTATGGCTACAGCAATATCTTCGTCACGTCTCCCTCCCCAGAGAACTTGGGCACCCTATTCGAATTCATATTCAAGGCGTTTGATGCACTGGGCTACCAGGACCACACAGACTACTCTATCATTCAGTCTACGAATCCCGATTTCAAGAAGGCAATCGTCAGAGTCAACATCTTCCGAAACCACCGTCAGACTATCCAGTACATACGCCCGCAGGATGCTCACGTGTTAGGTCAAGCAGAGCTGGTCATCATTGACGAAGCAGCGGCCATTCCCCTGCGTAAGTTGCTGTTTGTTGTCGCTTTAGGAACTGTACGTTTGCTAATACTTTCTAGCGCTGGTGCGAAAGCTCCTAGGGCCGTACACAGTCTTCATGGCCTCTACGATAAGTGGCTACGAAGGTACTGGACGATCGCTGTCATTAAAACTTATAAAGCAACTCAAGGAGCAAGCTGCAACTAGTGTGGCCCAGGAGGGCGAGTCCAGAGGTCCAAGATCTTTGAAAGAGGCCAGTCTTGCGGAGCCAATACGTTATGCAAAAGGAGACAACGTTGAGAAATGGCTTAACGGTCTTCTCTGCTTAGACGTGACAGCTTCGAGACCGAAGAACAACCCGGATCTTGACCAGTGCCAACTTCTACATGTCAACCGCGATACCCTTTTTTCCTCCCATCCGGTACCGGAGAGATTTCTACGACAGATGGTGGCTCTTTTCGTTACCAGCCACTACAAAAATACCCCAGATGATATCCAACTTATGAGCGATGCCCCGGCCCACGAGCTTTTCGTTCTTACTTCCTCGACAGTTCAAGAAAATGGCCTCCCCGAACCTTTGTGTGTCATACAGGTCGCGTTTGAAGGTAACATCAGCAAGAAGAGTGTCCTGGCCGGTCTGGACAGGGGTCAACGGGCCGCGGGTGACTTGATTCCTTGGCTAGTAAGCCAGCAGTTCCAAGACGACTTTGCTTCTCTTTCCGGTGCCCGCGTAGTGCGGATAGCGACGCATCCAGACTGCACCCAAATGGGATACGGTACAAAAGCTCTCGAGCTTCTCATCGACTACTACGAGGGCAAATTCGTCAACCTGGAAGAAGACGGCGACCAGATTATGAAGGAAGCGTCTAGTAATATAGCCACAGACGCAGTGCAGAATGGGAACGGCGATTTACTTCACGAAGAAATCAAGGTTCGAGACATCGACAAGATGCAGCCTCTATTCTCCAGACTGGCTGAACGCAAGCCTGAGGACCTGGAATATGTCGGTGTCAGCTACGGTCTAACTCAAAACCTTCACAAATTCTGGACGCGCGCCTCATTTGTACCAGTGTATTTGGTAGGATATTTCTATTCGGGCAATTTATGACAACACAGCTAGCTAATCATTCCGCAGAGACAAACGGCTAACGATCTGACGGGCGAGCACACGTGCGTCATGCTCAGACCATTGAAGGATGAACGAGAATGGCTCGGAGCTTTCGCGACAGATTTCCACCGGCGTTTCCTTGCTCTGCTCTCTTACAAGTTCCGCGACTTTCCGTGTGTGCTGGCCTTGAGTATAGACCAGTCTGCCACGGCTGGCGCCGAATTAGATCCGTCACACAAGCTTCCTGAATTGAAGAAGCAAGAACTAGACAGACTACTGACGCCCTTCGACTGCAAACGATTGGAATCATACGCAAGGGGTGTCCTAGATCACCACGCGATCCTTGACCTTGTCCCGAAATTGGCAGATCTCTACTTTACCGGTCCCCTAAAACCGAGCATCAAGCTCACTGGCGTACAGCGCGCCCTTCTGTTAGGAATCGGTCTACAACGGAAAGATGTGGGAGCCATCAGTACCGAGATGTCGCTGGAGCCATCTCAGGGTCTGGCCATGTTCATGAAGATCATACGGAAGATCACGACGCATTTCTCGTCACTAATTTCATCAGCCGTCGAGGCCGATATGCCGAGATCGGATGCGATCGGTGTTAGCGTAGAGAACGCGTCAGGAGTTCACGAAGACGAGGCGGTGGGCGACAAATATGCGCCGCTAGAGATGAGCTTGGACGCCGAGCTCGATGAGGCCGGCGACGAGGCACTGCAGGAGTTGAGAGCAAAGCAGCGGGAGCTCATCGACTCCCTTCCTCTTGACCAGTGAGATTCCCAATCCACCCCTTTCCTCTCAGATAGCCGTAGCCACAGTAATGCTTGTGCTGACAGTTGAATTCAGGTACGAGATAGAAGGCGACGCTCCCGGGTGGGAGGATGCCGAAAAGCAGGTACTCAAAGCGACGAAGAAGGGCCAGTCCAATCCCGTCGTCAGCATCAAGACGAAGCAGCCCAAGCGGAAAGCGGGGATGACGGCGTCGGAAGTGTACGAAGAGGCGTTCGGGGACAAAAAGCACAAGAAGTCTAAGAAATCCAAAAAAGGTGCGGATTGATTAGATAGTAGACCTTGGAACCCCTGAGATTTCCGGGCGAAGCTGCACTTGCGGTAATGGGTTCGTGTGTGTATAATAAATGTCATGAAATGATACCAGGCTTTCAATTTATCGGTTATTCGCGTGGTTCATTTTCATTATACCTTAAGCTGCTGAAGAAATCATTTGTATACAAATCAACGAAGCCGTCAACAATGGCTCCCTGGAGTTGGGGCCCCCCAAGTTGTCCGCCACTCCACTGTACCACTATACTCGAGATTGCAGTTGATCCAATTAGAGGCCTTGGCTTGTACTAATAAGGAAAGTCATCTATGTACCTCGGGCCGTTATGGGGCAAGATCGTCGGCCGGCTTTCCTTGGAGATGATAGACGAGTTGTTCAGGTAGCTTGACTGGCGCTTCGAAGCCCATCGGATGTAGGGACATAATCGACGAAGCAGACTTATATAATTCGCCATCGTCTGAAATCTGCGAGTGTCGGATGCCCATATCTTAATATGGTAAAAGCAGGGCACGTCCGAGTGCCCGGATACGTGGGGACGCAAGGGATGCGAGTCACCTCCAACTTTTCGTGAACAGATAGATGGCAGGTGGGCTGTAGCTTAGAGCCCCCTTTTTCAATATGTACTGCACCTACCGGTATGTTCCTTTGTTTGCACCTGTCTTCTTTGTGTTGTTGAGAGCTGTACGTGGTACGAAAGGGAGGAAATATATCCCAACCACAACTGCCGAAATACCGAGTAAAGACAATAGCCACCCACCTTCCTGTAGGCAAAAGTAAACAGCAAAATCGTACGTAAATTTTCCTACCTATTATCCAGCACGCACCTCTCTTCAGTCTACAGCACCCACTGCCGTGCTATTATCTATCACCGTGCCACCATGACCTTCACCGATGCCGCCATCATCGGCGGGGACCCGGCGGGGCTGACGGCTCCGGCGACGCTGGCGCGGCAGCCGCACACGGCCGCGGGATTGGACGACGGCGGATATCGCGACGCGCGGGCATCCCACATGCACACGGTGCCCACCTGGGATCCCAAGGACCCCGCCGCATGCAAGTGTGGCAAGAAGCAGCAGCATTGTGGATGTCTACCTTGTGTCCACCGTACCAGTCAACCAAACACCGACAACGAATCTGCTCCCTCTTCTTCTCCTCCCACAGCTTCCACCGCCACGGCTACGCGGACCGCACCGCCGAGACGGCCGGCGTCCCGCCCCTCGACGCGGGGCGGCGCAGCTCGGCGACGGGGCCGCCACGCTGTACACGCACGGTGATGTATAGGCCACCCCGCCCTTCCCCCAGACGAGAGTACGTGGCGTTTTCGTGGCCGACGACGTTGCTGGCCGGCCCAGGGTTGGTAGATGCGGCTGCCTACGGCGGGTGTAACCCCGCGGTTGCGGCGGCTGCGGAGGTGCAGGCGGAAAAGTAGGGGTTGCCGACGATGATCTGAATTGGAGTTGATGGCCTGGCTGTCAGCCGTGGACTTGTTATGGCCTCCCCTGTCGGCTATTATGTGTCCACGGAGGGAGCCGTTAGGTGTATGAAGCAGTATCAGCGCAGAAGAGCAGAAACGCTGAGTTTATCTACTTTGGTAGACTCAAGACACCATAATCTGCTGTGAACGTCCATTTCAAGATTGGTCTTTGCCTTTTTTGTCGTACTTGTCGCACCTGAATTCTAGTTGCAAGTTTGATACAGACAACTCTGTGCTCCAGGGTCTTTCCAAGGCATCACCAACTCTGAAGCGTACTGTGTTGAAATATGGAAATATATATCAAGTAGGCATGAAATTGACAGGTCATCGGCAATTGAATATCGCGAAGGTTAGCTACTCGACTGCATCCACTAGCTGTGGTCGTAATCATCCACATAAGCACGCCTTGACCTGAAACTGAATAACCGATTTCACTTTTCTAATACTTAAATACAACACCCGTTTTATACTTATTGTCACTCCCATAGCCCTACGTAAACTCCTGACTTTTAATGTACTCCTAGACCTAGACCAAGACCAAGACCTAGACCAATTAGCACCTTCTAACAAACTCGCCCATCCTAGCGGCTATACTCCGGCCGCTCTCCTCGAAGCAGAGTATCTCGCCCAGCAGCAGAGTGTCGTGGCACGCGTCCTCCTCAAGGTCCAGCTCGACCACGTTCCCCTCGACGCCTTTCATCTCCTCCGCCCAGCGCGCGATATCGGGCGCGAAGAGCTCGTCGGCGCCGGCGTTGACGAAGATGGGGGCCGGCGCGGGGAACGGGTTGTGCAGGGGCGTGACGTAGGGGTCGCTCTCGGGCAGCCCGGCGGAGTACGCGGCGGCGCCCCAGCGCAGGAACGACAGCGGGAAGAAGTCGGCGGGCCAGACGGCGCCGGTCGCCAGCGAATCGTGCGCGTGCGGCGCGACCCACGGCGACGCCAGGGCCGCGCACCGCGGACTCGCGATCCCGAGCGCGCCGCCGTGGGCCCCCAGGTACCGCAGCAGCGCGACCGCCAGGTTCCCGCCCGAGCTGTCGCCGCACACGACGACCTGGCGCGCCGGGACCCGCAGGTCCTCGACCAGGTGCAGGTACGCCGTCAGCGCGTCCTGCAACGCCGCCGGGAACGGGTGGAGCCCGCCGTGCCCCGACAGCCGGTACTGCAGCGAGAAGACGGCGTCGGCGCCGCCGCGCTCGATCCAGCTGCGCGCCGCGAACCCGGCGTCGTCAGTCCGCCCGTCGCCCCGGATGAAGGCGCCCCCGTGGATGTAGAGCACCACCAGCTTCGAGGCGATGTCCGCGCCTGGGGCGCGCGGGAACCACGTTCCCCCTACGACGGCGGGCTGGACGCTGTCGCATTCCAGAGGCCCCCTATACCGGTCCGGGGATTGTGGCTTGACGGTCTGGAACCTGTCGCCCTCTTTCCCCCCCTCTAGCGAGAGCGGTCTCGTGATGGCGATGCGACACTCTATGTCGAGCAGCACGTACGCGACTCGCGTCATGAAGGACTGCTTGGCGGTCCATGCCGGGCGCGGCCGGAGCGGTCGTATAAGCGCAGTTACCACCCAAAAGGGCAGGCTGAGGATCGCTGCTCCTACATAGCCCGCCTGAAACAGGAGCTTCAGAGGTTGGTGCGATAAGAGGGGGTGAGTGGTATTTTCACGGCCCATTTCTCGGGAAATCTATTAGGCAAGCTGAGGAAAAGCAGGCTTGGGAGTATGGTGTGCCTGGCTTGTATGTAGCTTGTTTTCTAGACGACCTCGCGAGATGTAGTCGGATTTAAGTGACCGGGACAGTGCACAAAGGGCAGAAAAGGGAAAAAAGAGGTGTCTTGTAACACAAGACGTTGGCTCATGTCTCGGATGGCAAGAAAGATATTACCAAAGGTAGCCATGCCGCGGAAGGATCGCGAGGAGTCGCATGCAGGGACTCGAGAGTCTCTCCCACCGGTTATCCTCCGGCCCTTCTCGACCCGGCCGATTTGAGGCAGTTTCCTTGCACTGTACTAGCCACTTCATGATGAAAGTCGAAGGATCGTTTGCGTTTGCAAGCCCAACTACCGACGTACCCTCGTCCTTTCAGCTGCCCCAGCTCGTATGCGACGTGGAAGCAAGCTGATTGGTCCGTCTTGATGCTATATTCGTTTTGGTTCTAGGCAATGCTACCTTTGCACATAAGCCTAGGCTCTCCTGGGCCCTCCGCTTCTTTTATTGATATCTATTGGAAGGATTTCCTCAATCACACCCACCCTCGTGGGCAGTGCTTACGAGGAAATCGAAACCATCCGAGCATCGCGATATTGGCTTTTACGTCTGGCCCGTCCCACCATACCTTGTTACCGCTTGGGGGCCGAAGGTCATCTTCGCCATGCAGGACTACGAAACTACGTCATGGGATTGGCTCGTCGTTTTCTGGGGATATAACCTGATGCCCCCCCCATTGGGCCCGTTTGCCCGGTAGCAGCCGCAGTAACGCTGATCAAAGTCATCATATCATACTTGGGACTGGTAATCCCCTGGCTCGCAGCTCTCTGGAGGGTGGTAACTGGTTTTCCTTGACGAAATGAGCGCAGTCTAACATTGACTATCTTCACGTCTCTCCATCGTTGTGAGACGAGACACTTGGGACTCTCTGTTCGAGTATGTGAGAGACATCGTATGGAAGCTCGTAGAGTCTCTTCTGACTTTGATTTCTCATTCAGATTGTCTTCTCTTCTTCTGACTCTTTCGCCATCTTACCTCACCTAAGCATGTCTTCGCCGCAAGCGCCCGTCCAGCCTCCGTTGGACTACTACAACAATGGGCCCGGAATGCTAGCGAGTTGCTGCATACTCGCATTCCTAGCCACCGTCGCCACCGCCGCGCGGTTCTGGTCGAGAAAGCTCACCGGCTTTCCTCTCGGACTCGACGACTGGCTAGCCTTGGCCTCCCTCATCATCCAGCATGCCTTTTTGGTATGCAGCTTCGTCGATTGTATTCTCGGCGGACTTGGGCGCGACCAGCGTCTTGTCCTAGCCGAAGACCCAAACTCGATCGTTGTCTTGTTCAAGGTAAAGGCTCTTTTCAGACTCGATGTCTTTCACCGAGACAGCTCCTAACGAGGTGGAACAGGGCATTTTCGCCGGCGAAGTCTTCTACGGCCTCAGCTCTCCGCTCATCAAGCTATCCGTCCTCGCCTTCTACTGGAGAATCTTTCCGACGCGGTTCGTCAAGATGGGGTGCACCGTACTTGCAGTCCTGTCGATCGGCTGGGCCGTCGCCATATTTATCACGAATTTCTTGCAATGCCGACCCCTGAGAGCATTCTGGCACCAAGAGCTTCAGCTGCTCCCCGAGACTCGTTGCTTTGACGCTATTCTATATTTCCTTGGTAACTCGACGGCGAACTGCGTAATCGACTTTGCGACCTTGGTACTGCCCCTCCGCGAGATATTTAAACTCCAAACAACGAGGGCTAAGAAGTTCGGAATCGGGGCCGTATTCATCCTGGGTGGCGTGTACGACAAACCTCGACCCCCCTCTTCAGAAAGCTCTTGCTGACATTTTGACATAGAGCGTTCGCGGCTAGTCTAACTCGTACAATATCCACCGCCGTCATCTACAATGAAGGCATTACAAACTTTAGCAGTTCGTATATTACCTCAAACACGCATAGAGCTATACTAATCAACGCATACAGAGCAATTTGTCGTGTCCGGGGTTGCCACCGTCGTCGAGGTCTATGCGGCCATCATCGGCGCATGTCTTCCGATGATGGTGCCCGTCTACCGGAAACTACGCTACGGAGACCCGAGGAGCGCCGCGGCCTCGCAGCCCACGGCTGACAGCGGGCTCAACACGATCGGCAAGATATCCAACAGGAAGCATTTCCGCAGCATCGAATCTGAGTCGTCTATGAGACTCGACAACGATGAAAGTATGCTTGTCCCCGCGTCCTACGGAAACTCGCAACATGTAAATGTCAGCAGCCCCAAGGACCGGGATAATTTCTCTTCGGACGCCGATAACATCCCCATGGAAGGCATCGTAGTAATGCAGGACATGACCTGGTCGGATCACCCTAGTAACAGGGTGTAGGTTAGATAGCCTAGATACCTAGCCTACCTAGGTACCTATTTCGTAGGCAGCGAGAAGGCATGAAGGATAGGCAGTTGACAGGAACGTAGCTACGACTTGACGATTAATTGTAGGCTGGAGGGAATTTTGGATGTCTCGTTAAGCGAAGACGGGGTTTTGCTAGGATCTGTACTTTTAGGATACGGGTGAGGATCGAGACTTCTGTAGTATATTGCCTACTACATACTTGACATGAATATACCAGATGGTTACCCGCCTCGCCTGGGCACGGGTACCTGATTATCACGATTTGGCATAAACGAGCATTTCGTAAAGATGTACCGAATCATCACATGGGATGATTAGGATTCACGATCCGATCTTGGCCCGAGCAGTCCGCCTAGCCTAGACCCCCCCTGCATACTATTCAAGGTTGGGGGCCAAGATGACGATAGAGGATGCGGTCTGAGCCGTAGAGTGGGCCGGTATTGGGTCGCCTGGGCTTATTCAGAGGGCGCATGTCTACCCAGAGGCAGTGTATCCGCGTGTTTAGTGATCGAGCTGATATCGTCGGCCTAGACACCCCCGCACGACATCCCGCACAATATCAAGTATCAGGATAGGACGGGCGAGGCACGTTACCGCGCGCAAAATAGCCTATGCCTAGGACGGCAGGATGGGCAATCAAGAAACGACAAGCAGCCGAGAAGGATTTTGCCTACTACGCCGTACGTAAGGGCAAGGTAGCATCGGCTCCTCAAAATGCTACCGGAGAGGGCAGCTAATGGGAGGCTTAGATCGTACCCAGCGCAGACCTCCCCCAGACGATAAGCACAGTAGCGAGACCGGGCTCAGCAGACGGTACACGGCTTACACACCTACCCACACCTCGCAGGGCTGATAGGCCACATAGGATACCTCCGAACCTACATGATGGAGACCGAGTGCGAGCTTCCGCGTCGTCGATTGGAGTACCTTGGTTTTGCATGTACCCATGTATACAATGATTGATGGGCAGATGCCTAAGATTTGCTTTTTGTTGTATTAATAGCGTGACTTGTTAGCTGTCATATACTGCGATGCCGAGATAGGCTATAACATTCTATATTTAAAGGCCGTGCCGGCTCTCTAAGCTCTGCCCCTATTTCGTGCTGGCGTGGTGTGTACGAAGTAGAGATTGCAGACAGACGCGATATTCAACATGGAGAACCCTCAACTTAGATCACCAGAGCCCATCGCCATCGTGGGGATAGGTACGTTGTTCTGATCACTCTCTATAGGTACCGGGCTTATGAGCTGACTCCTATTTCCTAGGTTGCAACCTGCCGGGCAATGTCCGCAGCCCGGCAGACCTGTGGAAGGCCGTCATGGCCAAGGACATCGCCAGCAGCGCGCGGGTGCCGGCGTCGCGCTTCGACGTGGGCGCGTACCTGCACCCGCATGCCGAGCGGCCCGGCAGCTTCGCGGTGCCGGGCGGCTACTTCCTCGACGGAAACCCGCAGGACTTCGACCCGGGCCTGTTCCGCATGTCGCCCGTCGAGGCCATGTGGCTTGACCCCCAACAGCGCAAGCTGCTCGAGGTCGCCTACGAGGCCGTCGAGAGCAGCGGAACTACCCTCGAGACCCTTGCGAGCGGCCGGCGCACTACCGGCTGCTTCGCCGGCACCTTCACCTTCGACTTCCAGCACCTTACCGCCAAGGAGCCCGACTTTCGCCACCCCTATGCTGCTACCGGCGGCGACACCGGCATGCTGGCCAGCCGCATAAGCTACGTCTTCGACCTCAAGGGTCCTAGGTAAGCAGCGGCATGCCTAATACTTACATCCCTAACCTATGCCCCTTTCTAATTCTCTCGTGGGACACAGTCTGACGGTCAACACGGCGTGCTCCTCGTCGCTGTACGCGCTGGACCTCGCGTGCAAGGCCATCGCGTCGGGAGAGTGCGACGGCGCCGTCGTCTGCGGCGTCAACCTCATCCTGCACGTGGACCAGCACATGAACACGGCCAAACTCGGCGTGCTGTCGCCGACGAACCAGTGCCACAGCTTCGACGAGGCCGCCGACGGCTACGGCCGCGCCGAGGGCGTGGGCGCCCTCTATATCAAGACCCTGAGCGCTGCGATGGAGGACGGGGATCCCATCCGTGCTGTGATACGCTCGACAGCGACCGGAAGGTAAGAAATCCGTTCCGCTGCAGAAAAAAGGATCCCAAGTCCGCTAATAAACGACCGTGTTTGTTCAGCTCGGGGAGGTGTCCGGACGGCATGACCCATCCTAGTCAGGACGGACAGGTCGCGGTCATGTCCTTAGCCTACAAATCAGGCAATCTGAAACCGGAAGATACTGCATACATAGAATGGTAAGTGCGAAAATGATGTTGATTCTTGGGATAGCTCCTAATTTGTTATAGCCACGGCACAGGAACTCCGGTTGGTGACCCCATCGAAGTCGCCGCCGTTCAGAGAGCCATGGGTGCTACGAGGGATTCTGCTTCCCCTATTCTGATTGGAAGTGTATGTACTCCTCGATATTTCATACGCGCGAATTTCCTCGCTGAACGTGTTTTAGATAAAACCCAACTTTGGCCACAGCGAAGCCGGCAGTAGCATGGCGACGCTGGTCAAAGCGACGTTAGCCCTCGAGAGCGGCATCATACCTCCTACTGCCGGTATTAATAACTTGAACAAGTCTAGTATGTCAAACTCTGAGAATTTGGATCTTGCTGTTTAGTACCCATCACCGTGACCTTGCGTGGAAACTGACAATTGCGGCTGATAGTACCGTGGGACAAATACAACGTCAAGGTCGTAACCGATGCCACCCCCTTTCCTTCATCAAAGCCGTGCCGACGTATCGGCGTGAGCGCATCCGGCTACGGAGGAGCCAACTCTCACGCCATCCTAGAGAGCGTCGATTCAGTAGCACCCGGGTATCGTCGTCACGCGTCCATGTTCGACGCACCGAGGAGCTATCTCGACCAAGAAGGCCCCATACGGCCACACTTACTGCTCTTCTCAGCACACGACGCACCAACTCTCAAAAGCAACCTCATCACCTATGCGAGCCGATGTCAGGATGTCGATCTTACTAATCTGGCCTACACGCTGGGCGTGCGCCGTACCAAGTTCCCCAACAGAACCTTCGCCATCTGTCACGAAGATGCTGTTGAGACGAATATCGGTGCCGCGGTCGCGGACATCGTCTCGGCCCCGGCGGCCCCGGCGGTTCCCGCTTTTGTCTTTACAGGTAAGTAGAGCTGAACAGACACCCTCTTTTTGGTTTATCTTGGACTTTTAAACTAACTCAGGCGTCGTTTATCAGGCCAGGGAGCTCAGTGGCCGCGAATGGGCGGTTTGCTCTTACAGACGTACCCGTCTGTACTGCAGACTATCCGACGCCTAGATCGGCACTTGTCCGCGCTGCACGCATATCCGCCCTCGTGGACGATTGAGGGGACGCTGAGCGATGCGAAAGAAACGGCTGATATCCATCAGCCGGAGTACTCTCAGCCGCTATGCACGGCGGTGCAAATCGCATTAGTTGACCTTCTGGCACGCTGGGGAGTACGCCCGGTAGCTACTGTCGGGCATTCGTCCGGTAAGTCGAGCATTCACTATAACTTATGAGCTGCGTAAAATCTAACGATTTGTAGGAGAAATAGGGGCTGCCTATGCGGCGGGCCGCATAACAGCCGAAGGCGCAATTACCGCCGCCTACTTCCGAGGCAAGGTTGCCGGATCCCTCAGATCCGATGGCGCCATGTTGGCCGTAGGTCTCGGCGCAGAGTCAGCTAGCAAGTATATCAAGCAAGCCGGCGTCCAGGAGAGAGTTGTCGTTGCCTGCCACAATTCTCCAAATAGCGCCACGCTTAGCGGCGACCATGACGCGATTGCGAAACTGAAGGACGTTTTTGACGCCGAGATGGTGTTCGCGCGCGTTCTCAGAACGAACGGGCGAGCATACCATTCTCACCATATGCAAGAAGCGGCGGCGCCGTATCTGGCATACCTCAAAGACGAGCCTGCCTCGTGCCCGGGATCTCTTCGCAAAGTGCCCATGTATTCGACAGTGACAGGTACCAAGATGGTCGACTTTACATGTGCTGTACCCGAGGCGTACTGGGTAGAAAACCTCAAGAGCCCAGTTCTGTTTCGCCAAGGGGTTCAATCCATGCTGAGCGAGCAGCCCGAAATCAACTCGCTCATAGAGGTCGGTCCGCACCCAGCTCTAATCGGCTCTCTGCAGCAAATCTGCCAGAGCGTCGACAAGGCCAACATGGCCTTCTTACCCACCCTCAAGCGCAAAGCCCACGACATAGAGCAGATGTTGGCACTTGCCGGAAATCTATGGGCAAAGGATGCGTCCATAGACATAGAAGCAGTGACCAGCGTCGAGACACTAGCGAAGGATGGCACCACCGTGGAAACGTGGACTGGGACTCTTCTGGTTGACCTTCCTCCGTACCAATGGACGTATCAGAAGTCCTATTGGGCCGAGCCACGTCTGAGCAAAGAACAACGCAGTCTGAAGGAGCCTCGGCACGATATCCTCGGACGCCGCGTCATAGGAGCGTCTCCTCTCAAGCCCATCTGGAGAAACGTCCTGTGCAGGAAAGACCTGCCGTGGCTAGCGCAGCACCGGCCGGGCGGTGAGGTCATGCTTCCCGGCGCCGGCTATCTAGCACTCGCCATTGAAGCTATCACACAGATTAGCGCGACAAGGGGTGAAGAAATGGAAATTCAGAGCTACACGATCAGGGACGTCTTCATATCAAACGCGACCGTGGTCCCGGACGACGATGCAGGCACAGAGACGCTCTTTCACCTGCAGCCCGTCGACAGCAAACCAGAAGCCCCGGGCCAGGAGAAGACCAGTCGGTGGTACCAATTCTCTGCCTCGTGCTGCGCGTTCGGGACCTGGAAAGAAACGGCGACCGGCAAGATTGCCGTAAATCTGAATGTGGATACTCGAAAGAAGCCCCGAGCACTCGCGTCCACGACTGTGCACAGGGACTACGCCGAGTGGCTGGTCAAGCTGCGGAGCATCGGTATCGATCTGGGTCCGCCGTTCCACCACATCAGCTCCGTGTACACGGACGGGCGGACGCCCATCGCGCGCGGTGACATGGATGTAGGCCGCGAGTGCGGATTGATGGAGGCCGAGTCGCGTTACGTGCTGCACCCGACTGTCCTTGACGCCTGTATCCAGCTCTGCCTTGTGGCCACGCATCAAGGCCGGCTCGAGGAAGTGCGGTGCGGGACCATCCCGACCCACTTCGGCGAGGTCACCGTGTACCCGCCGTCCACCGACCAGCTCGCGAGCACCTGCCTGATCCAGGCCTGGACGCCTGAAATCGGGAACCGCGCGTATGTGTCGAACTGCCAGCTCGTCTCGCCTGACGGGACCCTCATGGTCGACATGGCTCGCTGCCGTGGTATTCTGTACAGCTCCGCCCTCCCGCCCGAGATGCGGGGCCATCTTCGACGGGACCTGTACACCAAGCTTGAGTGGAAGTTCGATGCGGATTACCTCCCTCGTCTGAAGGATACCAAAGACGCAGCCTCTCTTTCGTTAGCTTCAGTCGCCGACATACTGCTGCACAAGGATCCCGCGCTACGGATTCTTTGCGTGGATGGTTCCTTGGTCCCATCAATGCTGGTCGCTCGTCCATCGTTGAAAATGACTGTTGCAACTGCGTCGCGCGAGGTCAGGGGTGCACTCACCTCTGAATATCTGGAATCTGAAGAGGTTAGATTTATCGAGTCGGATACCATGTCCAGTGACTCCTCGGAGGCGAAGAATCTGTACAACTTCATTATTTCCCCTGGTATTACCACGCACGATAGCGACTTGAAACAGCGTATTATCGAGAAGCTTGCTCCGAACGGCCGCTTGCTTACGATTAACGAAGGTCAGCCGACAGAGGAGTATGAACTTGCAGTTAAATCAGCCGGCTTCACTAAAGTCAAACAGCTGTCACCCAGTATATATATCCTGAAGCCGACAGTCTTGTCGGACATAGCAGTCAACGGCGTGCATCCTCTCAAAGGAGACAGAGTTCTCCTCATTCACCTCGACGAGCCCACGTCGCTCCAGTCCGAGGTCTCGGAAAGGTTGATTTCTGAAGGATGGAACGTAAGCCAGCAGCCACTAGTCTCTGCTCAGCTAGCTGGAGGCGAACAAGTGATCCTGTTAGCCGACATCGACACCCCGTTCTTAATGCAGCTCAAGGAAGAACAGTTGAACAGCCTGGTCAACCTGACTGAAAATGCGGCATCGATTACCTGGGTGACGCGCGGAGGGCTGGTCACGGGCGACCGCCCCGAGTTCGGCATGACCCTGGGAGCTGCGCGAGCCATTCGTAAGGAGAAAGGGACCCTGGACCTAGTGACTGTCGACTTTGACAGCGTGGCAGCATCTGGTGTTTCTCTAATAGACCTACTCGCTGACATTACACAACGCCAGCATGATAGGGGTAAGAATGGTGAGACGGAATACTGCATCAAGGATGGGGCCATACACATCGGCCGTCTGGTCTCTCACGTCGATCTTAACCGGCAGTTCGTCTCTGACTCGGGAGAGACATTGATGTTTCACCAACATGATCACCCGGCCTTGGAAGGCAAATACATGGACGGAAAGGTGGTTTTCGAACAGGCCATCGAAAAAGTTGCCGAGCCGCTAGCGCCTGATGCTGTCGAAGTCCACGTTGCTGCGGTGGGTCTTACAGCATCGGACGGTGCTGACGATGCGGAATTTCTCAGTCACGAGATGGCCGGCACGATAACTCGTGTCGGAGCCGAAGTAGGACATCTCAAGCCAGGGACTGAGGTAATCGGGTTCGCGTTTGACCGGCTTGGAACATTCCAACGCACCTCCGCAAGTCTCGTGCACCCATTGCCACGTGGGCTTTCGTTGAAAGAAGCAGTGACTTTACCATCAGCCTCCTTCACGTCAATATACGGCTTAGAGAACTTGGCAAGGGTCGAGACGGGTGAGCATGTCGTTATTGTTGATGATCTCGGTGCAGCTGGGTTTGTCGCCATTCAGCTGTGTCGCAACTTGAAGGCCAATGCTATTGTGATCGCAAGCTCAACAGCGACAGCCGAGCTGATCCATCGCAATGGACTCTTAGCCGGCGAGAGTATAATATCCAGACACGACCAGGATCTGTCTGCGAAGCTGGATTTGGCGACGGCAGGAAAAGGAGTTGACGTGCTCCTGTGCTCGACAACCACTGACGAGATGGCTGTTGCTGAATGCCGCCAAATGTTAGCGCCTTTCGCACGAGTAGTAGCCATCGGAAGTTCCAGCAACAAGAAATTGGAACTATCGGGCCTTTCCTCTAACTCCAAGGCGTCGAGCTTCTTCCATTTCGATCCTGTCGACGTTATTCGGCTGCGCCCACATGTCACGGCTAAGTAAGTTCAAAAGCAGGCTTCCAAGTATTTCTACTTACCGTTAACAGGATCCTGAAACGATGCATGGAATTATACAGCACGGGGCAAATCCAACCAATCCTTCCGGTGACTACCAAGAGGCCAATGCAAGTTAACGAAGTCATTCAGTCCATTCCAAGCGATATGGGTTCGGGCAAATATGTGATCTCGTATGACGAGAACGTAACCTTCAAGGTCAGAGCCCAAATCACTTCTCTAATATTCATACTGACATCGACAACTGATTTTAAAAGGCCTTCCCATCCCGGACACCACTAAAGTTTAAGAGTGACGTGACCTACTTGATGATCGGCTGTCTCGGCGGCCTTGGACGTCAGGTTGCCTTATGGATGGCCCAGAAAGGTGCCAAGCACATGGTTTTCGTGTCAAGATCTGGCGAAGACAGCCCAGCTGCGGCAGCAACGGTAAAGATCCTAAGAGATAGAGATGTCAACGTATCAGTTCTCCGCGCCGATATCACCCGACGGGAAGAGCTCGCTTCTGCCTTCGCACAGATCAACCCTGCCATCCCAATCAAGGGTGTCCTTAACGCGGCAGGCATCTTCAACGATAAGGTCTTCTCCAACATGACTATTGACGCGTGGCGGGACGCCGTAGACGCCAAAGTCAAGGGATGTCTGAATTTGCACGATGTGCTGAAAGACGAGAAGCTGGACTTCTTCGTCATGACTGGCTCAATCGCCTCCATGTTAGGCTCAGCTGGACAGAGCAATTATAGCGCAGGTAAGCTGACACGCAAATTGTACTGAGGATGTGAGGCTAACCGGTTATCTCCAAGCCAATGCGCTTCTCGACTCATTAGCATGCCACCGGCGCTGCCGAGGCTTACCGGCCGTGTCTCTTATCCTCCCGGCAATCTTCGGGATAGGACACATCTCGGAGCGTGCCCAGCTCAAGCATATGGTAGAGTCCAAGGGCACCTACGGAATAGAGGAGAAAGAAATGCTAGAGGCCTTCGAGGTAGCCATGACTCCGCAGCGAGACTTGCCGGCGGAAGTCGACCACATCTGCGTTGGAGTCCAGCCACAAGCCTTCGGGAAGGCGGTTGCTAAAGCAGGAATTCACGCGCCGTGGAAGGAGGACCCGCGTCTCAACTGGATCGGCCTCGCCGCGGACCAGCAGTCTTCAGACGGCGTCTCGGGTGCCGAAGTGGGCCGAGCTGCTTCGGAGAGCCTGATGACCGCGATACAGCAGGCAGCAAACAAGGGCGACGCCGTCAAGGCGGCGACGGGCGGGCTCGTCCGGCGGCTGGCGCGCGTGCTGATGATCGACGAGGAGTCGGTCGAGCCGGCGCGCGACACGGTGTCGAGCCTGGGCTTGGACAGCATGATCGGCGCTGAGTTCCGCAACTGGATCTTCCGCGAGGTCAAAATCAACGTCCCCTTCCAGCAGCTCCTCGCGGGCAGCTTTACGATCGTCAACTTGGCCGAGATGCTGTACGAGAATATCAGTGGCGCGGAGACGTGAACAGCGTGCACGTGTATGAATCAAGGAGGCATAGGCTGCCGACGCCATGAACAGATGCCTCTGATTTGGCTAAAAACTGCTCCCGCTTGATGGGTAGAGGCTTAGAAAGATCTAAGAAAGCGCGGCCTAGATGGAATTTTCTTGGAACATAGGAACTTGAGCATCTAGTTGCCTAGACACGAGGCTTGTCCCCTTGATTTGATGTGCATTTAATTACCTTTTGGGAGAGGATATACGAAGTACTGACCGCGGGAATCAACTGGGAGAGGAATGGTATCCCAAATCCATCTTTCGGTGGGATGCTTAATAATATTTACTGATTATCTAAGCTACGGCACAAATTATGCAAGTAGCCGGGGATTAACGAAGCATTCTATCCTAATATCCCTTTTTTCTAGCACAGTTCCCTTTCCTATATAAACCTAATATTACCCGACCTGCCTTTATTTCCACCTATGATTGTTTGAATGATTGGACAGTAAGCATCCGTCTTCGCACTTACGGATACGCCTTGGGAGTGATGAATCGCCCGCGCGTCAAAAAGCACGAACTGATCGTGTAAAGGGCGCCGGCGGCAATGACCATGATCCAGAGGTCGCTGATGACAGATACGAGGACGTTGATACACTGATCTCGAATCTCGGGGCTCGCGTCAGTTAGAACCTCGCTCTGCGCGCCTGCGATGGCAGCCTGGATCTGAGTGTCGGTGTAGCCCGGCCCTAGGACCTGCTGGATTCCTTCAAACGCCTTGGACTGGAAGATCGCGCTGGCGACGGCTAATCCGATGAGCTGGCTGGATCCTTGAGCTATGTTGAGGAACTGGATGAGCTCGGAGGCCCGCCTTGGGGTCACTAGGAGGTATCCCACAGCGTACCCGGTCTGGCTTGTCGCCATGCCCAGACCCAGAAGGACCGTGAAGCCGGCGATTTTCGCGTTGGAGGTGCCCACCGTAACCGTATGCATTGTTGCCGATCCGGCCGTCATGAGGACCCCGCTGAACGTGAACCAAATAATGTGGTACCCGGTCTTCGACAGGACCGCGCCGCACAGCAGGATGGAGAACACGTAGCAGCAGATAAAGGGGAGCAACTTCACGGCAGCCTCGGTGCCCGTGAGTCCGTAGACGAACAGGTAGTACAGCGGGATATAGTATATGGAGACGAAAAGCCCAGCTCCGCCGCAGGACATAATGACATAGAGCAGGACAAGCTGGGGATCTCGTAGAAAATCGCAGGGGAAGAGACGGTCGATCTTGTTCGTGAGGGTAGCGCGAGCCTGGGTCACGCCGAAAGCGATGGCGAGAACGCCAAACACGACGATCAAGGCGATAGTCCGACCGTCGTTCCAGGCCCATACTGCGCCGCCGAAGGTAAAAGCGACGGTGAAGCAGCCGTACAAACCAGCGGTAAGGATCATTCCCAGCCAGTCCAAGCCCTTCATCTTGTCCAAAAAGGGCGTCTCCTCCCTACGGGGAATCGATGGCAGCACGAATAGGTAAATCGGGGACATGGCGCCAAAGATGACGAGGTTAAGATAAAACGCCTAGAGAAGTACGTCAGTAAACTACGCCTTGAATAGCGGCATCTGGCTGCTATGAATGGAGGGTTTGCTTGCTTACCCATCGCCAAGTAGCAGCGCTGTCAGCCAGCAGGCCCCCCACGATTGGGCCCAGGATGCACCCGCTGCCGTATACGAAGCCGGTAACTCCAACATAGAAGCTATGCTCCTTGGGCAAGGTCAAGGCAGTCGAAAGATTCAGCGTGCTGTTCAAGTATTAGCAAGGCCACCCACGCTCTAATCAAATGGCGACCCCTGACTCTAACCTACCCGAGATACATGCCCGCGCCTCCAGCGCCGGCCCAGACACGGCCGACAATCATGGCGTTCATGGATGGCGCGGCACCGCAGAGGGCGCTGGCGGCGGCGAAGTTGGCGAGGCAGCCGATGAAGAGCCACTTGTTGTCGAAGAGGCCGAAGGCCTTGCCGAGCGGCAGGATGGCGACGGTCGAGCCGAGCGTGAAGCCGACGCCGAGCCAGCCCAGCTGCGCCACGTTGCCGTACGTCGCCGACACCGCGCCCTGGACGTCCGCCACGACGGTCGTGTCGAGCCCGTACAGGATGTTGGCCGAGAAGATGGCCACACAGACCAGGAACCAGCGGAGCCCGAGGACGGGCCGCTCTTGGATATCCCGGCTGTCCTCGGGCTCGCTCGAGTCGGGCGAGGACGGCCCTGTGCTGCAGTTCTTTTCGACATCCTGGTTGTTGTTCGCCATATTGATGGGATATTGAGTGTGAATAATGCTGGCTAACAAGTTTGCCGGACGGATTCAGCTCCTAACTACCTCCTTAAGTAGTCGAGAGGGAGAAAGACTGCTCCATCTTTAAGCATTGGTGAAGTTTTAAGCATCGGCTCTACCAGCTTTGATAAAACCGATGAAACGAGGCAAATTTCTAAGCGCCGTCTCGTCATCGTATATGACAAATGTACGAACTAGGCGTTAAGCCTTGTAGCATACGATCGATTGGTATAATGGATAGATAAATGGGTGTGATGTTGTCTCCCTTTTTTGTAGATATCCTAAAATTGACGAATTGTAAAGTTTACCCGAAGGAGATTCCGAAAGTTACCTTTTTGGTCAACTCCAGCAATTCTGGTAGCTGACAAGGCCCCTGTAACTATAGGGTAGTCTTACATACGCCGATCTTGGGACTCGTCTGATGGTCCGCCATATGGAGTTCTCCTTTTGGAAAACTCCTAGGGTAGGGAGGTGATGACTCTTACACACGCCTATAGGTACTCGACTACGTATGTCTAAATGCTCTAGAAACGATATAAGAGATCAAGATGCCTCGTGTGAAATTGCAAAAAATGACACATAGCGTATACCTAGCCCTCTCGCAGATTCCTTCTAATCATTCTCATTCCCACTTACATATATCTTTGCAACATAAGAACTCTCGTATATCTCCAGTACCCAAGAATCATGTCTCTCCCCAAGTCCTACAAGCACGCCGTCTTCAAGGCCCAAGGCCAGCCCCTGGTCATCGAGCAGACCCCGCTCCAGCTCCCCGGCACCGGCGAAGTCCTCGTCAAGGTCGAGGCTTGCGGCGTCTGCTTCTCGGACGTGTTCGCGCAGAACAACGTCATGGGCGGCGGCTTCCCCTTGGTTCCCGGCCACGAGGTTATCGGTCGAGTCGCCGCCGTGGGCGATGGCGTCTCGGCGTGGAAGGTCGGCGACCGCGTCGGCGCCGGATGGCATGGTGGCCATGATGGCGAGTCATACTGCTCCCTGTCTGTTTTGTCTCCTTGCCACGGCTAGGTGCTCTGGGTGGTCTGAGCTGTAGCTTCCTGTCTTCACCTCTGCTTGATTATTTGTGCTAACCCGACATGTCATCGCACAGGCACGTGTAAGCCGTGCAAGCAGGGCTTTCACCAGATGTGCGACAACCGAGTCGTCACCGGCGAGACCAAGAACGGCGGGTGTAAGTAAACGAACTTCGACCCCCCTTTCCCCCTTCCCTCCCGGGCGCCTCTCTTCCTCGCACATCGCTTTCCAAGTCGCCTCTCCCGAGCTAACCTTCACCCTCCCCCAACCAGACGCGGAGTACATGATCGTACGAAGCGAAGCAGCGGCGCACGTGCCCGACAACGTCGACGCGGCCAAGTACGCGCCGATCCTGTGCGCGGGCATGGCGGTCTTCAACTCGATGCGGCACGCGGGCGTCGGCCCGGGAGAGACAGTCGCGGTGCAGGGCCTGGGCGGGCTCGGGCACCTGGCCATCCAGTACGCGCGGCGCCTCGGGTACCGCGTCGTCGCCGTGTCGCGCGACGCGTCCAAGGAGCGCTTCGCGCGCGAGCTCGGCGCCCACGAGTACGTCGACGCCAGCGCCGGCGACGCCGGCGCCCAGCTGCAGGCCCTCGGCGGCGCGAAGCTCGTTGTAGCCACCGCGCCCGCCGCGGACGTCATGAAGCCCCTGCTCAAGGGCCTCGGCGTCCTCGGCAAGCTCCTGCTGCTGTCGGTGCCGGGCGAGATCCCGATTGATACTGCTACCATGGTGAGTTAGAACTAGCCCCTATTTTTTTCCTTCACCCAGGTTTTCACCCAAGTTCCGTCTTGTTTCCGAGTCTCTCCCCCACCTAAGCTGACAATCCTTCCTCCTCTACCAGCTCACGTACGGCGCCTCCGTCCAAGTCTGGCCCTGTGGCCATGCCACGGACGCCGAGGACGCGATCCGCTTCACCGAAATGTCCGACATCGACTGCATGATCGAGAAATTTTCCCTCGATCAGGCTAACGAAGCCTTCAGTAAGAACTTCCCTTTTCCCCCTTTTCTTATTGATTCTCTAAATTTGTCTACTGACTTACTGGTCTCAGACCAAATGCTTAGTGGCAAAGCTCGCTTCCGAGCCGTCATCACGATGGAGTAGAGGGTTCCGACACCGGTCGCACGTTTGGGCGTTGTAACAGTAGATATATTAGCCTTGTAGGGCGAGGTTGATGATCGGAATACGCTCGGCTCGGCTCGATCTTGGAGAGTTGTCGGACGTGGATAGAGAAAGGTTTTTTATTTTGATACCAACTTGTTCCTATAAAGCGATTCCGGCTAGTTTGCCCTAGGTATTGATCGCATTCTACGACCTTTTTAAGCCCAAAGAAAGGAGAGATTGGCCAGGAGGAACTTAGTTAACCCAATACTTGTCCCCAGTTGTCTGGCATATTGCCAATGTCGGCCCAGTGTGTCCCTAGACTTTCGGACCAGTCTACGGAGAATGCCATGTCCATCGTAGGCACGTTTGTCGTTGCCGTGTTGTCCTCATTGATTAGTATGGTGTTCCTACTCTCATCTAATATCGGGGGACCTGCTGCCACAGCATCAGAGGCATGCATCGGTCCATTGCCAGCGATTGAGGCAAGAAAGTCGACTTTCGCTGCAAGGTCCCGCATCACAGCCGCCGCGCTGTTGCCAGCGGCAAAGCTGCGTCCGAATATGTCGAAGACCTCTATAGTACGGTCCACGGCCTTGCGCACGGTGCTCGTGTAGCTGGAGCTCGGATATGCGAAGAGGTATCCTGCTAGGGTGAGTGCGGCATTCCACTGCCACTGGAAGGCCTCGTGCCAACCGTGTAAGATATCGGTTTCTGACAGTATTTGGTACATGATATGGGATATCGCCATGCCATGGCTGACTGCTGAATCGGCGTTTGACTGGGTTACCGGCGTCGGTGGTGGTGGTGGTGAAGAAGATGAGGATGCGGATGGGAATGTTACGAACGGCCGATAGAGATTCATAGTCAAGTTGTGATACAATAGCTCGAGGAGGAGGCGCTGTCGCTGTAGCCAGAGAGGGGCGAATCGTTCAACAATAAGGGGCGAAAGGTCCGTCGAAAACGCAACGCCATCGTTCTCACGCTTGGTCTTGAGTGCGTCAGGGACAGTTTGAACCCATACATCTAGGGCTTTAACTGAGATAGCAAGAAAATCGGCGTATCGCTCCAAGGCCTCGAGGTCATCGTAGATCGTGCTGCCTTTATCACCGTTATAGACATCCGAATACTTATCGTACAGCATCGTGTGTACCGTACGCGCAGCCAAGATCAGCTTCGTATTATACAGATTGTAACTTAGCCAAGTAACGTTCTCTCCTAGCGGTGCAAAGCTGGACCCGGCTAGCATGGATACCGTGTGATCATCGCTGGGAAGGCTACAGAGTGTGGTAGATAAATCCAGCGAGAATGGGCGGCCTAGTTTCATGCAGGTCTTGCTCTCGACAGCATAGAGAGACCAATATAGCCGTTTTCGCATTTCTTTCTCGGCGAGAGGCATGGTCTCGGGCGGCTCGGCATGCAATCCGAGCATCTGGGCCGTGCGGACGGCGAGAGCAAGGTTACAGTGTGCCATGTTTTGGAACGAGGCGCAACATAGCCAGATGACGATTAGAACCTGGCACTGGAGCGTGCTTATCGTCGGACTTTCCAGCTCGCTACTGAGAAGGCTCTGGCACCGTCGATAGTACCATCTTCCAGCGATGGTCGGATCGTCGGCGTCCACCTTAGATGAGACCCTGGAATTAGTGCGGGGAATGCTGGCCACTGCCAAGGTCAGCTCTTTTTCTCGACCAGATAGATGAGGCAACAGTTTCAATTCTTGGATACGATAAGAAGGGTGAGTCGATCGCTTGGGAGGTCACTTACGACCATACTGCATACTCATGGCAATAACAATATCCACCAGAGCCGACGGTTTTCGAGGCTTGCCCGGCGTTGCCCACAATGATTTGTAGTGTTCTTTAAAATCCTGCTCGTCAAGAACGAGCAAGGAGCTGTGGTAAGATTGCCAAAACAGATTCAAGAAGTATTCTTCCTGAGTCGGCGTGAGGGATTCTCCAGAGCTCATCGACTTGCTGGGCTCCTGGGATGACGGCTCTTGGGCTTCCAATGGATTGTTGCAATTAGGAGTAAGAAATGATTTGGCAACCGAGTTGAGTTCCATCTGCTCATCCAGATGCAGCGATTGAAGTACCGATGTGAGGTAGGTACTCATCCGACCAATAAAATAGAAGAGCGACGATGGGCCGTAGTATGTTTTCTGGCCAGAATAGGCCGCGCTCGCGTGTACGCCATCCCAGGTCTTCCTACTCGCAGGTTCGGAAGCTGTCGATGCAGAAGGCGATGAGATTGGCGTCATGCTTCTGAGCCTCTCGGCATTGGTGACATCGCGCTCTTCTTTGAGCTGTTTGTCCAGCTCATTTACTTGCTGCTTCAATCGATCAATCTCACTAGCAGGTTTCAGCACTCAGCTCCTTTATGAGAGGCCCAGCCTGGAATACCTACCGATACGCCTCTGCTAACTTCTGTAGTTCGTCTGAGCCTTTATTACTGCATTTCCAACCTCTGCTATGGCAATTCCTGCAGGGGATCTGATTATCGCACTTGACGCGGTGCGTGCGACACCTATTCCATGTCAATTAAGAGACGCTCAGCTCGGTCACAGACGTCGGTGAGGAGTCCTCTTCAGCTTGAAGCACGCTTACCAGGCGCAGGCACGAGTTACTTGTAATCGCTTTGGCTTAGGCGGAGTGTATACTGAGGTTTCGGGCGGCTCGGACGAGAGCGAGATCAAGGTGCCACCCGTGATCTTCTCCTTGGTACCCCCGGTAGCTGACGGGGGTACTCCCACGAAGGTGGTGAACATGAAGTAGGTCTTGAGATTAGGATTCAGGGTTCGAGTCTTACCGAGCAAGCGCTGGCCCGGTGCTGTAGCAGTTCTCGGCGGGTCCGTATTGTTGTTAGGACGTGTCGAGGCGGATTGTTGGGAGCAAAGTACGAAACGGTCTACAATGTGACATGGCAACAGAAACGCTCGGCTGCGGCGACATTTCTGACTAGGACCTCTCTGGCAAGTGACAGCGTCGGCGCCTAACTCCGATATCACCACCCAATAACCAAAAGCGGTTGTATTAAAAGACGTAATGCTACAAACGAAATATTGAAGAAAATTAAACTACTGTATAATGACTCATATAGATAGGTTGAAAAGATATACAACACAAGTATTTTTAATCATCTGTGGACTCGTAGCTGACTATGGTATGATCATATCAATGATTTCGGAGATAACCTCGGTTCTTGGCTTTCATCCATCGCTTCCACTTCAAGAAGCCCAAACTCCGCTATCTCATTCCTTTCTTCGTTCCGATTAATAAGCTACCCGAGATTCCTCCTTCCAACAGCAGACGTAATAACTTTAAAAACTTAAGAAGAATCCATGGAGAACGAGTCTCGCATCTGCTTTCTATCCCTGCATATCCGTTCAAGAATCGATCAAGATACCAAGCAGATTTGTTAAAATGGCAAAAGCTAATAACATCGTAGACGTGGATCACAGCCTAACGACCTGCCTACCTGTAGTCAACTAACTAGAAATAGACATGCCTCGGTGAGCGACTAATTTTGTATTTGACAGGGAACTGCACTATACCTACCTAGCAGCTATGTATACGAGTCTCTAAAATCCCTTAACTGCTTTCAGCCGTTGATGGGTCCCGTCATTTGTCTCGTTACACTGCAAACTCGGCCTTGTAAAAGAGACGCCTGTTATCTGAAGCTCGTATCGAGCCGAAGCTACTAGTTTATCAAATGAAGGGGTAAACGAATCAGCTAAGAGAGAGTATATACTCAACTCTAACATACGATATTGTTCATAAACCGAATATGCATAATAGAGAGAATCCTATTTTCAAAAAGATCTAACGAAAGACCTATTCTGTAAAGAAAGTGAATAAAGTCACAGTCGGCGTAGAAAATCAGGCCATGGGTCGGGAGAAGCAAGATAAATACCAAGCCGTTTCAAGGAATATAGGCGCCTAGAACATATGGACAGGCCAATGCCAGGGACGCACAGACCATCTGGTGACATGCATATAAGGCAACCCCTATGCCCTGTTCACCACCCCTGGCTGCTGTCATCGTGGATCTTCACGCTCTTTTCCATCTTAGCTATAGTCATCGGCGACGATACCTGATCTCTCCGATATGAAGAAGTTGCTGTCGCTCGCGTTACTTCCCGCTCTCCCGAGGGCAGAAGGGGGTGACACTTCCGACCCATATGCGTATCCGTCCCAGCTCATCACCAATGCCCGGCAGCATCCGAACGCGACGCGCAGAGCAACCTGAGCGCGGTCCCGGCACCAAAGGACGCCCAGTGGGCATGGCGTGAGTATCCCGCCTTCGATACCGCCTTCTAGGCGACGTTCAGGACGCACCTACTAAGACAGCTCTAGGCGTCAACATCAGCGAGTTCTCCGTCCCGAACGTCGAGGGAGCAGAGCCGGCCGTGGACCCGCACCTCGTGTCCACGACGTACGACTTCACGTGGCCCGGCAGCGGTAACCTGTCGGCGGCGCTGGGCGCGACCCGCGACGTCGGGGTGTGCGTGTCCTTCGTCGAGGCGCCCGCGGACTGGCCGGTGAACGTGACGAACGCGTACACCGAGGACGACACCAGCGACACCAGCTGCGTCGGCGCGCTCGGCCAGGCCTGCGTCGACGCGATCCTGGCCGAGGTGCTCGGCCCGGGCTCGTCGAGCCAGCGCTGCCAGGTGCGCGGGGCGTCGTGGTTCAATCTGCCGGCGTGCGACGGCGGCGGCGTCGCGTCCTGGGGCCTCGGCTTTAGCAAGTACGATATCGCGACCAGCGCGAACGGCGCATCGTGGTTTAGCCGCCTCAGCGCCCCGCAGAACGGAAGTGGGAGCGCCGCGTACTACACGGCCGCGAATCGGCTGCACGTCGTCATGGCGAACCCCGTCTTCGCCGGCGACGGGGCTGATCAGGGAGGGTCGTCGTTCGGGCCGGAGCTCCTGTGCATGCGCGTCAATGCTACGAAGCTGCCGACCGGGGACGCGAATGGGAACAATGTGACTTGGACTAGCCAGGCAGTGCTGGAAGCAGCGCCGGAAAGCATCGCGAGTTCGGTGAAGCTCGGCAGTGTTTCGATCTTGTTCGCGGTGACCTTCGCAAGTTTCTTCTTATAATCAAAGCCTAGACACTTACATAATTACTTCAAGTGACGTGGAGCTTGAAGAACAAAGGTGTCGGTTGGTAGTAGTGCCGCGATTCCTCCCTTGCTTCTCTCTAGTGTGTCCATTGTTGCGCGCCAACATCATAGTAGTTTTATATTAATTAAATCACAAACTGACCTCGAGTCTTACTTGATTGATGGTGCTTCCAAGTGTGATCGAGGCATGCAAAGCGTGGTGACCTTCTGATCCTCATTCTGTGTTATGACATTAGTTTTTCTAGACCCTTGTCGACGAAGAGAACAATGGCGCCAGGAACAGAGGATAGCATAGCAGCCACTAGGCCAGGCGTGGCACGCCTTGTCTTGATCATGGTTGCTATATGTCTTGCCGTCCTCCTTACGGGAATGGTAACTACCCCCTGATAGACAAAGTCATGAAACATACATTCTGAGCTAACTCGCGGTGCCTCATAGGACCAAACCATCCTAGCGACCGCCACGCCCGTCATCAGCAACGAGTTCAACACCACGCGGGACCTCGGCTGGTGGTCCAACGCCTACTTTCTCACCCTGAGCAGCTTCCAGCTCTTCTACGGCAAGCTCTACTCCCTGTTCCCCGTCAAGATCGTCTACCTCGTCGCGATAGCCTTGTTCGATATCGGATCCTTGGTCTGCACTACCGCGCCGACCGCAGACGCCCTCGTGGTGGGCACAGCGATTGCCGGACTGGGCGCATCTGGGATCTTCTCAGGAAGCGTTCTGATTCTAGCGAAGCTCGGTACGGCAAGCCTCCTTTCCGATAATATTACCATCATCTATTAACTTGGTCCTGCAGTGCCGCTGTCCCAACGCGCCGCCTATCTCGGCATTCTGTCGGCGGTGTTCGGACTTGCCGCCATCGTCGGTCCGTTTCTCGGCGCCGCCCTGATCCAGTCCTCGACCTGGCGGTGGTGCTTCGGAATCAACCTGCCGCTGGGCGCCGTAACTATCGTCTTGTGCTCCTTCTTGCTCCAGGTCCCCGGGACGGGCCAGAAGATCCCTCTTTCTCGGAAGCTGAAAGACCTCGACCTCCTGGGGACGGTGTCGTTGGTGGCTTCGGTCGTCTGCCTGCTGTTGGCTCTGCAGTGGGGCGGCTCTACGTATCCTTGGAATAATGGACGGATCATCGCATTGTTCGTCATGTCGGGTGTCCTGGCGGTTCTTTTCGTTGTCATTCAGAACACGACCTGGAGCGGAAAGGCGGACACGATCCCAAGGAGCATCGCTCGCAGTTGAGATGTCTGGCTTGCCGCGGTTTATGCCATGGCCATGACAGGAGGTGTCTACGTCCTCATCTTGTACCTGCCTATCTGGTTTCAGGACATACGCGGCTCCTCGCCCCTTTCATCGGGAGTGCTACTGATGCCCACAATCGCCGGCTACGTAGTGTCGTCGATCATCGCGGGAGGAGTTACCAGCGGGACGGGATACTACAATCCCGCAATAATACTCGGAACCGCGCTCACTGTCGCTAGGTCCGCCCTGATCACTACTATCAATATTCAGACGTGAGTTTCCCCTACAATTTCCCCTTTTTCCTATCATACCTGCCCAAACCCCTTAACAGTCGTCGATTATGCCATTGCCTTTTACCCTCATACACGACCCAAGCCGAATATTACTAACGCAATGATACGAGCCTTCCAGATCCACTGCCCGCATCGTCGGGTACCAGCTCTTGTACGGCTTCGGCGTGGGCACGGGCTTTGGGCAGCCGAGCTATGTAGTACAGATGCTGCTACCTACAGCCGACATACCCGTGGGCCTGGGCGTGAGGTGGGTGTCGATGAAAAGGGGTAACCCAGAGGCTATGGACGACACGGGAGCTGCAGACAGCGACCAGGTGGAGGAGACCCAGCATAGGACGGCAAAAGGTCGGGAACGTGGAGGAGCAGTGGGAAATGATGAGGTTATTAAGAAAGAATAATACTGTTACTTTCTTCTAAGTATCCAATTGAAAGCAATAGTTGTCTAAGGTACTGGTCCGTTCTGCCCGAGCGTGTGGTCTGTCCACGCACTTCATGCAGACGTGCCACCTACCTAGGTATACAACTGTGTGTATCCAGCTCTCAGAAAACTGCTCACTCGTCCTGGCCCCGAACAAAGTCTCGACGACTTTATCTCCCATCTGGAAAAGAAACAGAAATCACACCGTTCTGACGTCGTCATAAGTGGTCTCTACAAGACTGAGATGCAGAAGGAGACACCGCTATCATATCTCGAAGTTCCCCTGCGAGCTCCGGATTTTACGACGTGGAGACAATTATACCAACAGGAAGCAAGAACCGCCATAGATTACGCTGCGGCCGATGCAAAGATCCGCTACGACAGACAGAAGAATCCGATTCAATGTCGGCCAGGAAGTCTATCTACGTCTTCATAAAGGATATCATCTTCCAGGCAAGCCTCATACAGAAGGAAGATCAGGAGAAAGCAAGAGCAATACCGTAAAGAAGAAGGAGTGACGATAACATAAAGATATACATACGTAGCTTTCCTCATTAGCTATTCTTTACGTTATTGCTCTTGCTTTCTCCTGACCTTCCTTCTGTATGACCTTCCTTCTGTATGATCTCCATCACGGCCACTCCCACGATGATCACCGCTGCTTCAGCATTCATTGGTCAGCAAGATGAAACAGCACCAACCTCCAGGTAACCAGGTGTGAAAAAGTATCAAAGCCCCTTTTCGCACATAGCTAACCATGCCATAGAGCGAGCACCGAGAAACAGATCTGATTTTGAGTCCAATACATGATATTCGAATAGATAATTTGCTCTATGCACAGCATTGCCCATGGCTGATGTTAACTAAAAGGCTATAATAGAGGTGAGACGGTGTGGTGGAAAGGTAAAGAGATAGAAAAGATAGAAAAGAAAAGAAGACGAGAAAAGGCTCTAGAAGGCATCGATCTGTATTGCTTGTATGATGTTGTAGAGGAAGAGAAAACTCTCCTCAGCTGTAACTAAGCTAAGATAGCTTGCGTAAAGTCGTTCCTTCCCTTTCCATGCTCCTACCTCTCATGACAGACGGAAACGGTGATTAAGTTATGTAAATGCTAAAATTAGTACTAGACTGGATCGGAATGTTATAATAAGTTATTCGCTTACAATTTTTGAGCTTCTTGGTAACGAGCCGTCTTACTGTATGAAACTCTTGGTGCCAAAGTTAGCTAACACTAGTATAATTTGTATTTACAGAATACATATTAAATTAATTGATCCTCTCTACATCTCGTGAGTTGTGTGTAGGAGGTAGGGCGATCCTAGACGTTATTGCTTAAGGCCTCGGCTGTCGCAAAGTAGTTATTCACTCCATTTGGAGAGACTTTAGTGCTCTCCATGTCGCCCAGCTCAATCTTAACAGTCCTTTCCATCTTGATCCCGCCGATGCCGTCGGAGCCGTTGCCTTCGGAGCCGTTTTTGGCCAGGATAGTGTCCGTGCTGTTCTGCCTTTGAGAGCTCGAGTCCTTGCCTGACGCAGCGTTTGTCGTAGCCGGCTTAGCGTGACGGCCGTAAACGTTCAGTTCGTCGAAGAGCAATGACCGGCGCGTGAGGGCGTACAGAATGGTGTCGATCCATCCGGAGCTGGTAAACAGGGCACCGACGAAGAGGTAATATTGAGGAGACGGTTGGTGATGGGACATACTAGCCATACGCCCAGCACTGAAGCTTGTGTTAGATTGGCCTAGTTGGGTAGGTACAAGAGCTGCGGAGATCTTACGCTATAGGGAGACTCAAGAAAGTATAGGCCAATGCGTACGCCAACATGGCGAGTCGAGCTTTACGCAGTCCAGTGACGCTACGGCCAGTCGTGATAAAGGCATTGGAGCGCTTAGCACGGAACAGGTAGTAGAAGCCGGCAGCGTAGATGATGAAGGCGCTGAACTCGACGATGAAAATCCAGATATAGTGGAGAGACAAGCGCATCCCCTCGTGTTCCGTCGATATCCAGCACTACAACGAGATATTAGCCTAGCTGTGTTGCAATAATATGTCATTGCTGACTTACCCAGACGCCGGCTCTCAGGAATACGTAGCGTCCACCGATAATGGGGACCAGCGACGTGAGGAACAAGGCAAATCCCCATACGCCGATAACGCTACAGACGAAATGCTTGTGAGAAAAGACCTTGGACCTGACCACCTGGTACGTCGTATGGAAGGCGATGGCGAGGACGAAGAGGGCGCTGGCAATATCTCCGAGCTGAATGAACCAGGCTTGCGTGAAGCAGATGTCTTTGGGTCCGATGATGTCCCGTTCGGCCGCCCAGTGAAAGGATATCAAGAAGCCGACCGACTGTAAGAGATCGGCCAGAAGAAGCTGGTAGATGAGCAGGACGGACTGGTTTCGGCTGATATTGGCGGTGTAGTGGGACTTCCAGTTGATCATACGCCACGTGATGAAGCCCAGGAGCGCGCTCGTGAAGGCTATCGATATAGAGGCGAGAGCGCCTATAGCCAGAAGTCCGCTATAGGTAGACGAGTCCATGGACAGCAGGCTGTTTGGAGCCTCGTAATAAGAGTTGGGAAGTCCATCATCGTGCATCACCATCTTGTATCGCCGCCGCAAAGTTGGTAGTATGGGAACATATGAGAACGAAGGGCTATTAAAGATAGGTGTACACTTATGATATGAAAGAAGGAGAACATTGATGGAGAAGAGAAAGGAAAAGACGAGTTACGGGAGATGTACGCATATCAACGCGAAGGATGGCATGGCGAACGGCGGGGAACGTCAGCTATAACAATACTTTTGTGCTACAGTACTATACACATGGACGAATGAGGGGAACAGATTTCGGTAACAAGGCTGCCAGACGGAGATTTTTCGATAGTCCATCATACTAAGAAGCGCCTTGAATCCTTCAGCAACGGGAGAATATATGAAAATTCAGCTTTCTGGAGTAGAAGATATACAACCTTGCCTAGAGGGCCGCGGAAGTATTTAGCCCCCGTTAGTGGCTGGTGGAAACATGCTGTCTAACAGCTGCCATTCGATGATAGGATTTGTTTCGTTGAAATATGCGTGAGAAGCGGCTATGACTCGTCTTTCCGGTCTAGCTTCGAGGACTTAGAGGTAGGGCGAGGATGGATACGGTATGTAGTGTCATGTTCATGTACACATCCAGCATTCCCGAGGCCCGCATTGTCCTCCGTCTCCCCCTTTAAGCTTTTTGAAGGGCGCCATCTGGGAAGCAGATATCTGTAGCGCTGCTGATCACGTACTAAGACCACGTCAACGTCTATATCTCTGACGCTCAGAGTGACACTTCACGAATCAAGAGTCTTCGATACATTTTTCGATTCCAACTTCGTTTGACTCAAGCTCAAGTTGAAGCAATCAGGCGCAGGATGCCGGAACAAGTGACTTCACCGCCAGTGCCGGCTCTCGATACCCCGTACATTGAGCATGCCTAAGATGTCGGGACCGAGCAGGCTGTGCCTATTTCCAATCCGGGATTGGGAGGCTGGGCTAGAGATGATGCCGTCGATTGATGGAGCCTGGGGAAGTCGGAATATTACATCTCCCCTAGTGTTCGGGTAACCGAGTAGGCCTTCCCCGTCATACCCTCTCGTGCGTCGCTTAAGTTTTAGCCTTCGAAGATGAGGAGACGGATGAGGAAACTTACCTAGGTACCTAGGTAGGTAGCTAGGTAGGTTCGACGGCGCATGGCGCTACGACAGGCGCCGTCTATAAGAGTTTTACATGTGAAGCGCAGGATCCAATCACCGGTAGTCAGCCGACAGGCGTGGGATTAGACGATGATAGCTCTCGAGGCGAGGATTTAGTGTTTTTAGTTGGCGTGTTAGAAGCGAGAAGCAAGGATTTGCCATTGCGTTTAGCATTACCCCAAGTCATCTCGAGATGTTTACGGTCTAGGTAATAGTTGATTTGTATTAGTGTTCTCGGTTTCTGTCTCCAAATTGAATACATGTTTGTAGAAACCAATGATCAATCCTTTTAGGCCCCGAGCTTTCACATTCTGATTGAATGTGCCTAGTTTCGATCAAGACGTAGCCCTAAATTACCAAGGTCCTGATAGGCAAGATGCTCGGTTACACGGCACCACCACAGCTACTAAATTACTGAGCCTTGTCCTGGCAAAAGGAGGGACCCTCATGGCCTCTGCCTCCGAGCCAATGTGTCTCCCTCTTCCGCCAACGTGGATCTTGCGGGGCTCCCACAACTACATGCTTGGCTTTCTCTATACATGCCCGAATATTGCCCCGGGTTCTCCAAATTAAGTGTGACAGCGGGGCGAATGGGTAGAAGGCTGATATCAAAGCTCCAAGATCTGCGGATTCTACGAAGTGTGTAGAGACTGAAGAAGGCAGCACGAGTCTCATTTCCATTCCACCGAAACCCATGTGAGGGGGACGAACATCAATCTAAGACCGAACTCTTACGTACCTGTATACCTAGGTAGGTAGGTAATAAGACTGTCCAGCTCACTGCGCGATATTGGTTTTACAAGAAAGGGCTCCAAATATTAGACTACCCCTGAATGCACCAATACTATGACCAGCTATCTGTTGCTAGTTAGTATAGAAAAAGATAAGTGCACTTAAGTATGGTTCATCTTAGGCCTATGCAGCAACTCACGGCTTAGACGCCCTAGGACAGGCCACAGGGACCTAAGGTCCCTAGGCAGACTAGCCGACCAATCCCACTCCTGCATCACCAAAGCAGAAAGAGACGAGAAAGCTATGAGGATTAAGAGGCGAAAAGACGAAACCAAGGAGAAAAAGGATTCGCTAGATGCTGTGGTATCAAAAGAATAAAAGGAGGGGAGGGTATCATCGATAGCAATCTGCCCGCCTCGGTCATTGCAAGTCGTCATCATCAGTATCGTAAGGCATAATAAAAGAACTGCGGAAATTGGGCGACGAAAGGTAGGTCGTAGGCGTCGTTACTTCGTATATGCTATGGTTTAGCTGTCGTATCGCGTCTTGCACGGCGTGGCTTCGTAATGCTCCTATACTTTCTTCTTTCCTTGTCTTCTTTTCAGTGTCGCGTACTCGTGTCAATCCAGTCCTTCTTTTGAGCGAGTTCCAAGTAGGTACGGTAGGTAGGTGTGGTCACGCACACTTGGCTTCGTGAAAATATTGAGACGGCGAAAATAGCTACGGTAAAAACTGTATGTGTAGTCCACGCTGGCATATGTAGGTGATATTAATGAGGCTCGGGCTGTTTTGCTGTTGAGCGTTAGATTGTTTAAGGATATCGTTAATCACCGGCGTGATCTTTAGATTCGTCATCGTGGCCCGATCGCTTCAGAGGCGTACTCTGCAATGGAATGGTCGGGGGTGCTGTCCTGATAAAGTTTTGAACACGGCGCGGGCAATGTTGCGTTTCAGCATCCCTCATCACTAAAGGTTCGACTTCAAGATCCTATTTTGCCACCACGTTAGCTCCGACCGATCAGTCCAACTGAGGTGGCGCGCCCAGTAGAGATAGTTCCTACCTTCAGAGGAGTCCGGGGCCGCAGACGCGGCCGACGCGTCCGGCGTCCCAGTAAACAGCTCCTGGAACCGCGTGGCGGCCTCACTGTGCGCAAAGGCGAGCTCGAAGGCGCCCATGCGGCCCCGTCGCTGGTTCATCGGCCGGTACTTCTCCCAGAACACGTACGGCTGGATTTCGCGCAGCCAGATGCGGCGCTTGGTCTTGCGGAGGAGCCAGGTGGGGGGCACGTTCTGAGGGACTGGCGGAGAGAATGTCATGGTTAGTCAAGGGGTGACGAGGGGAATAATAAGTGAAAAAAAAAAAAAAAAAGGAGGATGGAGGTGTTTCGAAGAGAGCAGCACGTACTAAATGCCGTCCAGACGGGACATGCCCGCAGCTTTCCTTCCCAGACAGCTGCATGAAGTCGGCAACCTCCCGTGACGGCATCCTCGAATACCATGAGAACATGTTGGTAGCCGTCATCAATTATTTGACTAGTATTCCTAAAATCAGTTTTCTTCATCTCAGCATCAGAATCAAGGCTCATCTGCACGACTTACGCTTGGAAGAGTCGTCTCTCCTTGCGGAGATGAAACTCCTGAGGGTTGACGTTGACGGTGAGCGAGCTGCGGACTTTCAGACACAGGAAAGTGCAGTAGAACAGAACCATTTCTACTCATCGTTAGCTGATCAGTACCCTCTCCTAGACCCTTGGAGCAACTGACCTTCCCAGGTCAAGAAGGACAGGCTAGCCCAAGGCCTGGACCGCTGCTCCTCACGGTTCCATTTAGACAACTGCAAGACCGAGTCGCTCTCTCTCCGGATGCACAGCTCGTGCGCGCCGAGAGCGGAGACCCAGTTCTGGTTTCCGCGTTTCGATCGGAGGAGGAGGGACGGCGCTTGGTTTCTTAACTGCAAGAAGAAGATAATCGAGACGCGATCGTTGTCAAACGACCTGAGACACCTGTTAGCATGGAATGCGGACTAGTTTGAGCGTGCCCGGGAACAAGACGGGTTCGTAAGATATACCTTTTGACCAGTATCTTGACATCACGCGAGACCGGTGGGAGATGGCCGAGCTGTTGCAGAGGACCGTACGCATCCGTGCTGTGCAACGTTAGTTTGAAGCAAGACCAACATTTCCGTGGCCACGACAGAGGCATACCGTCCTTGATGCTTGAATTCTCTTCGAGAAGGAAGCGGTTGTGTGAAGATTGCCTCGGCCCAATGCGAATTCTGCCTATGTCAGCAGCATGCTCCTTGCCCAACGAGTAAAGGAAAGGAAACTAACTGTCTCCTGACTCCAAAACTCTAGTGCTTCGTCTCGCCGTATAAGATCCGTCCGGATGGGATAGGGTGGAGCTAGAGGGCGAGTTTAGCTATGTACATGCCCAAAGGGACAGGAGGGTGGTAGGGGCCACTCACGAATTTGTCTAACCTCGCGTAGCTGTAGAATGCGTATGCGCAAAGATTCCATTGCATTCATGTCAAAGTTTGCGGACCTGGATCGGGCAGTATGAGATGACCGGTACCTTGTTAGCGTGTCAAGCTTGGACTTACCTTGTTAGTAGATCCTGAAGCAGCCGTAGGAATTGGTTGTACATGATGAACCGGGCCGGGAGAGTCGTGCCAGGGAGTTCACTGCCCAGCTTGTGATACATGGTCCGCCAACGATGTTCCCTATTCATCGACTTGTCTTCGATGAACCCCATGATGTCCCGGAGGGTTCTGCAGAGACACGGCAGGATGACGTTTAGGTAGTCAAAAACGGGGGCCAGTTGAGAAATGTGTATCTGGGCCTGCTCTGCCAGATCTCGCAGCAGCCGGCTGGTGTTGTGAATTTCCTCGATGATGCCGTTTATGTGAGGATGGAAGCTTGTCGGGAGCGAGTTCCGGAGCCCCTGAAGGTTGAAGCCGACCAAGTCAGCACGGTCAGCCTCATGGCAGCAGCCATTGAGCAGCTGAGGGCCGAGTTGCTGGACGGCAACCCGGGCGTTAGGGGTCCTCGTGCGGTGCAATATCGGATCCATGGCGAATACGGCAACTATAGTCCCATGACGGCACGTATTCGAGGTATCTTTCTCACTTCAACCTCTCCTCCACTGCCACCACTGGATTGAGGCTTCGTTCGTTGTACACCAAGGCCGGTGACTCTCGTCCACGATTGTATGTTTCAGGAGTTGAGAGGAAATATCAACGCCAATATGACGACGTGGTGTCGATCGGACGTACTAGGATTCTCGATTAGTAGGCGAACTAGCCGGCCAATAAGCACTTGGGTGATCTTGGTCTCGGCAAAGGGCCGGCCAAGCTGCCAGGGTGATGTGGGGAGAAAAAAAAAAAGATTCGGGATGATTTCAGCAAAGCACAAGAAAAAGAGAAACCAAACAAGAGTTTATCATATACCTGCAGAGCCCCCAGATATAACAGTGATCTGGTTTGGAGGGGTGCGTGTTTAACGGGATCTCATATAATCTGAGTCCAGAGCCCAACAGTTAGTGGGGTGACGTGTTAGGTACGCATTCCCCAATAGAGAAAGATTCTCGATTCCGAAGAGCGCCGTGAATGTGGAGTTTGGCTGGGACAAGAGCCGGTGGGGATAAACAAGACGTGATTTTATACGATGGTAAGATCAGAACCGCACGAACCTACCACGGAATTCCAGACCTGGACTCTACTCATGACATTGGCAGCCGAACAGCAGCGCGTGATTCAGGGAGGTGACTCCATCATAAGTTGTCAATTGCATGAATAAGAGAAGTCGAATGGGAAGGGAAAGACGAATCCCTTGCCCCGGGAGGCGAGAGAGAGGCGATACTTTAGGGATCGTAGAGATCGAGGGGGAGCAATCAGGTCTGGGGAAAGAAACAGCCGAGCCCACGTATGATAGAATGAGCGTGAATGACAAGTGATAGGGCAATCAAAGAGCGAGCAACGGCGAGTAGGAGATTAGAAAGAAAAAAAAATTTTATCAGATTAAAAAAAAAAAAAGAAAATGCCAATTGGTTTGACCGGCGTCTCGGAAGTTTGCCAGTGTGGGCATATGAAAGTGGCCGCTCAGACAGGCCGACTCAAGTAAGAGACTGCCACGAAGCCCGGCAGCAAGCAGCAAGAGGTGTCTAAGAAGCATATGCAACCAGGGATTGGTAGAATATGACCGCAGCGCCGGATCAGGCGTAGAGCGGCCCATGGTGCTACCTATGGCCTGGGCTTCGCGGCGTGGGAAGATGGAGTACGTGCATAAAATAATATGCAGGCAAGACAGCAGACTGGCCGGACTGGCAGAGACTGGGACGAGGGGCAGACGAAAGCCCCATGGCCAACTTTGCTTGCTGCTTGCTTGTCCGTGACCTGGCGCGAACCGGAGCAGGAGAGGGAATATACATGACGAAAGGGGAACCGCTATACATTGCTTCCGACTTGTCCTTAACACCTTGTCTCATTAACACCCGCGACAGAGATCGTTGGTGATGAGCGTTTCAGGCCGTAGCAATATGTACAGCATGTTGGCGCTTATGGTATGTAAATGTGCCTAACCTAAGCAAGCCGAGGATAAAAAAGACAAAGATGGCCGTGGAGGATTCTGCCGATACACTCAAGTAGCGGTGGATGTTTATCCAAGACCCATGAATATATAAATATGCTGCTTCGTCATGATCCTGTCGAGTAGTGTATTATACCTTGTATGTGTGTCTGTGTGTGTGTATATGTTTGTATGTTGATCAAGAATCTGCTCTGCATTCGGGGACATGCAGCCGATCTGCTAAGGGAAAAGAGGGCGGCGGCATCATCTTTGACCGAAACGCCGCACCGCTCCGATTGAGGCTCCGATGGCGTGCAATCAGCTTAGTCGCATCGTCGCATCGCTCGTACACGTTCTCCCACGCGTCTCCAACCAAAGAGCTAGCAGAGAGCTAGCATGGGAGGGGTTGGATCTGACTTATCTACAACCCTACGTACATTGGTAGCTCGGCCAGGTAGACGATGTTAGAGGACGATAGCTGTGGATAAAGTGTATGCTGTATGACGGGGCGCGAGATATGGATATGTAGGTAGCTTGGCCTGCGCTTGGTCCCTCAGCCTGTGTCGGTATCAGGGATATCTCAGTCGCCTAGCTCGTACCTAAGTACCGTCATTCTCTGTTTGCCTCTTAAGAGCAGTAGTAAACACTGCCGATCCCGAGGCCTGGTCTACTTCTACTATGTACCATCTGGAAGGCCAGTCTGTCTATTGAAGTTGGATACGAGAAGAAGGGCTAGCCAATATCGACGTTGATCTGATTACTAACACCGTTCGAGGATGACAGGAAAAAAAAAGTGTTTCACAAAGGATGGGACGGCTCAGGTAAAGGATATGTAAGGCCTTTTCGCAGCCTCGTGCCTAGCTGCTTCGGCTGTGAGCAACAGCAGCAGGGTTGGAGCACGGGGCCTCAGCCACGTCCTGCTTGGTCCTGCTCCCACACCTTCTCGGCCGGACCCCTGACGGTCCAGTCCAGATCTTCGGATCAGATCCTCACTTGCATCTGTCCGCCGAACACCGGCCGGCTCGGGCCGGATCCGACCTTACGGGACGGCGGCCCATGGTTCTTTCCAAGGTTACAGGAGACGGACGGAATCAAGATGGCTGCGATGTCTAGTTTGGATACTGCCCCTTGTTCAATTGTAAGAGTAGGCTAATTTTACACTGCGTTGTCGAACACCCGGTGACTAGCTTTCGTGCTTCGTTAAACTTGTTCAAAGTGACGATGACAACGCCCACCGGATTCAACGACCCCTTACCAAACCGTGGTCAAGTCACAGCGAAAACGATGTAAAGCAAACTGGTGCACGACTCCCTTTCCCGTGCAGCAACACCGTCCGATCCCATACGCATTAGACTCGAAAGGAAAAATGTGCATCATTCACGATCTCGGGCATCGCGGCCCTCGATGGCGTGAAGCTCGTAAGCGGCTTGGAGCGACGATATCTTCATCTATTCACTCTCATCATCGCCGGCAGCCTAATCCGATTCGGCCTAATCAGCTACGTTCAGCATTGCTTGTTATGGGCAGCTTGCGGGGCCGCTTACCTGGTAAGCTTGCTTCTCGTCCTCGTATCGTTTCTTGTCGGCGGCAGCCTTGGCCTCGTAGGGAGCGCGTTGCTTGTCGTTAAGAGCCTTCCATCGCTCACCGAGTATCTTGCCAACCTGGCCTGCGACGACATTAATCAGGATCTAATGAGAGGTAGTATATGCATGGAAGGGGGAGCTTACCGAAAGAGATGCCGGGGTTCTCGTCACGAACGTTTTCGCGCTGCTCGTTGGCAAAGAACATGTAGGCAGAGAGACCTCGCTTGGGTGCGTTGGGGTCTAGGTCACAAGGTCAGCCACGTATCTCCGAATAGTTGCGAAGTCAAGATAGTCTGGAGGTAGCATAGTTGGATGCCCCTGGGTTCCTTTGAAAGCCCCCCAGATAGACAAGCAGCCGAAAGATAGCTGCCCAACCAGCCACAGAGGTATCCTGAACGTGTCGAACGTGTGCGACGGCCACGTGCATCACTTACCCTTCTTGCCCTTTCTCTTTTCAACCTTGCCACCCTTACCGCGCTTAGTCGTTTCCTTAGGCATGATGAATGCGGTCTGCGACGAGCCGTGTTAGCTTGTCTTATTCTAGTGAGTCGTCGGATGTGCCAAGGCGAGAGTAGAAAACGGCAGTAGGGAGAATGTAAGGACTGAACGAGAGCGTAGTAGGTAGGAGTCAGGTGCGAGAGTAAGCAAGAACGACAGTTCGCGATTCATGGCGGATGCGCGACGGCGTAGCTAACAAATGGAGGGGCAATGTGATAGTGATAGAAGGCGGTGATGCGCGAGAGTGATGGCGATGCGCTTCTGTCGCAAAAGCAATTGCGCGCGCCAACGCGTCGAATTGTCGTGTTGAAGCTTGGAAATAGGATCACTGCGACGAGATGCATACCTCAAATTATTTCTTGAAGCAATTCGAAGCTGTTGTTGTGGTGGACGGAGCTGTCGCGCAAATGGCAGTCAGTGGAACTGTCCGCTGTATTGTGTGGATTGGCGGTGGCCTTGGATGCGCCCGCGCCCGCGCCCGCGACTGCAGCGAAGCTTCGAACCCGCAGCAACGATGCACCTAGTCGAAAATAAAAAGAGGCAATTGCTTCCTAAATGACTTGATCGGTGGTTGGAGACGAGGTGCGCAGTGCGGGAGGGGAAGAGACGGTTGTGGTGACTTCAGACGTGCAGCGGCAGTATAAAAATGCAAGGTACTTACATGACTTTGGTGAAGGTTGAGTGTTGGCCGTGTTTGTATGGGAGAGGAATTTGGTGGGAGATTTGTATGAGGGAGAAGAGAGGGAAATTTGTATGGGGGGAAAGCGTGGCTACTGCCTTTTTACTGCGGGTGGGTGATTGTGTGCAGAGAGCAGGCGAGACGAGCAAGACTCAAGCCTGCCCCAAATTTCTAAGGGAGGGTGCGAAAAAAAAAAAGAGGGAGGGGGCCTGCACCAAAAAGCGGGCAGGCGGGCGACCAGACCGTCGACGTAGAGAAGAAGTGACCGAGTGATTTCGTTTTGGATGGTACCGTGCTGTACCTCTCTTGTTTACGGGCCTACAGTCTACCTACAGTCTACCTACAGTCTACCTACAGTCTTACCATCTACAGTCCACAGTACCAGGTAGGGGTCCTTCTCTCTCTCTCTCTCTCTTCCCCTTGCTTGGTTATCAGCGAGCCAATGGGCTGGCCAAAACGGCGAGGTTGGCAGGTTGGCAGGCTGGCAAAGGCTGGCAAAAGCTGGCAAAGCTTGCACTGGCTGACGCCCCTGACACTGGCAGGCTTTAGGTAGCTCCAAATACCCGCTAAGACGTAGGTACTTTTTTTTATCATTTCTCCCACGCTCCAGTGCTTCAGTGCGTTCTGCGCTCTGTCTTGTCCTCTGCACTGGCCCCCAGCACCGTACTCTCGTATGTTGCAATCAGCACTGTGCATACAAGGAAGAAGGGTGACTTTGCAACATATCGTGCCCTCTTTGCTTTGTTACTGTATCACCGACTTTTATTCCCTTGGTCAGTTTTTGATTCACTTATCCATCCATTTACTCCCTCCTTTTTTTTCAAGCGGCAACCAAACACAGCCAGCATAAACAAGCATAGCCATAGCCACGGCCAGCATCACGTAGCCAGTCCAGCCCAGCCAGGCAGTACTAGTCCTCCCAGCTCCTTAGTCTGCTCTAGGCATGTACATCGTGGCTGTTCCTACACGGTGAGGTACATCTACACTTACGCATAGCACGGCCTAAGAGCAAAAGTTGAGGTCATCACCTCCTCCTCACCTCCTTATTGAGTTGGTCGGCCGCGTTGCTTTCCAATCAAAGCTGTGCCTAAAATGGACAGGGTTTCAAGGCCTTGCTTTAACCTCTTGGTGTCGTAAAGGTCTGGGTACATTTTGGGTCTGATCCAGGTGAGAATGGTCTCATTGATTCCTCCTGCTCTGCCAATTGTCTCGATCCCAGAGATCAACATAAGACCTTCGTTCCCCTTAACATCCTTTCGCTAAGTACGTGCCTACGGTAGTCTACCTAAGCTTCTGAGTATGTACATATGTATCTATGTATATCATTTTACAACGACGACAGCCATCACTGCCGCTATGTACTGATGCCACTGATGCCACATACAACCAGACACCTCTTGCGTCTCTCAGCTGCGATTCTTGGCTGCTCTTCACGGCAGTAGCTGATGCTAGACCGGTTGTAAGCCTGGGGTAAGTCGTCAGGTACTGTATAAAGCCAGCTTAAAGGAGGTGTATAGCCCGCACAGCCAGCCAGCCAGCCAGCCAGCCAGCCAGCCAGCCAGGTCAGAAAGTACCTTGGCATTCCTTGTTAGCGTCAGGGTACTTTGCACCCGCTCCGTACTAACACTAACACGTACATTAAGCGCACATAAACACACATAAACGCGTACACAGCACACATGCCTACATGTACCCCCCCTAAACCCCCCTCCCTGGCACTGTTGCAGGTTTTAGGAGAAGAGGAAGGAAAAAAAAAAAAACAAAAAAAAAAATACATACACTTGGATTCCCTTATGCAGTAAATGTACATTCGTAATAGGTGAATTTTTCCCCCCCTTCCCCCTTCTGCCTTTGCCCGGCTTGGACTCTCTCGCGTAGCTGATTACAACCACACAAGATTCCTGGCTGCGGTTCTGGGAGTCTGGCACTCCCCCGTCTTCGCCTGCTATGCCCATTTCTCTGCCTCTCCCCTTTTCTCCTTCCCAGCCTGCCAACCTCAAACAGAGCTGCATAGTCCCACGTCCAAGATATCAACCCACATGCACTGCACTGCACTCAGTATACATGCATAATCGGCTGAAAGGAACATTTTATTTCATTCATCTTATTTAGAGAATTATACTATTATGAATATGAATATTCATTGTATCAACCAAATACTATTATCTCATTTTTTTTTTTTAAAAAATAAATTTATTTTTCTTTTTATATCTCTTTTATTATCTTCAACTCTCATACCCTCATAGATACTCTGCTTCTCTCACCCAACGTTACCCATGATGTATAAGACGTGCTTCTATGAATACACCATCACACGTTATTCCTCTTTCTACATACATGGCCCAGGTGTATCCAAAACAAGTGCCTCCCCGTCTCTGCCCGCTCTCCAGGTACACAGGCAAATATAAACGTAACTGTTGTATGGGCCAATGACCTCAGGATTCCCGCATTAGAAGCTATCCTGGCCTGTTGCACTGGCGCTACACCACCCCCGCAGAGTTTCCGTAGGTCGTAGGTTTGTAGGTCGTAGGCCGTAGCCCTCAGCTCGCGCAACCTCCAAGAGTCCCGTTCCCCTGATGTTGTGATGGATATGAGCAATGCAAGGCCGTAGCACGGATTTGGTGCTGTGTCACTTCTATGTAGGTTATCGCGACATATATGGACAGATGTTTGCAACACGGAAACCAGAGGTGTCGTACATTAGGTAGTATTCTGCATACAATATGTTTACCTGCCTATACATGACTCGAGCAATGTTCCAAAGGAACCAGAGAAATGCGAGTCTGTCCTAATACACATACTTACATACCAAGGTACCTAGGGAGTATATAGACTTGCCTGAGATGCGTAGGTAAGCCGAATCAGATCCTCGTGAACATTCCTCGTGAATCAAGCCTCAGCCATGTACCTAACCTACATAGGCCACTGACGTGATCTACTACACATGTAGAGAGGCCTCGACGGATGAGGGAAAGCGAGCTGACTGGCCGGACGGCTAGCCTGGTGCAATCACAAAGTAGGATCACACAGCTTTTCCCCTAGCTCCTGGAAGGCATTGGTCATGCCTAGATCCGTCAATTCAAGGCGGCATTATCAGTGGTAAGCCGGAGTCTTGTCTCTCATTCCTGATTGTGAGGCATCGGATGTCTTGCTAAGCCAGAACCATCCAAGGCGGATAATCAACCCAGGTACCACCGTGTACACGCCTCGTGAGAAGGTGTACATGCTATGCAGTACATACATGCCCCTCGCACGAGGGCCAGACGCTACACTACGCCAGGAAGAGACGGGTGCTCGAGGGGCATGGGTCCGTGTGCATCATATACATACCTACCTGTCCTGCTACCACAGTACTGTGCTCCCGTTGCTGCGCTTCCTACTTTCGCCGCGGAGTCTCTCCTGGTGTGAGGAGAGGGCCCGTCTCGTTCCCTCGAGCTGTGCTCCACTGCCAGACACACCATAGCAGCACACCCTCGAACACGGCCAGAGTCCAAGAGATATGTACCTTGCCTGGCCGGTTTTCTGTTTCGAATATCGGGGCTAGCTGATGCGGACGCGTTCCATGCTTTGCCTACAAGCAGTGTGATCGTCCAGGCTATTTAATCACATATCCCCCAGCCCACGCGTTTAGCTATTTTTAAGTATTCTCTCGGCCTGGCGAATTTCCCCCAGCCTGCCAGTCTGCCCTGTCTGCCTGCCTGCCCAACATCGTACCGCACGCAACCCCCTACTGCTTGCAGAGACAGCCGACAGCTTAGCCAAAAGGCCCCTGCCGTGCCCCCCCCCCCCCCCCCCCCCCTTGCCTCCAGAGCAAATGCGTTCGACTTGCATATACTGTACATAGTGCGTAGTAGCTGACTGCACGCTGACACGCCCGCTCACCGGTGAAAGGATGGGTCCCGAAATAGATGCATCTTCACGTGACTTATGCCAGCTTCGGCCAAGAGTGATGGCGCTAAGCCCTATCGATCAGGGACTGATTCCCCGTTCTTATGTGTGTCGAGAATCCCCTGCGTCGTCGGTCCAAGTCCGGTAAAGGGGGACGGGAAATCAAGGGTCCATCTGGGATTTGTGAGATAACATGTGATGACGAGCTCTAGCTACGTGGGACTGAGATGTCGCGATATTGAAACGATAGACCTCGTCAAGGCTTGCTTCTCTGTACCTACAGTAGGTAGTCAGGTATACGATTAAGACCTAGCTCTCATGAGAACGGCAAGCACTAGGTAGGTCTGGTAGAGTCATATTCGCAATCGTTTATTGCTCATCATGGGTATCATCGAAATCAACGCCGTCCTCCCCCTAAGAACATCACAACCCAGCCAACCCCTTCATATTTTATCGTCCTCTTCGCGATCGAGCACGATATCCCTAAGCTCGGCATTCCTCGACCAATCTACGCCGCTGCCCGCGACCACGGCGCTCGCGGTCCCCTTCATGACGCGCCACCTCTGGCGGCTGAGCCTGGCCTGGGCCTCGAGCCGCGCGATCTCGGCCGCGCGCTGCGGGTCCGTGCCGACGGCCGCGGCCCTGCTCCGGCTCGTCCGGCCGGCGAGGTCGAGCAGCCGCGACGCCAGGTCCACGTTCTCGCGGCCGAGCCGCATGCTCATGCCCTCGACGTCCGTGATCTCGTCGAGCAGCGCGCGCAGCTCCGTCGACTGCTGCGCCAGCGTCGCCGACGACTGGTCGCGCTGCTCCAGCACGGGTAGGAGGTCACTGTAAAGCGCGGCTTAGCAAGTTCACGTCGGGGAGCAGAGTGGTGGGGGGACCGCTGGGCCTTACTGCTCTATAGGAGACGCCTTGGCCCCGTTGTGCACGGCCTGGAGGATCGGGTTGGCGACCATGACGCTTTCGACGACCTGGTTCCGTAGCGCGTATCTGGATCTGGAGTCTAGAAGCGCCTTCTGAGCGGCTTCTATGTTGCTCTCCTCGGCAGATGTAGCCGTGCCTACTCGTGACTGTTAGACCATGTCCAGTTTCGTAGCTGGGTAAATTGGTAATGAATTACTCGTGCGATACTTCTTCTGAGCCGTCAATAAAGCAATCTCTAGTTGGAGTTGCTGAAGCCGGTCGTGCAGTTCCAAGACGCTCTTCTCATCGCTTGATAGGAGAAGCGGCGTCGAGGTGTCCATGCTTTCGTCTGCCATCGTCTTTTGGCCTGGTGTCTTTGATGGACTTATGTAGAACCTTCGCGTGGTGTTGAAAGTGATGAGCTCTCTCAATAAAGATCTAAAATCAGCCTTTCTGTATCCTCGTTGCCTGGTGCGTCACAACGCGATGCGATTGCCCTCATTTACAAGCCGCGCATGTGTTAGAGGGCGCTAGTAAAGATATCGTGTGGCTTGACTCGCGAGTTATGGTTAGTGCGGGCAGGAGGTACACGTGTACATCATAAGAGTGTGGCTTGATAGCTTTTCAATGGCGCCAACACAGATAGACAGATAGAGAGATGTCCACCGGACATGTGTAAGTGGCGGTCTCTTGCACTGCGGCACTCTTGATAATGCTCTTTTTCCCTTTACTATTTCATACCGACCGTACACTCGCAGCGAAGCCCTTTATCATGGTGATTCTCCTTGAATTTCGACTGTAGTTTATAAGCCTTCTTCTATCCCGGCATCGCTTCTTCGCAGTGGTCCGAGCGTTTTTATCTCGCCATCTCGAGATCGTCGGGCTGGATTGATTGACTGGACGCTTGCATTGAAACCCTGCATGCTAGCGGCGCCTGACTGCCCTAGGCACCCTACCGGAGCTTATGCGTCAGCTGGCGGACGCATTTGTTGATATCGAAGTCGAGCTTCGCTTCACTTTCCGCCTTCACGTCAGCTGCCCACCGTCGCTCGCACCCTACGGCATCCTCCCCTAGGACTTCCCCCCTCATCATCGCCGCGTCTCGTCGTCTCTTTTCATTCTCTTAGGGTATGGACTGTATACACCATGGCGACCCAGACGCAGGTGTTGATAGCCCACACGGGCCAGCGCCTGCAGGTCGACATCTCTCAGTTCTCATCGTATGTCCACCGCCCAAATCCAGCTGGGCTTATGCGGTCTGCCGAGTCTGCATATCTAACTGACAGCCGTTCCAGTCTCGATGATTTCAAGGGATGGGTTGCCCGACAAAGCTCCATTCCGGTGCAGGATATAATTACGCTTACGTCGCAGGGCAAGGCCTTCAAGATCCCGTCCATTCAATCCGAGGTGAGTCCATCTCGACCTCTTCGTCTTTGTTCGGCCGTTTACCTGACACGTCTACCAGATCTATGTCTACGATATCCGAATAACCCAAGCTTCGTCTCCCGGTGCTTCCAACACCCTTATCTCCGAGCTGCCGCTGCCTAAGCAATATGCTGTGTCTACCGCTCCGAACTCGATCGAGAACGCACGCTCTCTGCAATCATGGCAGGAATTATTCAAGGAGCGCCGCGACTGGGCCTTGAGGATAGTGGAGGACTGCACTGCGATGGCTAATGCGGCGCAAGAACGGTATAGCGAGATCGACGTCATTCTTAAGTGCCTCGATGCGGCTGTGGCAAACCTCGATACCGCTGTCAAGCCCATCTACCCGAAGCATGCCGAGCTCAAGAAATGGGTTACGCCGACCCAGGAAGAATATGCGACCCTCGCTACCAACTGGGAGCAGTACCTCGAGTTGGCGCGGAGCATCATTATCTCCACCGAGATGATGCGCTTTATGACGGGACAGGACGTTCGAAGGTCTCGTCAGGCGACTTTGGAGGATCTGATCGACCCGGAACCGACACGGAAAGCCGGCAAGCTCGCTACCACATCCTTACGCAAGTTCAACAACAAAGTCTCTGAGCTAGACAAGATCGTGGACGGCATGTTTGGCGGCTGTGATGAGCTGTTTCAGGAATTCAACAAGCTCATAGAGCGGTCGATCATGCGGCATAGTAACGATTGCTCTCAGCTATTAGACGACATCGAGGCCGTTGCTAGGAAGGTTGACACGGACTACCAAGCCACCTTGTCATATGCAAACCCAACGAAAGATATACCGCAGGCCTCGAAGACTGCTGCGAACCATACTAAGCAGCTTCTACCTAGTCTCCAGAATCGGGCTTCCGAAATGACCGATATGCTTCGTTATGCTACACAGGCACGTAACGATGTTGCGATGGAGTCTCTCGCCTTTATGCGCAGGATTGCCGAAATAACTAGTCTGCATCATAGTGTCAAGACTCAGATGAATGCCATCAATCAAGCGGAGGAGGAGATGACCACGTTTGACTACCTGCGCCTTATCCAGCAGCTTCCGTACATGTACGCCTCCTTCGTCGCCGAATCAATACGACGAAAGGAATGGGCAGAGAAGATAAACGTTGATTCTACCACATTGCTCAATGAAATGGAAGTCTTCAAAGCGGAAGAGTTGAAGAGGCGCCAGAAGTGGCACAAAATGGTAGGCAGCACTTACGGACCGGAAAAGACGGAGCACAGCGTCCCCGGCTTCGAAGTGAATCTGCGCCCTACCGGCGACGACGCCGTCTGGCCTAAGATGACAAAGCAGGACCTCGACGAATTCCTGACGATTCTCAGACGCCAGAACGCAGATGCCGGGGTCTTGGGAGATATCACTAAGCTCGTCAACGAACTCAGCAATCCCACCAAGCAGCAGTCAAAGCGCCTGAAAGCCTTCAAGAACGGGAGTGTTCACGAGGCCGCACTCGGAAGAAGTGGCTTGCTCATTCGTGGGGACGACGACCTCCTCAGGAGCTTACAAGGCGATAAATCCAAGTTAGAGTCCAAGTTAAGGACCGCAGAAAGTCGAGTTCGCAGACTTGAAGATCTTCTGCACCGTCAGACCCAAGCGTCGCGGCCGTCGCCCTTGGGCAACCTCTTCCAACCCCAGCAGAACGACTCAACCGGCTCTGTCAAGACGCCACGTATAACCGACGACCGACGGCGATCGTCGACGTTTGAGAGCCAAGATGTTTTGCATCATCGCATTGCGCAGCTTGAGGGAGACTTGAATAACCAGAAAGAGCGATCTGCGATCCTGGAGAAGGAGGCTAATGCACATGCCGAACACATGAAAGGACGGATGGATGAGGCTAACTCGACCAAGCAAGATCTCCTAGGAAATATGGAAGCTCTCAAGAGAGAGTTCATGGAGGAGCGGAAGTCTCTCGAGGATGAGATAAAAGCACTGAAGACTCATCTCGAGGAAGCCGAAATGGAAATGGAACACTTCGGCACGTACGACGAGAAACTCCATTCGTTAGAGGCAGATGTCGAGCGTTTGACCAAGGAGAAGAGGGACGACTCCCTTAGGACCCAAGGTCAAGTCGAGTTCTTGCGCAACGAAGCCCGAGTACAGAGAGAGCGTAACGTTTCTCTCGAAAGGGAACTGAAAGAGGCGCGTGAGAAGATCAAGGAGCTGAACAAGCGTGCCGAGACGTTCGAGGATACCGAAGAGGCCCATGCTCGCTCACTTAGGGAAGTGCACAGCCAGCTTTCGCCAACAGAGGAGGAAGCTCCGCAAGACTTTGCAGACCTGATAGATGCTGTTGCTACCAAGTCGACCGATGTGTTGGCCAAGTTGAGATCTCTCGAACAGGACCTATCCTTGATGAAGGCCGATCTGGATCTTGCACAAGGTACCGTCAGAGAGGTCAAGTCCGAGTTGCACATTACGAGAGAAAGGTTATCCACCGAAGAGATGGCTGCAGTGCACCTTCGAGAGACTCTGGACAAAGAAAAGACTAGGTGTTCTACCCTCGAAATGGAGGTGAGCGATGGCCGCGAGCAGCTTAATCAATTCAGGGTCAAGATGACCGAAGGCGTGACGGGATCGGAGAGCCTGCGAAAGCAGCTTGAAGACGGGGAGAGACGGGTTGCGGACCTAACCGAGCAGTTGGCCTCGAAGCAGTCCCAAGTGGGCAGCCTCGAGGAGGAGGTGCGAATGTTCCAGGAGAAATTGCAGTCATCCGACTCTCAGCGTGAAGCTCTGAATAGTCGCTCCGAGGCTCGTAATGTTCGTACCAAGGACCTCACTCAACGGCTGTACACACAGAACGAGCGTCTTTGCCGGCTCTTGGAGCGTCTCGGCTTCTCTGTCACACGAAAGGACGGCTCGACGGTGATCCAGAAGATTCCTCGAGCAGAGCGCACACCACAGAACCCCAACGACTCTTCCGATCCTAGTAGTTCCATACGGCGGTCGGTCTCGATCGTCGGCAATTCTCTCGCCGACAGTACGGATCTCAAGTTGCTCTACTGGATGAACGCCGAGGACTCCAACGCAGAGGACGAACAATACCAAGCCTTCATGGCCGGGCCGGGCAGCCTTGACGTTGATGCTTTCTCTGAAGTCATGTATCGGCGCTTCAGAGAAATCGAGCACGCCGCTCGGAAGATGACGCGAGACGCCCGTAACTATCGCGAGCGGGCACATGATCTTGCCAAGGAGGCACGGGATAAGATTGCCTTCAAGCAGTTCAAGGAGGGCGACTTGGCTCTGTTCCTCCCTACCCGCAACCAGACGACGGGTGCTTGGGCTGCGTTCAACGTTGGATGTCCCCATTTCTTCCTTCGAGAGCAGGAGGGCCATCGCCTGCGTAGTCGCGAATGGATAGTAGCCCGCATAACTCGCATCCAAGAGCGTGTGGTTGACTTATCTAAGAGTCTGCAGTCAGCTGCACCTCCTTCCGAAGGCGAAACCGACTCGGTAAATACCGGGGACGAAAATGACAATCCGTTCGATCTATCGGATGGTCTGCGCTGGTGGCTGATAGACGCCCATGAAGATAAGCCCGGCGCTCCGTCTACGCCGGGGCTCGGTAAATCTACAGTGGCTGCCAATAATGTCGCAGCGGTTGCCGACATGCATGCTCACGGGCGCACCAGCAAAGGCAAATCCAAACTCGGGCCTATCGGCGGCATTGAGGGTGTTAGCAGAACCCTCAGCAAGAGCCTTGAGAGCCGTCGTAGCAGCACGGGCTCTAAGAAAGCCCTGCCGCTCGCGTCAGGAAGCGGTGCTGGAAAGGGTAGCGCCCTGGCGAGCGAGACGAACAGCTTACGTGCGGTAGCGGCCGACAGTCCGGCGGTTGCAAGCCCCACGGTGGAGCAGGACGTTTCGGGAACGAGTACGAGCGGAGCCCAGCAAGAGTCGACAGGGGCTCCACACAAGGCCGCGGCTAAGGGCGAGCAGAGCGAGGTTCGAGACGATCGTTAATATACGTATCTTAGTCCTTGAGACAACGTCACTGATGGGGATCTAGGCCACTCGGGCGGATGACAATAACCCCCTTCCACCTCCACAATCGCAACAGAGGTCGTCGGGTCACTCTCGAACTCACTCACAGCTCCGGCGAGAAGTGAGTGCGGCTTCTGTCGAGAGTCCCAGCCCCGTCAAGAGAAGCATCGTTTGGGATTCGCTATGGAACCTCGATGTTAGCTATCCCGGCAAGTGACGAGTTCTTACCTAACCTGTCGTTCACCTTGCCTCCTAAACATGTATCTACCTACCTAATCCATCCTTACCCCCATCACGTATCATGTATCTACCTCTACCTTGCTTAGACTGGCATACGATAGACCTACGTCGCATTTTTTATTTAATGGAGAGCGTCCATCGATTTGAGATGTATTGCGGAGTGTGGGTGGGAGTCGGCTTGACTCGGCGTGTAAACTGTCGTCGACCCCCGTCTACGTATTTCACTACGGACATAGCGTCGGCGTACGGGGCGTCGAGGCTCGACGTCTTCTCTTGGAGTTCTTGTTGGGCGTATGTCAGGATGTATTCTCAGGGTGCTTGGTTGATTTTCAGTACCTACCTACCTACCTTTTAATAGATACTCAAGAACACGAGGAACGGGAGGAACAACTAGACGAGATTGCCGAATTTATACCTATCCCTTAATCCACTTACCTACCTGTCGCTGTGAAATAGGGGCTCAACATAATCGTAGACGCCGTACCCCACTCAGCCACCTGCCACCTGAGGCCACCAGACGTCTTCGTCGCCCCGGGCGCCTGGCCCCCCCTAGCCCCCTTCCCCCCTCTCCCCCCCTCCTCTCAGCGCCGAAGTTCACCCACCAAACAGAGAGATATATACCTAATTAACAATAGCATTTCTCAAGTGTCCTGGTAGGTTAATTGGGCAGCCGCCCATCGGTGAAACCGCTTAGGCTGATCTGGACATTTGGCTCAACTCGCTGGCGCGGACAAGGCTATGGCTTATGCGGAAGTACCTCTTCCCGGGACTTGGGCCCTGTGGATGAAAGATCGCTAGAGGGAGACGTCGGTTCGAACCCGGCCCGGGGCACGCCGAGTTGGCTCAAGTGGCTACAGCTCAAATTTTTTGCCCCCTTTGTTTGTTTGGTTGGGCGGAGGCGTGGGTTCGAACTAGGCCTGGCCTGGGTGGGCTTTTTTTTTCCCTTTTTTTTTCTTTTGGAAGCAGCGAGAGAGTTGGGGACAGACGACGTGTACCTAGTCGAAATTCTCTTTTGAAATGTCTAGAACTGCATGTCCTTACACACGTATTTTGGGTAGATACCTATATATATGTACAGATCTAGCTGCCTACCTAGGTACCTAGGTAGCTGGTATACATATCGTACAGGCAGATAGATTGCCTCTCCCCTATTCCATGCAAGGCAGTAAGCAGGGAGCTAAACTCTCAGCTCCGTCCGTACCTGTGTTCCTTTGAAGTAAGCGCCATCATTTCCAGGACGAGAAGAGTTCGTTCTATCGAACAGCAACGAACGCTTCCCCCCTTTCCCCCTTCCTTCCTTCCTTTCTATCCACATCTTCGTCCTTTCTTTTCGTTCTTCACTCGTCGGCGACAACGACGAGCTCGCGGCGGACGGGCTCGAGGTCGCGGCCGGCGGAGATGAGGACCTCGAAGGTGCCGAGGCGCTTGACGCGGTCCTCGCCGGGGTCGAGGCCGCGGATGGCGACGCCGTCGGCCTCGAGCGCGACGCGGCCGCCCTGCGACGGGTTCGCCTCCAGCAGCCGCTCGCGGATGGCGGCCAGCACGTCGCCCACCGACACCGACCCGAAGATGGCGACGTGCGCCGGCTTCGACGGGGCGGCTGGAGCGGGAGCGGGCTCCGGGTCCGACTCCGGGATCGAGGTCGCGGCGTTGGCGGCCAGCGCCGGCGAGCGGGGGGTCGACGGCTGCGGCGGCGGGGGAGGCGTGGCGGGAGCCGCGGGGGGCGGCACCGCGATGGGTTTTCGCTTGAAGGTTAGGGTGGGCGGGAGCAGCAACTCGAGAAGGTTGAGGGACTCTTCGGGCTGTGGTGGGGGTTTGGAGGTTAGATTTCGCATACGTACACACATAACGTACCCATCGACGGTACTACTAAAAGGAGAAAACTCACCGGCAGGGTCAAGCTATCCTTCTTGCTCTTCATCGTGCCGGGGGGCCCGTCCTCGGCGAACACTGTCCTGCGTGCGCGGCCGCCGCGGGCGTCGGTGTCCTCGAGCTGCAGCTTCATGCCGAAGGTGCGGTCGCGCACGCCGATGGCGGCGGGGGTCAGGCCGAGCTCGGTGAAGCGCTGGCGCGTCATGTACTCGGCCTGCGACTTGGGGAACCAGCGGTTGCGCATGCGGCCGGGCTTGACGCGGATGATGGCGTCTGCGGGCGCCTTGGTCAGCTCTATGCTTGTCGCGGGAGAGGGGGAAGAAGGGGAGAAAGGGGAAAGGAGAACACACGTTTCCTTCCGAAACCCGTAATGTCCCGCAGCAGCCGCACGGGAATGCCCTGCAGGTCTTCCTCCTCCGCCTTGGTCGTCTTGACGCCCCGCGTCTGCGTGAGCGACGGGGCCGCGAGCGGCGACGACAGCGAGGTGGCGGGTCGGGCGAGCCGTCGCAGGCAGTCGAGGCACTTCGGCGGTCGGGCGAGGCGGGGCGAGGCCATTGAGAGAGGGATTGGCCCGGAGGAGTTATTTTTGCTTGTTATTTCGTCGTTTCTGTCTCCCTCTCTTGCAGCTCCAGTTGAGCTTGGAGGTTTTTTTTTCTTGCTGAAGTCGAGGTTTAGTGGCTCGGCACTTCCCGTCGGAGAATTTTAGCCAATGATGTTTCGTTATTTGCTGCCTCATCAGTGGTTCTATTCTTCTGCTTACGTAACCTTCACAGCACTACAAACTGTACATCAGTCGAAACCCCTTTTCCGACAATGCCTCGTCGATTTCTTCTAGATGATCGTAACTGTATGGGCCAAGTCGGCTAACCTGGCATCTTCCAGATCCACAGCCATGTTATAAAATGGTGCTTTCGTGCCTTCTGTACTGTTCACAAAGCTGTTCGTTCTTTCGTCCCTGTCAAATCCCAGCTTTTTGGCAATACGAATGATAAGAGAAAATCCTCTGGTAAAGGCTCCAATCCTGACGTATGAGCCCTGGCTTGAAGAAAAGGATGACTTCCTTAGCACCAACCCGTAAATATCATCCCCGCAAGACGAGACACACATGAACAGTAGTTCTTGTGTGCGACTCTCATTGATATCGGTCGACCATCCTCGATCGTCGGCCCGAGACATATTCTCGTCCCAAAAAATAGTGACGTGGGTATTGACTATATTTCCGTCATGGCCTTGGAGTTCATAACCTTCTTCGGTTTCAGACACGCCTTTGCCTGAGGTCAGTGGCACTGGACGAGCCCATATACCGATCCCCCTTAGAACTAATTTCGAGCCTGTAAATGAGTGCAGCTTTGTGTCGTCGCTTGAGTCTACGTGTACCTCAGCAACGTCTGCAAGGGCCGCATAGTCGTCGAACAAGTACACGTAGCAATCGTCCAAAATTACTGGACCGTCCAGGCTGGCCCAAGACCATGACGGGGCAATATAGGGCAATATTCTGGAGCGATTTACTGCCCGCTCATCAGCTCTCCAGCATAATTGTGTGCGAAGATTTTTCTTCCAGAGTCCGGCCAGATATTCGTCTGCTGCACCTCTCGTTTGCTGTACTATCCCAGCCAAACCAGCCAGGGCAATTAATCTGTCAGAATTTCGAGTAGCGTGACAAGCTGAGTATAAGTCGACTAGGGTTTTCCAGACTTGATTGAGCGACCAAGCCGAGACCTCCATGCTCGGCTTGGCTGTAGGTATATGAGCTGACTGCACGTTCATCGGCATGCCACGAGGAAGCTGTTCCGTGCCGCGGGGAAATTGTTCCGAAGCACAGAGTTCCCAACACTCCCAATATACTTGTCGCTTCGAAAACATCAACTGCCTCCGCGCCAAATATCGTTCTTGGATAACCCACGCGCGTTTGTTGAGTGGAGCGTGTGTAACGTCCTCGTCGAAGCTCGGACCGGGCGTTAGTGTCATTCGGTAAAAAGTCGTCCATACTGTTAAGTCCGACTTGAACACGGGATCAACCACATCGGGGGTTCTATCGCTGAAACAGCCGTCCGCGACGTCCTTTGCCCATGTTGCGGCGATATTACACCAGGCCGTACTATACACCAACCCCATCTTGGAAGATTGTGCTTTCCAGTCGTCTTCGTCACCTTGTATGATACAGAGAGAATCGATCCAAATGTATCGGAAACCTAACGAAGTGGCTATCCTTAGAGCGTCACGGTAGGTTTTTGGTAGCAAAGTGTCGGGAGAAACTTCCATCAGTTCTGAGTAGTTCTCTGCAGTTAATATGAGATGCTCAGATGTGCCCCAACAATGGCTCAAGGTGACGTATGGGACAACGCCCACACCTGTATCATGAACCAGACGCCACTCGTACCGATCACTATCAACCGGCTGTCGTCCCGTATCGAGGATTTCGATAAGCCTTTTCGGTACGAATGATTGCTGTTGTTGGGCTGTGATACGGCACTTTACGTGGGATTCAGAGCATGTACGAAGCCAATGCGTCCACAAGCTAGCTGACCTGGCTGTTGAACGGCCGTTGATATTGCACGGAGCGGATATCGAAAAGTGTGGCCCCACGTCAGGCAGCCTTAAGCATTGGTCAAATCGTATATCAAGTACCTGCAGCCGCGTGACGAAATGAATTTCTTCCATAAACGGTTCAGCCCAGAAAGAAACCCATGGTTGTCCGGAGTCTCCATCTTTGATAGAGTTAGGGACGTGCTCGGCGGCCGGGGAATCGTCCAATGACAGGTTGCGGAATTCCTCGTAAGTCTGGGAGAAGCGACCTTCTAATAGCTGCTCGAGACCAATGCCGGGCACATGCCGCTTTCGTTCTTTCAAGTCCGATACCCATACACTGCAGCAGATGAGGCATGCCGCCGCCACAGATCTGTACAGAGAGTATGGTGTGGAATGGAGTACTCTGGACTCAAACGGGTTTCGCGTTTCTGTGGTGTGGCTACTTGATAGGTCGAAGGTGAGTACTTCAACAAATGTGGTTTGGATGGCTGTCTGACAAGTTTGGCAAATCATCTCCAATAATTACCTACCCGAGGTAGGTAGGAGGTATATATAATACCCGGGTAGATGAGTAGAGGTCCACGAAGCTCCGGGGATTAAATTGGTGACAACTACCTAGTTAGCTTGCGTGAGGGCTATCCGAAAGGCAAATCGTAATGAGTTGAGAGCAGCAATTCGTCTCTTCAATATAATATACGGAGAGGGGAAGAGCGAAGACATGCCCTTCCTCCTTAAGATGTCTTTCAAAGCCTGATGAAAAGGCTGTCGTCGAAATGGAAAAGCCGGCGTGGCTGAGTTAGGTAGTAGTCACACCACTTGGCAGCTCACCGTCATCTGATTGGATAATCAGCAGTTGTACATGCATGCATACATGTATGAACCTACACGAGGTACTTGAATATGTACCTAGGTACCTAGGTATGTACATGTAGGTAGCATCATGATGTATGGTATATGGTAAGCTTACTGCCAGGTCGCCGCAAAGAGAGAGAGTCCTGCGGCTACAAGTCAACGAAAAGACCGCCATTACCCGTACTCCTTTACCGGCTTGTTCAACGCGTGATGCGAGTATGTACATTGGTGGCGCCGGTGAAGGGCGCACATATAGTACACGGGCGTCATTGCCCCGAGATATCGCCTCCTCCGCAGAGTTGACAGGCCAGATAAAAGGTAACGACGGATGGCTACTTGCTGCTGAACCTTTGCACGACTTTCTGCCTGCATGTAGCTATGTGGGTGACCCCTTTCAGCTATAGCTATAGCTCTGACTGTCCCAAATGATCAGCCAAAGGCCCGAGGATACCAGCGGGTGAGATGTACCAGGACCTACACGTCGTGATACATCCCTAGGTAATACCTAGGACCCTAGGTATGTATAAAGTCGCACTCCGGCCCACAGTTCCCGCTGCTGCCTACGTCGTTTCTCCTAGAGCACTCCATTATAGGTACCAATAGTCGTAGTCTCTACCTGGAGTGCAAATGTTTCGCAATATTGAGGACGAAAGTGCGGGTGGTGATGTTGCTCCGCTGCGCCCTATCCAGCGGCGATCGATGCTGCCAGCAGGAGGAGGGGTCGCAGCCCTATCCAGGTCAGCGAAGCACCGCCCGTCACGCTTGGTAAGAGCCCCATTCAGATACCCGATGTTTTGCTGACGGTGGCATTACTTGGCCAAAAGAACGTATCACCGCCCTCTACGTCCGTATGGGACCAACAGCCTAGTGCCCGAGGGACAAATAGGGTTGTTTTCGAAGAGGCATCACTGTAGACGCAGAACCCCCCGGCTGTTACTCACAATTATCATGGTGCTGATTTGGACGACGATCCGAGTCGAGCATCCAGTCAGTGGCGGGATGAGTCCTATTACGAAGACGCGGACGACGACGAGCTAGATGTCCGCGTGCGTGCGCGCCCAAGATTGGGCCGTGCATCTAGCCCGTATCGTGAGTATTCTTCAACCAGTGAAGACGAAGACTAATGATCTGTACAACTCTACGCCGTCACATGTATCTGTGCCCCCTGAGCCCGTAAAAGATAGGGCGACGCCAGTCGACTCGTCCACGCCTTTCTTGACCACGACCAGTGCGACCCTTGCACGAACTGCGAAAGTCAATCATGTGTTCAAAGCCCAGTACACGGGTGATGCATGTGCGGAAGGTAACCATGCCTCAAAACTTACTTCCCTCCATGAGCCGCGGCATCCTCAGCAGGCACTGTTCCGGTGGATGTGAGTGGCCACGACCGAATACTTCCTCCGCTGTTCAAACGTCCAAGCTCATAGTTGCAGTCATGTCGAGCAGTCGGTCATGAACTTTGACGTGCTCTGGGTAAGTCTTCGTGTCATGATGCTGCCATTGGCACAAGACCTGCTACCTTCGGCCATTTTGAGACTAACATGGTGACTAATTGAGGAAGAAATTGCTGGTATCACCAACCTGACAAGCTCCGAGAAGAGCGGCGTCAAGAAGCTGTTGCAGGATGTCAAAAATCACAGCGTCAAGCGCGTCGTTACTGTCCGCGGGGGGCACAAGGTCATGCAAGCAAGAGGACTGCTAATGCGAAGGCTGCAGCCCGATAACACCGAAATGTCTATATCACGGCATAGGGCTGTATACTGGGTCAACCTCCCTTTCTTTGAGCTGAAGAAGTACTCGTCCAAAAGCTTTCATCGGAGTTGTTTCCGACGCAAACATTGATGCAGGCAGATTATTCACAACATCTGATGGCGAGAGACATGCAACAGGCAGTGCGACAGATCAAGCAAGGGCCTGACGAATACTGCTTCCATATTTCTCAGCTGTGGGGAATCATCGTAGACAATTGTAAGTACACAGTCCAGAGTTTTGCGTCCTGTCTGCCTCACACTCGTAATATCTCTAGCTGTCTTGGTAACCTGCAGTACCATGTCGGATGATAATACACTTGGTAACAACAGAATCGAGATGAAGAGGGTGCCACCTAAAGAGAAGAGTGACGAAAGCCACGAGCTGAGAATACTGGTAGAGTACGGCGGGAACACTCTCTGGAATATTCCCCTTCAGGAGTGTTTGACGTGGTTTGTGCGTTCCCCGCCTCCTGAGCTTCTCATTGCGCCGGAAAGCATTTGGCTAAACCAACTGGCAGGCATTTGCCTCTCATTTCTCGGAATTCTGGCCGTATAACGTGCAGTTTTACCGGCACAGGAAGCAATTATCGTCGAGCGATTGGCCTGACATCGTCGAGTTAGCTCAACGCGGAGCAGACAGTGTTCTGCTCGAGGTCACCACGAAGTAAGCCTTGGATCGGCGAAATGGAGATGGAGCTAACAAGTCCCCTTAAGGTCATTGCCAAGCGCACCCGTTCGAGGTGTGCTCAGCCCTATTGGTAAGGCCAAGGCTTCTGCAAAACGGACTGATGCCGGAGGCACGAGCACTGCCGGCAAACATGAAGATCCTGAGGAGCCTGCGACAGCGATTCCGAGCACCTCAAAGACAGACGAGTTGTCTGAGGAGTCCAATAGTTTCAGCGTCTTTGCCTGGACACAACCTAGACCGGGGATCTCTAGGACTGCAGCTGCTAAGGCTGAGCTTGGACGCATCGATGAGTTCATTCAGAGAAAAACGCGGAGACAGGACCAGCGTGGATACAATGAGTGCCCCGAGGCAACCCCTGACGAGATACAAGCAGAGCTAGAACACCTCGCATTCAAAAAGAAGATAATCAAGCTGGATGAGGGGTCAAGCCTTCGAGCGGCTCTGCGAGATAGAATCGACACGTTCAACAGTGTTGTCATTATATTCACGTACTTTCTGCCGCCGCGATTCGATGGCCTCAGTACCGGGAAAGTATGGGGTTTACTCAAACTCCTCTTAGATGTGAGCTTCTCTTAGCATATGCAACCAGAAAATGTACATGGCACTGACAGAGACTCGTATTTGTTGCCATCAGAGGCCATGGCCCGAAGAAGATAGTGAAGAGCAGTCTCTGGACTGGACAAGAAAACAACGGGCGGCGAATTCGACTCTGAGCCTAGCTAGAAAAACTCTTCGCAGTATCATTCGTCAAATCTTACTTTTCCAGCAGGTCATGTCGCACGCTCCTCGTACGAAAGACACCGGCATCGAAATGCCCACTCAGCTCCCACAAGCATACATCTACTTTGTTCTGGCCTTCGTCCAGGCCTCGGCAGACATTCGCCTATATCAGTCTCATATAGAGACGTTTTCTCGTCTTCTGCAAGAGGGGATGCGAACAATGTTAAGGTCATTCTCGCTTTCTTCCCTGATAACGTATTCCTCTGTTCCGCCTAACGAAGTAATATCTTTGATAAGCCTTAAGCTTCTCAACGATCTGACAGGAATCTACCCTAACATAAGCAGCGTTTACTCGCAGTGGATCCAAACCTTGGTGAGTTCTTGTAATGGTGCCTGGGGTTGAAGTTGTGTGTCGAGTCTCATCACCATCAATAAGAGAATGAAATCGAGACGAAGCCAGCTCTGTCCCACCAGGAGAAAATACAGCGGCTGGATGCCGAGATCAACATCATCATAGAGACACTTGAGCAGCAGAGCAGTATCTTCACCAAGATCATACAAATCAGAAGCCCACGACCCCGGACTGTGATTCAGGGGCAATCCTATGTTGCGGCTGGCTCTTACGCTCCAGTCCGCTCCCGTCTCGTCCAGCGCAGCGGTGGACCTGAACGGACCCATTCCCGCACCCGCACACGGTCACGGGAGCGACATCGCGAGCGCGGCCGACCGTATGTGTATCAGCAACGATTCGACGACGAAGCGTCTGTTTACTCTGCAGGACGGTATGAAAACGATTACCTAGACAAAGGGCTTGGGCTCCACGCTCTTGACCCCGGTGGATACCGACTGCTCCTGGCCAGGGATTGCCAGAGGATCATCGACCAGAGGCTGGCCGAGTTCAAGCAGTTTAGAAGAAAGGCACATGCTCTGCAGCAAGCGGTAAGCTTGAGCGACTTTACACCTTCGGGGATTGAACCATGCTAACGCGAGCCGTCCGGGCGGGAACAGAACACCAACAAGACCGAGACGCGCAAGGACCACCAAGAGCAGGCCATATACGCCTTCACGGTCGTGACCGTCATCTTCCTCCCGCTGGGCGCCATATCGAGCATCTTCGGGATGAACACGTCGGACATCCGCGAGCTCGAGCAGGGGCAGTGCCCGTCACGGTCGGCGTCATCCTCGTCGGCCTGTGGTGGATGGGCGAGCTGGGAAACGCGACCTTGTGGCTCATGAACCTGCGCCAGGGGCGATCGGCGCCGGCAAGGGCTTATAACAGGCAAAGAAGATATGCTCGGTTTAACGAGGACGATGATTATGATGACAGCGACGATTCAGGGTCCAGGACCTCCCCGACAACATCTACTTCTCTGCCGAACGTGCGCAGAGCTCGCTTTTCTTGAATCGTTTGAGGCCTACTGTCGTGATCCAGGGCTGGAACTTATAGCGACACTAAGGGGCCTTTTTATTTTAGGATGTTGAACTTGTCGTGCTGTCATCTTATATGAAGCTCTATGTGCACGTCGGTGGAGCCAAATGACCATTGGCTTTTCTGATACGAGTTTATGCGAACAATATAATGATCATATAGATTTAGTTTGAACGAAACAGAAACTATAAGCCTTCAATTTATTGTCAAAATTCTCCGGTGCAATCCTATGCCGAGAGAGCATTTACTGAGGCACCTTATGGAGGTAGGGAGGTATACATCCAATGAATCTGAATCGCGCCGGAGCAGGCCCGTGTCGCCCGCCGACCAGTGCCATGCAATAGATCGTGATTCTATCTTATACAATGCGCGATGCTCTCGAGCGCCCAGGCACGATTTCCCGCTGTGGAAAGCGCCCTAGGCCCGGGGCATGAGAGGGTCGCTATGTATAATGATGGCTACCGGATACGAGTCACGAAGTCTCCTATTCCGTACCTTCTAAGGCAGTTGACGTCCCACCGCGGCTCGCACTCAACCAGCAGCCTGGTTAAGCCGCGTGCCCCTGTCTTACCCCAGGATTTTTCATCTCGCGGCTAAGTACGTGAACCCCGTTTCGTGCGGTGGCCGTCGACGCTGCGCCCGGCTAATTAGCCGTTATATGGAAAAGAAATGCAGGTCCCCCTTTCGGCCCTCGAACCAGTGACCTGTTCTAAACGCGCTAACGAAGCGGCGATGGCACCCGCGCTGCTCCGGCGTGCGCGGTTGAACATGATGGCTGCTCTTGGCTATGACTGGTGCGGTCGCACTCTGCGAAGTGCCATACAGGGTAGTCAGCACATGTCGTATCTCTTTATCCCGTCTTAAAGAGGAGGGCGTCTGCCTCTGGAGTACAGGGCGAAACCTCGTTCCTGCCACGACTCCTGCCCTCTTTGCCACGCGACACACGCAGCAGACATGCATGGCAACAACCTATACCGAAGCGCTGCTTCAATAGCCGCCCTGCTTTGTAAGCCTTGCGCTCCCCGACACCAGACAAGCGCAGCCTCTCACCAGTCTAATCGAACCTCGCAGTGATCCAGCCATGCGCGGCCCGGGGCAAAATAGCGCGGGAGCCGCCGGTGTGCTCGAACGTGACGACGGCGGGCCAGACGTGGGACTATATCATCGTGGGGTCGGGGGCGGGGGGCATCCCGATGGCGGACCGGCTGACGGAGGCGGGGCACTCGGTGCTGCTGCTGGAGAAGGGCCCGCCGTCGACGGGGATCTGGGGCGGCACGATGAAGCCTGAGTGGCTGGAGAACTCGACGCTGACGCGCTTCGACGTGCCGGCGCTGGGCAACGAGATCTGGTTCAACCCGACGGGGCTCGTGTGCACCGACGTGGACCAGATGGCCGGGTGCCTCCTGGGCGGCGGGCTCGCCGTCAACTCGGGGCTCTGGTGGCGGCCGCACCCGGACGACTGGGACCACAGCTGGCCCGAGGGCTGGCGCAGCACCGACGTGGTCGGCGCGACGGATCGCCTCTTCGACGTGATCCCCGGCACCTACCACCCCAGCATGGACGGCGTCATCTACCTGCAGCAGGGCTTCGACGTGCTGGGCCGCGGCTTCAACGCCAGCGGCTGGGAGTACCTCGTGCCCAACGACCACCCCGACCGCAAGAACCGTACCTACGGCCACAGCACCCACATGTTTTCCAACGGCGAGCGCGGCGGGCCCCTCGCTACCTACCTCGTCAGCGCTAGCAAGCGCGACGAGTTCACGCTGTGGATGAACACCACCGCCCGTAGGGTCATCCGCGAGAGCGGCCACGCCACCGGCGTCGAGATCGAGTGCACCAAGAACGCCGCCGGACACTCCGGCGTCGTCTCGGTCACCCCTGGCACCGGCCGCGTCATCGTATCCGCGGGTGCGTTCGGTTCGGCGAAGCTGCTCTTCAGAAGTATGGCCAACACCCTTTATCCCTACTGCAGTCCCGTAAGGACGCTAATCAAGCTTCATAGGTGGTATCGGGCCGAGAGATCAACTAGACGTCGTGAAGAACTCCACGTTAGATTCTGAGACGATGATACCCGAGGAATCCTGGATCGAGCTTCCCGTCGGATATAACTTGATTGACCACGTCGGCGTGAGTACCGAAACCATTTTTAAGACTGATGCTTTCGTAGTCATGTCTTGCTAACCTGGTCATGACAGACCGACATCGAGGTTGCACACCCTGATGTCGTGTTCTACGACTTCCATGCGGCGTACAGCAAGCCGATTGTGAGCGACACCGAGCTCTACTTGGGTAAGTGCTTCTGCACACATTTCGATTCGAGGCCATACTGACTCGATCGCAGCAAACAGGACCGGAATATTGACCCAGGCCGCACCAAACCTTGGGCCTATTGTGAGTTCACCAACCCCTTAAAGAGAATATTCGTTAGCATCATGTAAATCCCTAACATCTTTGCAGTTCTGGGAAATCGTGCCGGGCACGGACGGCATCGATCGACACATTCACTACCAGGCGCGAGTAGACGGAATGACGAGGAGTGAGTCAAGTCCTAGTCCAGTCACCAGTATGGTTGGCTGCGTCGTGCTAATGGCAGAATCCAGATTCGATGACCATCACGCAGTATCTCGGAACCGGATCCACGTCGCGAGGTCGGATGGTGGTCACGCCGCAGCTTAACACTCGCGTGTCTATTGCTCCTTACCTCCGCGAGGCCGCCGATAGGGACGCCATCATCGAGGGAATCGAGAGGGTGCGCAAGACTTTTGAGCCCATCTCGAATCTTACGTGGGTGCGACCTCGTGCCACTCAAAATACCACGGCATTCGTGGACGCGGTGAGTAAACCGTCTTCCCCTTCCCCTCCTGCTCTTATTCTCTATATCTCTCTTTCCTTTCTCCCTATCCGCAGGTACGATGGTCGTAGATTTGCCGAGAAGCAACTACACGCTGACGACGACGATGCGAAAATCAGATCCCGGCGTCGCCTGCGGTGCGGTGCTCGAACCACTGGGTAGGGACGGCCAAGATGGGATTGGACGACGGGCGCGTGGAGAACGGCACGTCGGTGGTCGACACGGACGCCAAGGTGTACGGCACCGACAACATCTTCGTCGTTGACGCCTCCATCTTCCCCGGCATGATGACGGGCAACCCCTCGGCCATGATCGTCGCCGCCGCCGAGCACGCGGCCAAGAGGATACTGGCGCTCGCCGCTCCGGAGGGGATTGCGGCGAAATGAAAAAAAAAAAAAAAAAAAAAAAGATGACGGGGGAAGATGCGACAATCACTGTGAATAGTAGTAGGTACCGAAAGTTGTATATAACATACTTTAAAACCCGGGTTCAGTGTAACGCATGGAGCAGAGGCTGGTAAGATAGACCTCGGATGTGGCTTGGCGGTGCATATGCATATTCTAGAGGAGACTCGATGCATCTGAGACTTGAATCTTCAGTCGATCAGTGAACGTTCGCTTGTCGAGACTCTGACGAAAACTGACGAGACCGGACCGGCATCCTGGCCACTGCTGGCATATCAAACCAGCATTGTCCCCATATAAAGATGTAGGTAGCCGTAGCCGTCTTGTGCGTCTGCAGTTCTGCAGTTCTGGAAATGTCCCCTATAAGTATAAGCCGCCCCCTATAAGCCACCTTTGCGTCAGCACTGTCACGGCTTATCCCGTTTTCTTGTGCCTCCATGTGGGGAAGACAAAATCTGGGCCGGAGCGGGCGCTACAGACCGGAATCGGGGGAAGCGAGTGCGGGGAGCGAATTAGCATCAGCTAAGGTCCAGATAGGTTACCCGAATAAGCTTCGGGCGACATGTCGTGTTCGTGTGAGGAGGGCAGGCGGGGATGATGTCAGGTTGCCGATGATCGATTCTGGTCTGACCTTCTGCGCGAACGATGGACTATGCGATGATCGGAGTAGGCAGGCAAGCCGACTATATGCAAGATACATGGTCAAGTAGTTATACTTACTCATTCCGAGTCAATCAATCAACCCATCACCACAGCGTCTACCGCTACAATTGCCATTTCAACATGGGCGAAGCAAACACATCCATCAACGTAAGCCATGACATGAAGGAGACAATCCGCTAGAGCTAACGATGAGTACGCAGCTCAACCTGAAGAACCCGGAGCTCTTCCGGGACAAGGCGTACGTCGACGGGCAATGGATCGAGGCCAAGTCCGGGAAGAGATTTGATATTATCGGTGGGTTTGAATTACAACGCCTCTCTCCTCCCTTTTGTTCTTCGAAAGAAGGAGGGAGAGACAGAGAGAGTCGAATAGCTTTGCTGATGAAGAATCCCCCCGCAGACCCGGGCTCGGACCAGAAGTTCGCGACGTGTCCGGACATGGGGCCGGAGGACGTGGACGGGGCGGTGGCGGCGGCGGAGGCGGCGTTCCGATCGTTCCGGCGGACGACGCCGCGGGCGCGCGCGGACCTGCTGGCGCGCTTCGACGCGCTGATCCGCGCGCACCGCGACGACATCGCCACGCTGCTCGTCTACGAGACGGGCAAGCCGCTCGCCGAGGCCCAGGGCGAGATCGAGTACGCCACCTCCTTCACCCGCTGGTTCGCCGGCGAGGCCGAGCGCGTCCAGGGCTCCGTCTTCCCCGCCGCCATCCCCGGCCGCCGCGTCTTCACCATCAAGCAGCCCCTCGGCGTCGTCGCCGCCCTCGTCCCTTGGAACTTTCCCATCGCGTGAGTTCTTTCTTTTCGTCAGGGAGCGAGAAGCTGGGGGAAGACTATGCGAAAAGATACTAATCTGGTATCTGTCTCCAGCATGATCCTGAGAAAGGCGAGCGCCGCGCTGGCCGCCGGCTGTACCATGGTCGCTAAGCCGTCGCCCGAGACGCCCCTGTCAGCGCTCACCCTCGCGTACCTGGCCGAGCAGGCCGGCTACCCGAAAGGCGTGTTCAACGTCATGCCCACCACACTGGCCAACACGCCCGCTCTCAGCGAGGCCCTCTGCAAGCACCCGCTCGTCAAGAAGGTGTCCTTTACCGGCTCCGTAAGCGACCCCTCCCAAATCACAGCACAGAGTATTTTTTTCTTCTTCTCTCTCCGTGGCTAATACGAAGAAAACAGACCCGAGTCGGCAAGATCCTCTCAGCGCACTGCGCCGACAGCCTCAAGAAGCTGACGCTCGAGCTCGGGGGCAACTGCCCCTTCCTCGTCTTCGACGACGCCAACCTGGAGCAGACGTGCGACGGTGAGCAAACGCGCCTCATCCATACTAATCCCATCCCACCAGCGGCATCAGAGGCTAACCAGAAGGCAAAGCCCTCATCCCGCTCAAGTTCCGGCACGCGGGTCAGGCCTGCATCACGGCGAACCGAGTGTACGTGCAGCGCGGCGTATACGACGCCTTCGCCGCGCTGCTCGCGGAGCGCACGCGGAAGCTGCGCGTGGGCCACGGGCTGGACGCCGACACGACGATGGGCCCGCTGACGGTGGCGTCGGGCGTCGACAAGGTAGCCGCGCAGGTCGAGGACGCGCGCGCGCGCGGCGCCTCTGTGCTCACCGGCGGCCGTCGCTTCGGGCGCAAAGACGGGAAGAACGGGTACTACTTCGAGCCCACCGTCGTCGCCGGCGCCACCCCCGACATGCGCGTTGCGCACGAGGAGACGTTCGGCCCGCTTATCGCACTCTTTCCGTTTGAGACTGAGGACGAGGCTGTGAGGGCGGCTAATAATACTAGCGTACGTGGCTGCTTCTCATCTTTCCTTTTTTTTCTGGTACGAGTGGTGCTGACATCGGCGCGTTCTAGATGGGCCTCGCGTCCTACTGCTTCACCAAGAACGTCGACAGGATGTGGCGGCTATTTGAGAACCTCGAGGCGGGCATGATCGGGATGAACAGCGGTACGTCTTTCCGGTCCCAAAGCACATATCATAGATTATAGTAGGGAGAATGAAGCTAACAGGCTGATGGCTGGTATCGCACAGGGAACTCGTCCGCAGCCGAGGCGCCGTTCGGCGGAATCAAGGACTCGGGATTCGGCAAGGAGTCCGGCAAGGACGTCGCCATCAACGAGTATTTCATTACCAAGACCGGAACGCTGACCCTCGAGGGACAGTATTGAAGGACAACTGAAATATGATTGATATAAGCGGGTTCTAATGGTAAGAAATCGGGGAGTAAGTGGAGAAATGAAGGATGGTAAAGAGCCTCTCCGGAAATTTGAAATACTCTACCTCTATTACAGTATATAGGGATTGGAATGGCCTCGGAGCAATGTCTAGCAAACGAAAGAAGTCGGCATGAGTGATCTTGACTAAACATCTGTTCCATTTACATGCATACACGCTATGCAATGCTTTTTATGTACTCTGTGGTAGCCCCCATGCTCACGCTTCTATGTAGTAACCGGGGGTTATTCGCTCTCATCATCTCGAGGCTTTGATTCCAACCCGTATTTCCGCGGTCCGTCCTTTCGTAACGATTGAGCCGGTCTCCAATACTTGGATAGGCTATAACACCCCTTCCGTGATGCCAACCTGACCAGAAAATGCAATGACAAAAAGGAGACTTTGTCCATGAATGTACCAAAACGCCGTTTGTGGATGCCCACCATGCAGTTCTTCTCAGAAGGGAGACAGGGCGAACCTATTTCCCACACCGACACCTTTTGCCACACGTTTCCCCCCTTGCGTCCGTCCACATCCTGACATCGCAACCCGTCAAGCTATTTTCTCTCCTCACCTCGTCTCCCCACTTTCGTATCCTCCAGTGAAAAGAGTTTCTCGCTTGTAGGGCGTTTGGACCTCATCAGAAGCCGCCGTGGATCCCCGCTCGAGATCCCAGGCGTAGTTGTACCCCATATAGTCGTCCCATGCGCGTCTGGCAAGCCCTCTTAATTTCTTAAAGCCTTGTTTGCCGGTCCTCCGTGTCAGCCGTCCGAGTCGTGCTAGAGCAGCCTGGGCACGCCCACGGACCCCTTGCTCGGCTCGGCTCTCGAAGGAAGAGTCTTCCCTGGAGTCGTCGTCCGGGTCGTAAGCTACCGTCTGCAACGGGTCGCCGGAGAGCTGGCGTGGACCCTCCTACGATTCCGCCGGACTCTCGCGTTCGAGCTCGTAGAAGAGCAGATAGACCTCCCGCTGCATGCCCAGCACTTCGCTCGTCTTGGCCTCCTTGATCTTTTCGTCGCTGATCCGCCACCATCGGTTGTTTTGTTTTCGGCGCCTAGCCTGTACTGCCTTGGGCACTGACATAGACGCCGTTCCGTTGGCGGTAGTAGGCGTGGTAGGCGTCTTACCGGCCGGACTACCCGGTCTGCTATTCCTGGCCGAGTGAGATAGCCTGGATACGGTCGACCGAGCGGAAGCGGTAACCGACTTGAGGCTGATTCCATCTGACTCGCGGTCCTTGATAGGCGGGAAGGGAGGACTGCGGCGGGAGTTTGATGTGGTAGTGGTTGGATGGGGAGCTTGAGATGTCGAGTCCGTCGAAGGCCGAGGCAGAGTGTCGACTGATTGATTTGAGGAACCAGCCGTCGAAGAAAAGCCTAGATCTGGCGTCGATGCTACTGGACTAGGGTCTCCCGATCCCTGCGTCGCGGCAACTCGGGGGGTCGACGCTGCGCTAGAGGTAGCCGACTTGGTAAAGACACCGGACGGTTGAAAGGTGTTTGGCGTGGAAAATGGAAGCGATACGTTCTGCCGGCGAAAGGACTCGTAATGACCGCTGTGATGACTGCCTTTGTGAGTAACTGTGCCCAGTAATTTGTACTTCTTGTGGTTTAATAAGCCACCCATCTGCAGCTTTTCAGGAAAGGAGACCTTAGCCGAGTTCTTCTGCGAGATGCTGTTGTATATAGACCTGGAAAGATGGATGGCCATTATCTTAGGGAAGCCGGTGAGCCGAGTATGCTTGGCAATTCTATACGTCGGCGCGTCCTGTAGCGGCGGTAGCTCAACATCGGTGGGCGGCTTTTCAGGGTCGGTATCGATGGCATGCTGTATTTTTGCGATAGCGTCTTGGATTTTTCTTCTGAAGCTCTCCGAGGTAGAACGTGCTAGCTGCGCCTCAAATAGAGCTTTCGCATGGACCAAGCGACACTTCTCGCACTTGAAGTCGTCGATGTACTCGGTCTTGAAAAGGCCATCTAGACAGGCGTTAAGGGACGATGAGCTTGTCTGCGGGACGTTCAGAGTCAGGGTACAGAAAGTGCTCTCGGTCGGTTTCGGTTTGAAGCCACACTTCTGGCATTCGATCTGACTTTCAAATTTGCCCTCCATCGGAAACCCATCCTCATCCTCGCTTCTTGCCGCAAGGCTCTCCGTATCCGCCTTAGGAGTATCTCTGGCATTTTGTGCGGCGCCAGTGCTTCCATTTCTGTTCCCGTTTCCATTACCGTTCACCGCTAGTCGTGCTAAGCGTTCTTCGACGGCCTCTTCATCTATAGGTTCTGAGCTATTCGTTGTGGTTGCAGTGCTGTCAGCCTTGTCCCGGGCGGCCTGTCGAGCTCTCCTCCCAGCATGATACTCGTCACACAAGCGCTCAGCCACGACCTGCAAAAACTCCTGTGCATCCTGCTGCTGTCTGCTAATACGTTGTTTAAAGGCATTCTCTAGCACTCTTATGAAGGGGCCGGCGGATATGGTCTTCTTGTAGATAGGACGTTCGTTGAGAGCATCGAGGATCTCCTTGAGGCCCCTCGTGACGAGGCCGGCTTGCAGACCATGGGTTTTCCAATCCGGGTTGTTCTTGTATGCAGGATCCGACACTATTTCTTCGTAAACCCAGGCCTCGTCGATCTTTCTTCGGTGGTTTTCCCGGATCAGGTAGATTCGCAGGTCGGTAAGGCCAGCAAGGGCTTGCAGGACGGAGTTGATGAAGCAGTCGTTTGCGAGGTTCGTGAGGCCAACGACGCCCTTCTTGCGCGCCGAGTTCGTATCGCTATCTATTGTGAAGTTGGGGGCGAAGACGTAGAAGAGGGTAATGGCGGCGAGCGACGCGCCGGCGGCGTAGGTAGCGACGGTAAGGGGCTTTTCAGGCATGGTCGCGTTCCCGACGCCTCCGTCGACTGTCTCGGACTGGCTTGGTCTGCCTCTCTGCTCGGCTCGATCCGTATCGTCCCCGCCCTGCCGATACCGTGCCGTGCTTTGCTTCTTTTCTAATGCTTATCTGCTATCAATGCGAAGCAATAGTAAGCTGTAGAGAGGGCGAGAAGGTGGCGGTACACGATTCGGAGGTTGAGCTCATGGCTAAGATACCAAAAAGCACATGGGGATACGAGCCAAGATGAGCGAGCTAGAGAGATTTCAGTGTGAGGAATTGGGTGAAGGGTCGAGAGAGGGTCGAGGAAGTGGGTGTCGCAGCGCAGGGATGCATCTGGTCGCCCAGTACTGTCTATGTACATACAAAAAAAAAAAGATATGACAGAAGCACCAAAGAATTTGCGAACAAGGATGATGGGTGCTCGCTGTTCGGCATTAAAGCAGGACTCTTTTCTCTCCCCAGCACTGCAGACCGATGGACTTGCGTACTTGTACATCATGTAGTGCATGTATATACCGGCACTGGGCACTGTACGTGCGGCTAAGCGTCGTACGTATTGGACATGTCAATACATGTCAATCATTCTTCATGTTCGATGCCAGTCAGTCAGCATGTGTCCCGGCATTCTGGTTTCTGGTGCGAGATGTCTCTATTTTCTGCCGGTTGCTGAGACATTCAATTGCAAATTGCGTCACATTCTGCACGTTAGCAGCCCTGGAACAGGGAAGGCGATAACGACCAGGGGCCAGAAGACGACAGGCGAGCAGCGAGCAGGCAAGAAATAGCAAAATTTGACGAGGCTTTATTCATGCAGTCATGCAACTATTTTGCTGTCTACCTCGCAATGCACTGTACAGAGATCGGGTTCTTTTAACTTCCCGACGTGTACACGCCAGGTACACGCATGCATACGAACTGATAGAAAGTTGGAGATGCCCGCATTATATGCATGTCCTCCACAAATCGGTCAAGGATACAGGCGATACCGATCTTGGCGCAGTTATGAAGCATCCATACAGTCCGTATACATAATTGCATATACGGGAAGCAGTCAAGCAGATACTGCATAGTAGGTACGTACCTCGGTAGATACAGGGTGGTGTTCATCAGCCATCCACCTCCTCCTCTCCTCTTGCTTTCCCACGTGCGACCAGATCTGCTCCGACCAAAATATCCGACTTGAGCAGGAATCGAGGCCAATACATTGGCCACTCAGGTGATAAGGAATCATCACGCCTCCTATTATAAATCTCTAAAATTAGATTATCACATAGGAAATTTGATATGGGGAAAAGGGCCCCTAGAGACCCGAGCTCCCAAGGTACCAACCATAATCCCGTCCCAATCGTGGCTTTACCAAGATTAGGACCCTGAAGGGCGGGAGTGCGGGGGTATCCCCTGCGTACCTAATCTGCGGCGTCACGCGTCTTGCCGGGCCGCGAGTATAATAAGACATTCGATCCAGCTCGACCAGAGACCTCTCACATCTCATCTTATCCGATACCTACGGCATCTTAAGCAGGCAGGTAGTCAACATGAAACCAGGTCTACACGACCGGCGCACCCCCAGCACGCAGTGTCATATACCTGAGGTACGCTCGCGTTCACTTCGTGTCAGGAGAGGGAGCCGTAGAGATGCTCCCTAGATGTTCTTGTGATCCCGAGGTGTATTAGCTACCTAGGTACCTAATAGAAGTCATCGACGGCATCCATGTGCCACAACTGCGATCCCGTAACAAACCCCCATTGCACGATTTCAACATCATCGCGCCCCTCTACTTCATCGAAGCCCGTGGCTCACGATCGCAGAGAGAAGCCCCTCCAAGCTTGAAAGGCGAACGTTCTCAGCGCTTGTGGTGGTTGATTAGCCCTTACTTTTACTTGTTCAGGTTGGAAATCCTCGAGCTCTCGGTCCAAGGCAACGGTCGGCCAGAAGTTGTCTTCGGTGTTCTCGGGAAGAAGCTTCTTTAAGACCAGCACTTCCAGCTTGCCTTCTCCGCCTGCACCTGGAATCCCACCTTGGTAAGCCTCGTATAACTGGTCGTCGGTGTTGAAGAGCCGGTTGTATTCCCGGTCGTCATAAAAGGTGTCCACGAGGACCATCTGTTCAAGACCAGGTACATACTCGCGCGGCAGTGGAAGCCGCCCCCAGTGTCTGAACTTCCAGAAGTCCGCGGTGCCCTTCACTACCAATCGCTTGAGTGCCGGCATGAGCCGTCCGCGACTCACGGGCGGCCCGTGGAGCCTGTAGTCTTCAACTAGAACGTTGGGAGGAGTGAGGAGAAGGTACATCTCGGTCGTGGTGGTGAGGTCTTCCAAATCCTCCAGATAGGTCATTGCGTACACGAGTGGGACATTTTCCCGGTAGTCTCTGTACGAGTTGGCGCCGTTCGTCTTCAGAACCAGTCGTCGAATCGACTTGCCGAGGTGGCCGAAGATCATGCGGACAGTCTTGAACGGAAACGGGTGGTTCAGGTCGAGGTACATATTGGTGATGCCCTGCTGGAAGATGGTAGGAAGCTGCAGTCTCAGTTCTCAAGAGGCCTCGAAGGAACGCATAAAGCGGTCGAGCTTGTCTTGGCCGTCGATGTACACGCAGTGCTTCTTGAGATGCTTGACGGCTTCCTCGCGGGTGGCGCGCGACATGGTGCTGAGGGCCAGGAGCGCCTGGGTGGCGGGATCCGACGTGGGAATGATGGCATTCTCGTCCGCGGGTAGCAGCTCCGCCATCACCTGGAAGATCAGCTCAAGAGACATTCGCATCTTGGTCGAGTTGTTGGCAGCCGTCTCGTTCGGATCGCCAGAGGCCGTCTCATTCAAGACATCGGAGGTCTTCTCGTTCAAGTCCTTAGAGATTGTCTCATTCGCGTTATCAGAGACCATCTTGTTCGACTCGTTCGCGTTCACAGTGGCCATGTCGCTTGAGTTCTTAGAGGCTATCTTGATCGACTTAACAGAGGCCTTGTTGTTCGGGTTGTCGGAGACCATCTGGTTTGCGTTCACAGAGATTATCTCATTGAATTTATCAGAAGTCGTCTCGTTTGACTTGTCGGGGGCTATCTTGAATGGGACCTTGGTTTGTTGGTCTCGATAGATTGGATCGCGGTTCGAGATGATTTTCTTGTATGTGGCAGACTTTGCGACGAGGTCGAGGTGAGTGCGTATTTGAAAAGAAATTTGTTTTCGCAAACAATTTTCCCTATTAAAAGTTTTCTGGTAATGGTTAGCGTAGGTGTAGGAACCTTAGGTAGGTGCTTGTATGTTGGTCATGGTAACGTGGGTGATAACCAAAAGAATCCCGCGCACATTTTTGTATTCAAATTATCAGCCTAGCGTCCATAACTAGGTACCTACCTAGGTAGGTGCTCGGCTTAGTAGATAAACCGAGAAATATATAATGAGACCAATCATCAGGTAGGTATTGAAAGAAATCACATACAAGACAGCTTGTGCGCACGAAGGAAACTGGCGATTTTCGTACCGCGTAGCCAAGTACATAGATCTACCGACTAGAGCGACACCTTCACCTATAATTTACCATAAGGGACTCATCAAATACAGTACTTGAACCCAGGCGACTGACTTATTCACTACCTAGTCCCTTAAGTCTTGTGTTCGCTACCATTCCACGCACTAGGTGTCTAGAAGGCAAAATACGCACTGATACTGTCTCTTCCAAGGGCCTACTTCTAAGAACTCAATATCACCATTAAATTTGAAAGTACAGGCAAGAATACCTGTCCCTCACCATCGTCATAAGAGGCTTCTAATAAAACTAATGTTTTGATAATCTAAGCTGAATTTTCATCAAGTTGTTGAATCAGGGGATGACACCAACCTGTATATGTCATTAATGAATCTACATCTTTAAAAATGGTATATAGACATCCGAATTAATACAATGCCATATAGGGAAAGAAATCAGCATAAGAATATCCCATACATCCATATAGTGTCGAGGATGAAGTTCTCCTATCTTCCTAAGCTAGCATATGCATTACGTAAGCTACCCCTTTTTCCCTCTATAAGCTTAACTTGTCCTTCGCCGTGATAAGCCATAGCCAAAAATCGTACTACGGTAACAATTATCTAAACAATTTGAGATATATTCGGCCGTATGGGGAAGGGACTTTGTAAAACTACTTCCTAATAAGCATCATATTCTCTAGCAGGCTTCGACCTCGCTCTATGTGGACGCAGAACAGTCACTGTTGACTACACGACTAGGCAGATATATAGTTGTTTAGCACTCTACTCTCCTACGTACGACCACAGGATCTGGAAAACTCGGGATCCCGTCCGCTCTCCCCTCTAGATAAGCCAGAATACCGCCGGACCAGTAGCTGGGTCGGTGACGACCAGCGAATCCCTGGTGCTGTACGTTTTGCCTTTTTTTTATCTTTTTTCTTTTTTCTTTTGATGACTTTCTTTGCATATTCTGTCTTTTTTTGATGGTTCGATGCCTAACTATTCAGATATGATCACGGATTGAAAACATCTAAAGCCCAGGTATCTCGCCGACGGCAGTTTGTACTTTCATAGTGCCCGAGAAGACAACGTCTACGGCACTTATGCATGAACCTACCAACGTCTAGTCTAGCATATAATAATATCTCGTTCTGGTATCGTATTCCATGATGACTTCCCTTTCCATGTTACTAACGTCAACGACGATCTGCTGCCACAGGTTCACTTCGTAGGCCTTGTCCGCCTCCCCTGGCGTTACCCGCGCACATAAGTATCGTACAACACCGTCGTCATCTCCTTGAGGACTCGATACATACTGATCATTGTCTTGGGTAGTTGATTTACGACTTATGGCGTTTGTCGGACTAATAATCACGGCCAACTGAGGTCTGTCTGCCGCACCTGCACTGCGTGGGTTCCTAGCGTTTGGTGATGTAGTGTAACTTATAACCATACCCGGACGTAAGCGATCTTGGAAAGTCACAGACGTGGCTGCCGGGTCTGGGTCTCGGCTCGATGGTCTGGCGGTCGCCGTTGAACTGGATTCAATATTGCCCCCGCCGGTACCCACCACCGAAGCTGCCGGAACCGAAACGCGCAGCATCTCGGCGTAGCGCAGCGTATTCTTGCTAGGCCCGACATCCGCCAGGCTGGGATTGACGCAGGCGACGACGACAGTCTTGGTTTTCGTCTTGACACCCGCGGGGTCGAAGACGTGCTTGAGGACCTTGGTCAGCGCGCTCCGCCGGAACGGGATGTGCGGCTTCTTCTTGTTCTGCTGCTGCTGCTGTCTCGGCCCTGACGAAGACGCCAGCACGTCGGCCTGCGCCCGGCCGCGGATGCAGTCCTTGAGCACCGACAGGCTGATGTTGATCTCGCGGGCCTCGCGCATGCGGTCGGCGCCGTGCGTGGCCACGTCGCGCGCGGCCTCGGACCCGGCGAGGTCCACGAGATACAGGAAGCCGTCGCGCGCCGCCGCCTCTCCTTCGTCCGCGCCGCCGATGTGCACGCGCAGGCGGCAGATGCTGTGCGAGCGCGACGACGCGTCGTTCTTGAGCGTGGGCGCCGTGCGCCGGAACGCGGCCGCGCGCTCGATCAACGCCTCTGCTTTGCCGCGCTCGCCCGCGGCTAGCGGGTGCTCCTCGATGCCCGTCAGCTGCGTGACGCCGAACGCGTCCTCGAGGATCGTGATGGGCTTTCGGCCGCTCAGCAGGTCGAAGGACGCGTTGCCGGCTAGCTCGATGATGCTGATGTACACCTGTCGATTTCTGCTAGCGGGCTGCTCGCCGTCAACCAGCGCGTCGACGACGAGCTTCTCGAGCCCGCTGATCGTCGTCGTCTTGCCGGACCCCGTCTGCCCGTACGCGAACAGCGTTCCGACCCCGCCGTCCCGCGCGAACGAGACCAGGCCTCGCACCTGGCTGTCGTAGATCTCCTGGGCGGTCGCGTCGGGGCCGAAGAGTCTGTCGACCTCGTAATTGAAGGATTTCAGTATGGGGATCCCTCGCGGGTGGTTGTAGAGGTCGTGGATGTCTACTACGTTCGGCTGGCCAGCGCGCGGAAACAGGGCGCGCGGGAAGCCCGAGGCCAGATCCTCTTCCAGGAGGGGCCGGATCCGGGCGCTCACGATCATATCGGGACTTGGCACCTCCGTGGGTTCCGCAGCTGATCGGGCCGTGGGAGGGGCGGGCTTGAGCCGCTTGACCAGATTCTGGTATAGCGTCGCATTGTCGAGATAAAACTGGTCCATGGCTGTAAGAGACTGGGGGGGGGGGGGTGGGGGGGGGGTACCAAGATAGCTACGGGAAGCAGTTGCTAACGCTACGTATTTTCGGTCAGCTTCAACTGTTATATGCTAAGCCAACTTTTCAAGTAAACGAGTGTCAGTGAATGTCTCGTCGCGAGACGATGAGGTAAAAAGATTGTTTACATCTCGTTTGTTTGGCTGATGCCTAGAACTTCAAGCTGGCGGTCAGGGTCACATCTAGATCCACTATCCAGATTAGGCAACTTTGATTCTAAGACTATCCCAACAAAATCAAGAAGAAAACCATGAGATTCCACCGTTCTCTCAACTCAAGATACATCATAATAATAATAATAAATATTCACCTATGGTATATACAAAGAATGATAGCGTCTCCCCCCAACCTTATTACCGTAGAGTTCATCGCCCTCCTCACTAACACATCGCTCAACGGATTTCCAGCGCTCCAATGATACAAGAAACATAAGAAGCTTCGGCACCATGACTCGTCTCCCTAAGACATCCTCATACCTCCATGCCCAAAAGAGAGAAGACTCTAGTCACCAATGCCTATATCTCACTCCTTATCGACCCAAACCCTCCAATCGCCGGCTTATCCAGAGTATTGACTCTAAGAGTAGTAGTCGCAGTGGTAGTTACGGAACCACGAAGAGTGCTGACAGTGGTGATAGTGATAAGGGTAGCATCAAGAGAGCCAGTAGGAGGGGTATCGTTATTCGGGGCGGTTCCAGGGGAGGCCGTACTGATGGTGGTAAGAGAGTCTGGAATGGTGGTACCAGTAGAGGTAGCAGCGGCGGTAGTCGTATGGGCAGTAGGCGTTTGCTCTGGGTTGGACGCGGATTGCCTGCTAGGTATGGTGATATTCGAGGCGGTGCTACTTGCTTGAATCGATCGAGAAGCATTATGTGCGCCCTGCGGCTCGTTTCCTCCCAAAACATTGTTGCTGCTCATCGTTGAAGTTGGTGGAGGTGGTATGGTACTTGATCCGGATGTACCGTTACTCGACACAGTTGTGTTAAGGGGTATGGTGGACGATGTTATGGCCCTTCCGATGGTGTCTGGACCCTGAGAAGAGCTTTCCGGGACACCGGCTCCTGATGGCCAGACTGTTGTGGTGATGATTGGGTTGTTGTCGACTGGCCACGGCGTGGCAGTAAGGTTCGAAAGGAACGGGCTCGAAGGCGTCGATATCGAACTAGAGTTGGTGCAGCTGTCTAACGTCTTAGCCGCATTAGCTAGGCTTCCGGTAGAATTGGAAAAGATGCTCGTAGCATTCGTGGTAGGCGCTATAGACGATGAGGTCAAAGTCACACTCGCTCCGTTGAGGTCCGGCGAACTGTAAGGAAGGGCCCGGACCCCTGAAGCAAAGAGCAACAAGGGGTGCATCTTGTGTAGACGAGCGAGTTGCCTTGAGAAACTAAACTATCTTCTTGATTCTTGCTGGAGGCCCTGCGATGGCACAGATGCGCAGAAGTGGAAGAAAGTGTTGGGCAAAATATAGGCTCTCCTTGGGTCCTACGGGCGAAAGAGATACTTAAATGTAAAATGTACTACATATCTGATGCTAATGAAAAGAGAATTTAATTCACATCATCAGTATCGCCAGTCACTCCAGATAACGACTTACTGTGGTCAAGTCAGAATCTTCGACAACGCATCTGTTTGCCAAACACGCATAGTCAGGAGGCGAGTATTAGTCATGGACGCTTCTCAGTTCCCTACTTCACTAACTGTAAACCTCAGCGAGCCCGGATTCTAAGTCATATAGTCGCAGGTTCAAAGAGGGTGAGGCTGTAACAAATGGAGCTGGGGCATGTGTCTCTGTACTGTTTGCTTGTAGTCACACTCACCGGTGTGTTGTCACCGAGAAAGGGCTGAGTGATAAAATGCGTGACCGGAATTGTTTAGTAGGGGGTAGGCAGGTAGGTCAATTGAGATAACCCTTCTAGAATACCAGATCATCGGCATGATCCACTGGGTAATATGGGAATTGACCTGGAGATGCAACAATTCCTACATCACCAGGCAGTAGGTCGGTGGTCTGGATACCTGAATAGTCAGTGACATGGGTATGATTCCGGTAGCGACGGAGAATACAAGTCAGAGGTGTGGCGGTGCGGATGTGGCTGCGTGGCTTATATCCTCGGAACGTTGCGCTCCCGGCGCCACGCTTTTTTAGATCGTTGTTTAGGCGCACATCTTCTTCCCATGGGAATCCTGTAATCGAAAACCAACTAATCGATCGATCTTGGAGGCATACTATTTGGTGCTACACTAGCTCGCCTGGTTCCTAGAATAACCGTTTTAAGATATCTCGGAGGCATTTATTGAAACGACTCGATTACATGTCTACCTAGCCTAGAGGCAGAGAGGTACAGACAACGACATGCGTGAGAGAGAAAACCCTCACAACTATTTTCCACGGGTAGCAAGGGTCAAATGTCGGCCTACCAGCCAGCCTGCCTCTCAAGTAACGATCCATTATGGGAAGCTTCCGAGCTTCTCTCTAGCTGCCTACCTAGGCTCGGCTGGGTAAGTCAGGAGCAAATTCTCCTTGCGGACTGCCAGACCTTGCCGAATGCTTCAACTTCTACACATGAGATCGACTGATCTGGGAGCCGTGTCGTCATAATTGCCCGGCCCTGGCTGATCCTGGCTTACCCTGGTCTACCCCGTCCTCCACGAGCCAATCAGCTGGGCCCTACCGTCGGTTCCTGGCCTATTACGGTAACGAGCAGCCATGATGCTAACCGAGCTGACAGCCTGCCGACTTCTATCAAACACGCTGCCAAGTTTCCCTGCTTTCGGACGCGCCGCATCTCACTGGACGTTTCTAACTACGGCTTGATGCAATCATGCTATTCGGTTTCTGCATCCATGATGTAGTGGGCCAAGACTCCATGTCACCTCGCCTGCCCCGTTACATAGAGCAGGCCGCTTCGACGCCCAACACGGCAGCTCATTGCTTCTACTGGCTAGCAATGCTATATCCGCGCCCGTCTTATTGTACCCGCAGGCTAGCTCGGCATGTTCCATACAGGTCATTTGCCTCCTCGTCGCTCTATGCAACTTACCATCCCTTGAGAATTAAAAAGCCCGCTCCGTGACCTCATATTCACAAACCGGAATGGCCATTCACCCCTCCAATACCCATCACTCTGCATGGAGTGGCAACATCGAGCGCTTGCATAGAACCCACCTACATATTCTAGTTTCTCGCGGTATCCGAAGAATCCTGTTGCTATGACTTTCAACAAATTTCCTCCCAGAAATTCCGACCCGGAAATTCAAGAAAAGGCCATTTCGAGGCCAAGGTTCAACTCGCTACTCACATCAGATCGGCTGAGAGAAAGTTCGAGACTTCCAGCAATACACATGGCCAGCAATATTCGGAAAGGGCGTCGATCGATATTCAGGGAGGAAGGGCTTGTCGGAGATGCAGTCGAGACGCACGAAGAGAGCGAGCATGGTGAAAGAGCTGGATCGTCCTTAGACACTACTTCGCCGGTCGAAAGAAATAACACATCGGACGGGGAGGAGGATTCGTCGAAAGGGAAACCAACGTGGCTCTCTAAATTAGCACCGACGAGGCGGCCGAGGATGAGAACAGCTTCCAGTGCGCCACCTCCCTTTATCACAGGTCTACACAGGCTCTCCATGATCGCTCTGCTTATAGCAATTGTTCTCCCAACTATTAGTTATAATAACGGTCGTCAAAAGGTGGAGATCAGCGGCGCAGACGCAGGCCTGATCAGACCGATTCGAAGTGGCATCATTGAAGACCGCGACGACAGTCCTACAGATGTCTGCACAAGATGGGCCGCCCAGAGTGAGTGACCATAGCTGGACCGCCCGAGACAAAGATGCTGACCTCGACTAGGTGCATCGATCAACGGAACACTCTATTACTACGGCGGCCGGTCGAAGACTACCGGAGATCAAGAATCCAACACGTGGAGTGAGTGTGGTCGTGCCGGAATCGAGACAGCTCTGCTAATCATAGCACAGACAACGATTTTCTCACTCTTGACCTTACCAAGTCTTGGGACATCAGTTCACCGGCCTTAAATGGTCTCCCTCAACCTTCCGGCCCCCCAGCTGTATCTTTGGGATATCTCTGGAACGATCTGGAGCGCCTATATCTATACGGCGGTGAATTTTCTGATAGTCCTACACAGCAGCCGTCGCAGATTTCGACGTGGATGTACGATGTCGCTTCATCATCTTGGCGGGAATTCCAAAACCCCGAAACTTCGGCCGGAAACGTTTCCGATCCCGAGGGGGTTCCCATCCAGAGAGCGGCGGAGGGCGCAGGTGTCTCTGTGCCTGAGCTGGGTGTCAGTTGGTATTTTGGCGGCCATCTCGACTGGAGCACTACCCCTGAATGGTCAAACCAAGTTCCCCGTGTCTATTTGAAGAGCCTGCTCGAATTCACGCATCCTGGCTACGCCAACTCTGGAGTCGATTCACTCCGTTCTTCTGGCGCTCCTGAAGGAGGTGCTTATCGCAACATAACATGGGGTGGCATCCAGAATCAAGACGGGTTTACCGAACGAGCCGACGGTGTCCTCGTTTACGTTCCGGGCTGGGGACCGAACGGTATCCTACTCGGTCTTGGAGGAGGAGTTGTCGGCGACCACGAAACTACGGACGCATTCGCTTCTATGAGCACTATTGATGTTTATGACATCAAGACGAGTGTCTGGTATCACCAAAAGACATCCGGCGACGCACCTCAAGTCCGTGTCAACCCATGCGCGGTTATCTTCTCGCCTCCCGATGCGAGTTCCTTCAATATCTACATGTACGGCGGTCAGAACCTGCTCCCTTATGGCAACCAGACCCAGTACACGGACATATGGATCTTGACTGTCCCCTCGTTCACGTGGATCAAGGTTGATTCGTCTAATGATGAACCTCCAGCCCGCGCAGGTCATCAGTGTGCAGCGAGGGACGGCCAGATGGTGGTAATGGGCGGCTACGTCGGGACCGACATCCCCTGCGATAAGCCAGGTATCTACAACTTCGACGCCTCCAACCTGAAGTGGAAGAGCTCCTTCGACGCCGCCGATCATCCGGCAGACGACGACTCAGACAACAGTGTTCTGGCCGGTAGCTACGGATACAAAGTGCCCGACGTCGTGCAATCGGTAGTAGGAGGTTCATCTGACGGAGGCGCGACGGCAACCCAGCCTGCCGATGGACCAGCCACGGACGGTCCTTTCAAGACCGGAACCCCGCCAGTCTTTACTGTCACGCAATCCGGCGGTACCGCAACTATCACAAGCAGCCCCGACGGCGGCTCAGGCCCAGGCTCAGCTTCGCGACCCGCGGGTACGAATGGAGGGCTCGTCGCCGCCGGCGTGATCGCAGGCCTCGCCGGGCTCGCCGCCGTGTACCTCGGCTTCTGCGCGTGGCTGTACCGGCGGCAGGTGGCGGCCTACAAGCGGCACATGGCAGTCGCGAACCGGTACTCGGGCGCGGTGGAGGAGGACGAGGCGTTCGGCGGCGCGGGAGCCGCGGGCACGGCGGGCGCGGCCGCGGGGGCCATGCGCGAGAAGTTGCGCAAGCACCGGCGCGGGTCCTCGAGCGGCGACAGCGAGCACTTCGGCTGGGTCGGCCACCACCTCAGCGAGCCCAAGTGGATGACGACGACGGACGACACGAGCCCCATGACCTCCGGGTCCGGGTCCGGCTCCGGACGCCCGCGGCCCAGCGAGGACCGCGGCGGCGGCAGCACCAATAACCCCTTCGCGTACGACAGCTACCTCGGCGGCGCCGGCGGCGGTCTTGGGCGCTCCAAGAGTACGGCCACCCGCAGCACCGCCAGCGGCGGCTCCGCCGAGGGCCTGCTCGACGGCCGCCAACCCAACTTCTTCAGCGTCGTGCTGGGGCCCAGGCGCGCGCTGCGCGTCGTGAACGGCATGGAGGACTCGCGCGATTAGGGGTGTTGCACGGTTTCTCAGGACAAGTTTTGTCAGCCGGGAATGATGTTGGCTTAAAGGGAAAATGGTGGTTAATGACACGTTCGCGTGAGCCTCTGTCGTCTTGAGTTTGGTGTTCTTTTGATGAATAATTGATTGTAGGATACCCTGATTTCGGTTCCGCGGACGATTAAAGGGTCTCCGTTTGTACATATGACTGCCTTCGTATACATGATATTCTTATGGCACCACAGGCCGGCAAGTCCAAGGAGTTAATGGGTATAGGAAGAAGCGATATATCTTGAATGCTGCAATAGCTTGAGTTTACGCTGGCTTAGACAGTGACATCTCAGAAAGAGTGCAGCGTGGTGTAACATTTATTCAATTCGTTCAAGTCATAAATCCCGTTAATGATACCGAGGTATATACAATACGCCCAACGCCGAATCCCTTTCCGTATTGACAATTTCCGCGTAAGCTATCTGAGATGGTGTATCGGCGGATCTGACGTGGTCGAAAACTGCTCTAACTGCTCCATCAATATGGGCAGGTTCGCCTCGGCGCCTAGCCTGACCAAGAAGCGCTCGATCCAGGATGCCTCGTCTGCATCGCCGACCTGCTTGAGGCGGTCGACGGCGTCGAGGGCGAGGCAGATGATGCGCCGGCGCTGAGCCGGGGGCTCGGGGTCGCGCTCGGCGTTGGCGTGGATGTAGCGGACGGCGGCGGAGTGGCTGGGGGACGAGGGGTGGCGGAGCTCGAGGTGTGCCATCTCGAGGGGCGTGCCGAAGGGGCGGCCGAGGTCGACGAAGGAGTCGAAGAGGGGCGTCGAGGGCTTGGGCCGGGTCCAGGCGCGCACGGTGGACAGCCAGGAGAGGGTGACCCAGACGTTCTCGAGGCCGCAGCGGGCGATCTTGCTCTGGCGGGGCAGCAGCAGCTCGTTGGCGCGCAGCAGGGCCTGGTACGAGCCGTCGAGGCTCAGCTTGGCGCCGGCGTACGACATGCTGGAGTGGGTGCGGAAGGCGTGCAGGAGGTTGGTGAGCGCGAGGCGCTGCCAGTCGGCGACGCGGGGCGCGTCGTCGGGGGAGGCGAGGCGCACGGCCCAGGCCCAGGCCACGTCGTCGAGGCCCTCGGCGTGCAGGAAGGGGACGAGGCGGGAGGCGAGGTCGCCGCTGAGCAGGAAGCGCAGGTCGGCCTCGTGGCCCGAGGCGCGCAGCCAGCGCAGCACGCGGCGCCCGGCGCCCGACGCCGCCATGCCGCGCCGCACCGCGTCGTCCGAGCTCTCCCACGGCCGCAGCTCCTTGCGCACCTTGGTCAGGAAGCCCGCCGCCCGCTGCGGCGTCATCATGCCCCGCGACACCGCCAGGTCGAAGATGCGCAGCGGGTCCGGCGCCGCAGCCGCCTGCTTCGCCTGCGCGTCCTGCCGCGCGAAGAGCGGGTTCGACAGGATCGCTCGCATGTGGCGGTCGGTTGCGGGATCGCGTCGAGAGGCGTCGGACGGAGGGGAGGCGGATGCGGAGGAGGAGGAGGAGGAAGTCTGGAGGGGGCTTCGGCCCCGAGGCGCGGGGCCGTGCGAGGTCGGCTCATCGCCGGGCCCCCATGGGTGCTCCTTGTCGAGGTTCTTGCGGAAGGAGCTGGTGATGGAGCCGAGGAGCTGCCGGGACTCGCTCTCGGTCAGCGGAAGAGGCTGGTGTATCTTGGGGAAGAAGTTCTTGAGAGAGTTGAGGGCGGTTGTCCGGACCACCATCTTCAAGGCTTGCAGTGATGAGGATGGCGATTCAATTTCGTGGGTGATATTGCGGGGAACGTTCACGGGTGCTGACTCGATGCGTTTCGAGGCCTCTTAGCACGATTTTCCTGTATTCGACAGAGCTCCCACCATATCCTCCGCAAGCCGTTCTGGGTTCGCCTATCGAGTGATGCGAAGTGGCCGTCTTGTTGACTGTAGGAATAGCGCAACCAACTCGTGACTTGACATCGAATGATGCAGGTGTCACTGATGGACCAATAATTTTCCGCGACATGCATATCACCACAGTTATGTAAGCGTATGGGGAATTCATGCAGGTGCGAACACTTTGCAGTTACAAGTTGAACAGCTGTAAGCCAATAATTTTTTTTTTTTTCCTTTTTTTTTTATCTATTTCACCGGAACCTTACTTTTATACTTTCGGGATGTTATTTTTCTTGGCCTTCATATTCGAGGCTGAAGTTAACATTTCATTTTCCCCTATTATTTAGGTGTTGATTTTCACCAGCGCCGCTAGTAACGAATAACTTAGCTCCCAATGACATCACAAGCCAAGGCTTGTCAACGGACTTCTCACCCTTCTGTCCATTTGGGCTCGTGATATGATCCGAGGTGGTTGATAGGGTTTGCCACCAGGTCTTCCATTCGTGATGCTCTGGCGTCTATTTTGCCAGTTGAGCAGTCCGCTACTATCCGCTTGTAGCTGAGCTGGGAAACCGAGTTACTCGGGGCCAGCTGGTGTTTGGCTATTGTGTCTGTTAGGACCTGTCAAGTCTGTGGTTGTTACCGAGCCACTAACAGGTACATCCTAGGTAGGCCGAGTACGATAGATGCCTTGTACAGTACGTGCCTATACGGAGATACCTTGGTGCAGTATGGCAACCTTAGTTGGTAGGTGGTAGCATTTCTAGCATTCCCTGTGCGCTTTGGGTAGATAGAGCCGATACCTCAGGTATCAACTAGCACGGCTATACGAAGAGCACAGGAAAGGGTCTGGTTCAGCATAAATCCCCTGAGAAGTGAATGGCAGAGTAGACCCCTCATTACTGTCGTTGATAACTCATCGCCGATACAATTTGCTTGTTGCTAGCATGATGGCTGATGATCCCGTATGGGTCTTCTGTTCAGCAGTCTAGCATTCTTGGGCCAGCGATTGGCATGTAGATCGTTCTCTAGCTACGTATATGTGCTTAGGACATATATGTATGTGCTCGGGAAGGTTTAGCGTGGTAGGGTCAATACAGTACTGGAAATTCCAATTCCAACACCTCCGAGAAAACTTGACTGCTCACATATGCACTCACGTTGATATTAATGACTTGCAAATACGGAATATAATGCGATAATACTGAACGAAGGTTACCTCAGCGGCAAACAAGCCTTCCTAGCAAGAAATCCATAGCGAGGAGGCACTTTCCCCAACTGACTCGCACGTGCCAACTGGTAGTCCCATCACGTTGGTTGGCCAATCAGGCGTATCCATACCATTCGACTACGGGGCAGTTCTCTTACCCAAACCGGATTAGCCCCCACCAAGGTACTCCTAAACACTAAAAGCTACCTAGGTACCTAAGGGAAAGCGCAGCTAATACTGTACAGAAGCAACTGAGCAACTGCACAAATCCGGCCTGACAACCTAAGCCTGAGCTGCCCCAGCCTGCCCAGCTGCCTGAGGTAAATCCCTGTCCTTTCCCCTTCCTACCTGATTCCCACGCCCACTTTCACATTAAAGCATTCACCTTGTCAGCGGACTCGCACACTTTCCCACCGCCCAGACTTTTCCGACGCCCTGAATTTAGGTGCACCACGCTACGCATTCACCTATACTTAAGCCAATAAGCCCTGAAACCCCGGTCTGACAGGCACCTCGCAGACGCTAAAGGGCGCTGGACTTTCAGATAATCCAACAGCCGAAAAAGCCTTCACGCGAAAAAGGTACAGCTCTGGATTCCCTTCTCGCACACCCAAGCCCATCACACAATTCACACACAAAGCGACTGACCATCCTGCCGCATTGAAGATTTCTCTACCTTGACCACTGCCTTTGTCCCAAGGGCAATTGGCCAATCAGCCTGCCGTCGCGTTATTGACACGTCTAGTTGCATCTTGCGGCGGATCGCAATCACAGCCGCCCACACGCGCCCTACTTGAACCTCTTCCTCTTCAACCTGCCATTCCAACACAAACTCCCCCTCCAATCCTCTCACCACTTTCCAACCATACCTCTCACCACTATTGCGACAGCACCTCCCGCGGTCCTTTCATCGCCGATTTGATCGCTGTCATCCGTCTACCCTTCCAAGAAGGGACATACAAGATACCGCCTAGCCCAAGTCCTAGACATGGCCGAGGTTCAGGCTCGATCCCAGGCGCCCGCCTCTCGTGGTAGAGGCGGCGGCCGAGGTGGAAGAGGTGGCTTCAGTACCCGCAGTGCTCCTCCCCGACGAGCTAATGGTGACAAGATCACCATCGCAGACGCCACGCCCGATGACGATGGCGACGTGAGCCAGCTTCGAAAGCAGTATGGCACCAAGCTCGACACCATCAAGGAGCTATTCCCTAACTGGTCTGATGCCGATATCCTTTACGCGCTCAAGGAGACGGACGGTGATGTTGAAGTTGCCGCTACACGAATCTCCGATGGTATGTCAGATGCTCGATTCCTACCTTCTCGTTCATCACTTCCCACCGCACCCTCTCTTCCTCTCTCTCCCCCTTCTCCCTTGCCACCCTGTCTCACCTTGCTAATATGACCTGACTTATAGGTTCCATCTCTCAATGGGGCGAAGTGTCGAAGCCCAAGAAGACCACGACTCGCCCTAAGCCGAAGGACATTTCCTCTGTCGGCCCTACCGAACCCTCGGGCAATGGCAGACCTACACGTGGCGGCCGTCCGGATGGTGGTCGTGGTGCTCGTGCCCGCGGCAGCGAGAGAGGTCGGGGTGCTGCTCGAGGCCGGGCCACGACTCATCCCGCCACGAATGGCCAGCGATCCAAGGAGAATCAGCAGCTGTCCGTCCCGACTGAAGAATCCTCCGGCTGGGGAACCACCAAGAAGGAAGAGGCGGCCGGTAGCGATGGCGCCTCAGGCTCAGGTGCTGCTGACGGAACTACCGAGCCTGCTACTACTCCTAAACCCACCGCCGCTACGACCGATCCCGCAACTACTAAACCTAATGTAATTCCCCAGGGTACACAGAAGACTTGGGCCAGCATCATCCGTCAGTCGACTGCCCCGAAGCCGGTACAGAAGCCGAAAGAAGCTCCCGCACCGAAGCCAGCCGAAGTTGTCGAGTCGCAGCCCCCCGCTGAACCTACGCCGCCTGCTGCCGAGCCCGAACCCAAGCCTGCGGCTGAGGAGGCACCGAAGGAGGTCGTGGAACCCCCTCCCGCGAACACGCCCAAGGTTGTAGAACCTGAGGTTGCTCTGCCGCCTCCCGAAGACGATTTGACCCGTATGAATCTCGAACAACTTCCGGACGAATCGCACCCCCCGGCGACTGCTACCGCTGCTAGCACTGCCGCTGACTCGTGGGATCCGAGACAACACCAGCAGAACAGCGCGGCTACTCCCCTCTCAGCCTCGCAGGCGCAGCACCACTCTACGCGTGCTGCTACAAGCGGCTTCGCAGCCACTGCGCTCAAGGCTACCGAGCGTCCCACTACTCGCACGCCCAGCTACCAGAAGCGCATCCTGGAACAGGAGGAGGCAGTCATCATGCCCGGCAACCGCGAAGTGGACCATGCTGCTATCCAGTTCGGTGCCTTTAGCCTCAATGGAGCTGACGATGACATTGATGGTGATCGCGAAGACCCCGAGACGCGTACCCAGCCTCCTCCGGAGTCTCCAGTTGCCGTCCCTCGCGCATCATTGCCCCCTGTGTCTCAACCCGCCGCGGTGCCTGAGGCGTTCCCGCCCGCGCAGAAGCCGGCTGCTTCTTTGCCCCCGGCGCCTGCTTCAGCTGGTATGACACCCGCTCAACCCCTTCGCGTAGATCAGCACACTGACCATCGATCAGCCACGCCTGTAGCCCCTCCTACCGGCCCCGCCGCGGCTACGGCTCAGCGTACGCCACAGAACCCCTATTCGAGTTATTATACTAATCCCTATGCAGCACCGCAAGGTCCTTCGAACAATCAACAGTTTGGACGATATGGCCAGGCGAGCACGCAGGAGCCCGCCGGCTTCCCCCAGAAGCCGTACGACTCGTTTGCTCAGCAGGCTGCTGTCACTACCACGGCTGGTCTCGACAGCTTCCCCGCGCCTGCTACGCAGGCCGTCGGTCCGCAGTCGAGCGCTGCATTCAGCTCTGCGCCGAACGACTACTCGTCTTATTACACCGCCGACCCTCAGGGCCGTAACTCGTACAACTATTACGGCCAACAGTACGGTCAGCAGCACGGTAACCAGAGCCACCACGAAGGTTCGAACGCTCCTAACCGTGGATTTGGCGGTTACGACTCCAACCGAAACGACAACTTGAGCCAGTACCCTCAAAGCAACGCACAGACGAGATATGGTGCTGCGCCCACCGAGTCTCATAACAGCGGCCATAATACGCCCAACCCGATTGGTCAGGGCGGTCCGCAGGGATCTGGCCAGGCTGCTCAGCCGCAGTCCAACCTTCATCAGCAGCCGCACGCCAACCAGTTCCCGTACTCGCACCCCTATTACTCGAGCGGCTACTACAACAACTACATGAACCAGTTTGGTGGCGGCTATGGACAGGGTGGATATGGCGGTGCTCCTTATGGTAAGGCCGGATTGTACCAGCCTCATCAATACGGCATGTCTCCTCAGGGCCCTTACGACCACAACTCGTCCCCGGCGACTGGTGGATTTGGGCAGTCTTCTCTTAGTGGACGCGACAGCGGCATCGGTTCCAGCATGGACAACTATGGCCGCGCCGGCTCGGCTCAGTCGGGAGCCCCTGGCCTTGGTGGCAGCGGCTTTGGTGGAATGCACGACACGTTTGCACGTGGTTCGGGCTATCCCTCGCAAGGCGGCCAATCGTACAACGCTCCCAACGCACCGGGTTCCAACACTGGCTCAGGAAACGACGATCTGAAGCCGTACGGCGACTCGAAGGCTGCCGGTGGACCTAGTCCCTCCCTTGCAGCCGCCGCACGACCGGGATCTGCTGCGAACACCACACCTGCGGGATCAGGTCTTCCGCCGCAACAGTCGGCCCAGCAAGGCATGGGTGGATATGGCGGATACCCTAGTCACCTGAGTCATGGCCTACACGGCAACCAGACGGCCAGCAGCGGATACGGACTGGGTGGTTCGGCTGGCCAAGGTCACAACGGACCGTACGGTGGCTACGGCGGCAACCAAGGTTTCGCAAACTTCTACGGCCGACAGCAGCAGGGCGGCTGGGGAGGTAACTACCATTGATGAGTGCTCGAATGGGTCAATCCGCATTCAAGGGGTCGCGTTCAGGCGTACAAGAATGCGCAAGTTTCTATGCTATTCCTAGTTAATATCGGTGGCAGTGATGATAAGGCCGTCCATTCCCGACTTTTCAAACTCGGGGGGGACTTTCTCTACTCAATCAAATTCTTGAGAGTATCATCTTAAATGCTCTCTGGAAATGACGGACGGAGGGGCGGCACGGATATGGCCAAAGGCCACAAAAAAAAAGTTCTTGCTTGCTGGGGGGGGAACGGCATGTACGATTGTTTTTTTCCTTACAAGGGGGGTTTTCACCACCAGCACCGAGGCACGGTGTCTGACACTAGGAATAGGACGATACCGAAAAGCATTTCATGTCTTCTGACTGATCAGGCCCCATGTCAAGTCCTTGTGTTGTTTCGTAAAGTTCATGTGAAGGTGTTGCTGATCACAGCGTGAGTGTATTCTGAGAATGATAGGCTTTGAAGGGACTTGTTAGTCGCAATTGTTGGAAGTGCCGACGTATGGGCCATAGTACTAGCACAACGATGGCGTATCAAAGACCAATGATTCCACACTACCCAGGAGTTAGGTATAGAAGGAGGAGTTGATGTTGCGAGTGCCCCTAAAGAACGCCGAACGAGACAGGCTTAACAATGGAAGAAAGATAGTTACCTATGGATGGCGTCACGTTCGAATCTGGACAACATAATGTAGACAGCAATAACAAGAAGCCATGGATGCTTAATTTGGACCCCTGAATTATGGCCATACATCTACAACCCCTTCCGGGAGTTCTACTTACGGCCTACAAGTAGTTGATATCTTCGAGGGTGGTGGCTGAGATGAATCGGAGTTACGCGAGTTACAAGTTGTCACTCGACTCTATTTAGTTGGACTATTTAGGGTCCGAAGATTTTTCTGTCTAGAGAGTAATAGACTGTCTTGGCTACCTAAGTAGTCCACACAGATTTGCTCGTCGCAGTCAAGACGTTGACGGCAACACGCGCCTTGGCGATCGACACTCCTCCCGCGGCTCAAACTGCATCAGATTCGGGGACATGTGGCCGAAAGTAAGACGACCCGCATCGTATGATGATCTCTCCGTCTTGTTTCTTCTTGTCTTTTGTAAGACAATGTTCGAAAAACCTCATCCGACTTTTATTCGCCCTGAACCACTTCTCCCCACGGAGGGGGTAGGGTCGGTTTTCTGACCGGCGACGCTCGATCTCGAATGTAGGACCTCTGTAATTATCTGGTGACAACTCAGCTCTTTGTGGCCAAAAGGCAAAACCATGTAGGTAACGTTGCCGCAGAAGTACCCTCTTTCGGGTATTGGACGGACGGAGGAGTTTTGGCGGGTGACGTATCCGAAAACGGTTAGAAAATAGAAGAAGTATTCTTATCGTTACCATTATTTTTATATATTTTTATTGGCATCACCCGCACCTCCAAGTCCTACCGGATTACTACCTAGGCAGGTAATTGGTATTGAGAGACGAAGTGCGCGAGATACGCCTTCGACGTGCCGACGCTCTCCATGTGGTGTGATTTCGTGATGGTATATAAAGTGGTAGCGCTGTATGCAGCTAAACCAAGATGCAAAGGGGGAAGCGCGTGTATCGTCTACGACTAGGTAGAGGTAGAAGACCATTTTTCTTCGACATCGGGCTTCGTTATTCCCTAGGTAGGCGGTGGCCGGGGACAGTGTAGATGACAAAATAATGTACCACGGAGGGGCGGTTTGACGACATGGTGGAGTGTCAACACCATACTACTATAAATTTGCAAAGAAAGTCTTGTAGCCTTTGATAGGCAATGCGGGTAGGGAAGAGATCCTCGTATACTGTGTGGAAAAGTGGTGCTGTACAGCGCTCAAAGGCAATTGCATAAATGAATATCGGGTTCACTCTGGTCTTCTCAAATCGGTTGACTTGGATACGTAAGGTTCTCGAGTGACAGTCTTCGTGACTATCCCGCTTCGCGACAGCGTCCGGCGCGGTCTTTCTCTGCTTTCCTGGATCTGTGGTTGGCCTGGACGGTCCGTGACTCTTCTCAGTGAAGTCCCCGCTAATATGTATTCGACTCGCCGCTTGTTGATCTTAGAAGAGGTATGGATGAGGTTGTCGTGGGTTGTAGCGAGTGGGCAGTGCTGTCATGATTTTTGGTTTCCTATTCCCAAACGCTTCGTAGTGACGATTATCGGAGCGACGGAAACTGCACTCGCAAGCCTCCGCTGCCGGGCATGTATCCGGAACGATGAATTCGAACTCTTTTAATTGAATGACCGGCACCGGTCTGGAGTAGAAGTCCTTGTTGGTTCTCTGCCTGTTAAGGCACTTTTGTATTACGGTATTACGGAAGCTTTCGCTGCCCACAAGCATGGTGGTGAAAGAATGAGAACAGAGGGAAAAAAAAAAGAAGAATAAAAAAACGTTTGGAGTCAGAACAATTACGATCGGGAAAAGCCAAGCGATCCTAATTTAATTCGCCGTTCCCTTTTTAAAGGCGGATGGCTTTCAGCGCAGAGAATAGCTGAAATACTTAAAGGGAATAACTCTTGCGACTCGAATGGAAACCATTGAGCTCAAAGGCTTCTTTTTCTGTCTTATATATATAGACCTCATACAAAATATTAACGAAACAATATCGAGAGTCTGAGAATAACGGGCTCCTGTTGTTGAGCCGCTTATGACATGTCGAATATCGCCCCCCAGGAGATATTGTACTCATTCTGTGCCCAGTATCATGTATTAGAGCGAGGCTTGCAAGACATCAGTTGATGCTCTCGTGTCGTATAACCATAACTCCTCTGACCCTGCGTCTGCCGGTAAATGTGCCCTTCTTATATATGCCTGGGCACATGAAGCATCCAATCACCAAATCGCAGCTTGTGTTCACATGACGTGGCAACTCGGGGCGGTTCACCACGTCCCGCAGGTTTTCCAAGCGAGAAGGAAGGTAAATGATAATTGATTACGCAACAGCAAGCATTAGTTACGTAGCAGATATAAGATGGTATCTGGCTAGGTATTTACTGTTGGGAAAACTTAGATGTCTTGTAGAAATGTAGTTTGGGAACATCGTTGGAGCCCTGGTCTGCCGTTATAACCACTATGTCAAGCTCTCGGTCCGCGTCATGGATAGCATAGCTGTCAGTTTCTGCTTATGTCTGTTTACCTGAGATTCTATGGTCCTAACACCGTTATGCAGCAGCAAATAGCATGCAATAAGCTCAATATATGACAAGCACGTATACGTCAGATTTCTACCTAAGCTAAGGCAATTATTGATAGACCACGGTCATTTGCTCTCTTATTCTCCTAAAACCAGGGGTTAGGGGGTTAAACCACATGTGCACGCCGACTCCGTTTCGCTTTCCATAGGTTTCCCCTATTAAGATATCTGTATGTACTGTTTCCCAGAGTCATAATATTCCTTCTATAGCCAAGTGTTTGTCCGATGTGTCTTTTGTATACCAAGACTACTCCCGCTGATCCTCTAGAGGAGGATTAGGTTGTTGGTAGAGCGCGAAGCAAGTGCATGCATGGGGTTACGCCATGTGGTAGGTTCCTCAAGCGGTCAAAAGTACGATCATGGGTTTTTCATAGAAAGGCTATCGACTTGGGTAGGTATGGGCTCGAGTGTGGGTTAACGTAAGCCGGTCTTTGAAACGGAGGACGACACATGCGAGCATCAAGGGGTCTCGGAAAAGGGAGAGGGAGAGACCTAGTGATCCTGAGTATATGTTAGCTAGAATACTAGGTATTCGTCAGCAGTCAGGATAATAACTCCTCGAAGCACATCTTCGGTATACCCGCGCTGAGTCCTACGTCGTACATATGTAGGCAGTATCAATATCTTCTTTACCTCTGGATGTGCTGGACTATCGGCTATGCAGCATGCTTATCTAGGAAACACAGGTAGACATACCTGTGTCTGCACGTATTGTGCCCTCAGAGGGGTCTCTACCGCGAAAAGATGGAAAGGGGGAAAAGGGGCAAAGGCTCGTAATACTAAATGAGTAGTACAGGCCTCAGTCATATAGAATTATGAATCCCATATGTTTCACGGGCTGTCAGTCAACGCTAATGGGCTGGGTACGGGGTGAAGCCATAGCAGGCTAGCGCGCAGAGGTAGAAGTGTTGTGCAGTCGTCTCCTAGGCAGCTGGGCGACGGACTGGGCGGCAGGCAGTGAGACCACCTGCCCGGGGATAGGTTATATGGCAAAATTGCAATGCTACTAATCGGGGCAAAGCGCCTCAGGTTCGAGAGGTGTCCTTGATCCACGTAGCGCTCTTGTTTGCCATTTTTTTCAACCTTTAGTTATGGTGGTGGGTTCAGGGGCATCGTCGCGTTATCTTGTATTTATTTCATCCCATCTTCGCTGACAATCGGATTCCACTTTTCTTTTTCTTTTTCTCGAGGAACATACATTCGAAAAATCCCCTCGATATTTCCTCCAGAAAAATCAGTTGTTTCCTCGCCTACGTGGTCTTCGCCAGACATTTATTTCCCTTGAGACGCGCTCGTTACAATTGTTCAGAGCACAAGCCATTTCCTCCAATTCTCTTGAGCACATCCTTCTTTATCCGTCTATCCTCTGCGTCAATTTAAAAATATGTCTATCTCACGCCCCTTTAGAAAAACATCTTGAAGCTCCCTGGCTTCGACTTTGGGGCTGCTGAGGTATTCCCCTCGCCAGACGTGGCCAATCGAGTTTACAGCGCCCTTCTCGCAAACGTTCCCGAAAGTCGGCGCGATGATATCAAAGGCGCGAGGAACAATACTACCAACTTGATATACATTTACTATTTCGTATATGTATTCGTCATGTCGATCTCTACGGACCGGCAGGAGGTAGCTTTCGGTTCTGGGATGCTGTGAGGAAGGCGTGGCCAATCCAGCTTGATTTGCACGACATTGAGAATCTTGTCGACGCTTTTGTTGATGCTCGCCGCAAGAATCAACGAGACACTGCCACTATGTTGACCAAGAAGGTCGATCTGTGGATGAGCCGAGTTGTAGGCCGGACATGGCCACCCCCCCAGTTCAACACTTACGAACTCGCTCTAATAGAGGAGGACCCCAGGAATCCTTATCTCATCGACAAGCTCAAAACGCCGTTCCCCGATGGTCCTCCCGTTACCGAAGACCTCTTCCATCCCCTCCATGTCAAGGAGCTCCTCTGCCTGATTGCAATGGCGAAGATCACGGAACACAGCCCCTTGTCTATCCACCCTACACCCATCGCCTTCACCTGCCGCCAAGGCCGCAAGCTCTGGCACAATGCCACCGGGGCTCAGTCGAAATTCTACGGCACCTTAGACGAGTTTATCGGGTATGCGGAAGACTGCTTTGCGAACCGGGGAAAAACGCTCGTGTTAGGCGTCTTCAACCACCTGGTCGGCACCCCCGACCGATTTGAATCCGCGTACGCCGGGCACCACCGCGGCAGGTCCCGATCCGAGTACTGGGCCAATGCCTGCCAGCAAAAGTTCATCGTCATCGCGGTGCACAAGGTCGGCGACCGTCAGTTCGACGTTAAGCTGTTCGATTCGGCGATCGCCATGACACGACTGACCGGGCAAGAAGCCGAGCGAGCAGATGCGCGAGAAGCTGAGCGGGAAACCGTGCAGCTTTCTATACAGATCCCAGATCACGTGTGGAAGGTCGATTACATGGAGCGTATAGAGCGGGCCTTCCCTGGCGGCGACACCTGGCGTGGAGGGCATATCTACCCGGGGATGAGAGACCTTTGCTGGTTACAGAGCGAGCTGTATATGTCCTGTGCGTTCGTCTGGGCCCTGGCTACGGGCGAGCTAGATATCAACCAATTGGGAGGTAGTAGCATCATAGCCTGAGAAGACCGGATGGTGTAGCTGGAGCTCGATAACTAATAGAGCAACTACGTTGCGTTTGCGACTGTCGTATGCTTCTCTCACTCTAGGTATCGTGTCATTCTATACAGAAATTAGGTCAACTCCACGAATCATCGACTATACAGTACAATGGCCTGTTCGAAGGCATGGCTTTTCTTTGCTAAACAAAGCCCCTTGGATTGAGAGTACTTGGCCTAAGGCACGATATACATAAACCATGGAGAGTGACTATGGATCAAGAAACGGAGACCATACCGGTGAACAATCTAGTGGAACGAGTGTGGTTCGCCGCAGTGGTTAAGGGAGGTTGTCCTTCATCCAACACTGTCGCAACAAGCGCGGTGATGCCAACTCAGATTCTAATTACTGAGTAAGGGGTCGTGGCTTAGTCTATTCAGAGGACTACGTAGAAAGAATACTCTTGAGACTGGTCGACTTGTGACCAAGATAAGGGGCGACAGGGCTGCCATTAGGGAAGATAAACACTAGGAAAATAATTCGTCAGTACTGAGACAGGTCCGGAGGGCAAAGACGGTAGCCCGGGATGGCCTAATGGAACGTAGTGAGGACATCTAGAACTAATCTTTATCTTGTTTATACTTCTCCGTGGTCAATGCCATATGCTAGTGATAACGAGTACGAGCCCAATACCACTTTCTACCCAGAACGCTCTACCACCGCCTCTCTATTCCACAGGATACTTGGGCCGCCCGGTAGTCAGCCAGTCCACGATATTTTCCTGCAGCGCCTTATTTAAGTTATCAATGGTGTCCTCGGCGCACCACGCGACGTGGGGCGTGGTGATGAGGTTGAGGTCGGCGACGTCGGGGCCCACGAGGGGGCTATTATGTTCGCCCGCGGGTTCCCGGGCGTACACATCAGTCGCGTAGCCGGTGATGCCGCCGGCCCGCAACGCCGCCACCAGCGCCTCCTCGTCGACGATGAGCCCGCGCGACACGTTAACGAGGACCGCGCAGCGCCGCGCCAGCGCCAGCTCCGGCTCCGAGATCAGGCCCAGCGACTCGGGCGACCGCGGCAGGCACAGCACGACGACGGTACTCTCGCGCAGGACATCTTCAAACAGCGTGCGGCCCTCGGGCACCGCCGTGGCCCCTTTTCTCCCGGCTATGAGGATCTTCATACCGAGCCCCTTAGCCAAGCTCTCGATGGCCTGGCCCACGGCACCGTACCCGAGAATACCCAGGACCTCGTCGCGAGTAGTGCGCGGCGGGCGGCCATCCGGGCCCTGCACAACCTCCTGCAGCATGCCGCGGGCGCCCCACGTGCCGTCCTGGACCCTAGCATGGGAACGCACAACCGCGCGGCGCGCCGCAAAGTAAAGCGCGAGTGCGTGGTCCGCGACGGCAGCCGCGTTGCAGCGGGGCGCGTTCGCAACGGCGACGCCGCGGGCGCGGCAGGCGGCGACGTCGACGTTGTCGGTGCCGGCAGCCACGACGACGACGAGCCGGAGGCGCGGCCGCCGTGATGGGCACGATGGTGGACACCAGGATCTCGGCGTCGCGGATGCGGTCCGCGACCTCGGACGGCGCCGTCCGCTCGTGCTGCCGCAGCTCGTGGGTGTGCGGCGCCGGCAGGGTCAGCGGCGGCACCGGCACGAAGAAGGACTCGAGGCCCACGATGACGTGGTGCGTGTTGGGGTTCTGCGCCATATCTAGGGGGTGTGAGTCTGCTGCTAGGCGAGTAAAGCGATTTGAAAATCACGTAGAGCAATGTTTCCCGCGACAGGCGATGCTTGGAAAACCAGGGCTAGTGAGAAATCTGACCGACGAAGCAAAGGGCCGGGCCGCCATATAGCAGCATATTTCGGGAGCAGAGACGGGCTTGTAGTCGGGAGGGCGCGCCTATAGCGTTGCATATTCCGGTTGTATTCGTCTATTCGTCATTTGTTGCAGGTCCCCGGCTAAGATGGCTGATCTGTCTGCAAGCCAGAGTGGATATATCGATATGCATAATTGAAGAGTATCATGTTTAATCTGATAGAAGATGCCTATCTGTCTATAGACACAGTACGGGTTCAATCAAGGGTGATCCCAAGGTGTGCTTGTAAATCGGCCTTTGACCAATCAGATATTAATCAGGGCGACGGTGATTGCCTCATATCTACTCCAAAAAAAATTCAGAGCACACAAATTCCCAATCATAACAAGGAATAAGACATGTAAATAACTTTTTTTTTTTTCTTTTTGTCTAGCTAGCTGAGGGATTTGTAATAAAAGCTAACTCGATCTTTTTTTCTAAAGGTGATGACGCCACCCGGCGTGTACCACGAGTTACCTTGGCGTTTCCGATGAGGATCCGTCTCGCCAAGGAGTATTTCAGCCATCTGTAAGATATCAAGTACGCAGCAACTCGTCAAGTGATGGTCGGCTGGCTTCTAGGTACTGATGCTGTTAGGAACACGAAACCGGAATAGGCTGCACGGCTTCCTACTTCTTGAAACTCATCCGGCTACCTCGACGCCATTTACGGCTTGATGCGGGTCTCGCAGTCCTTCAGCTCGCCAAAGGGCTTGAACTCGGGAAGCGCGGCGAGGCCCTGCAGCCAGGCGGTGACGTTGGGCACGCTCTTGCGCATCTCGGCGTCGATGAGGAAGCCGGCGGACTGGTATAGGATGGCGGAGACCATGATGTCGGCCATGGTGACGGTGTCGCCGACGAGGAACTTCTTGCCGCCCTGGAGGGAGGCGTCGATGGCCTTGAGGGCGCGCTCGAGGGAGTCGATGGACTTCTCGTAGAGTTTCTCGTCGACGGGCATGAGCTTGAGCACCAGCATGATGATCAGCGGCTGGATGCTGGGGGTCAGCTCCGTCTCGGCGAAGTAGCTCCACTGCGAGATGAGGGCCTCCGTCTTGGCGTCGGCGCCGAGCAGCTGGCCGGCCTTGGGGCCGGAGCGCGCCAGGTACGTGCACATGGCGCCGCCCTCGGATACGCAGAAACCGTCGGCGCACTCCATAGCCGGCACCTTGCCCAGCGGGAACTTGGCCAGGAACTCGGGAGTCTGGTTGGTGACTCTCATCTGGAACTCATCCTCGGTGGTGGTGATCTCGAGGCCGTTTATGGCAGCCACAACTTGGGCCTGTGATCAGAATTAGATTCCATGGTAGAGGCTAGAAGTGTGCCATTAAAGAGAATGGGAAAGGAACAGAGAAGGGAAAAAAGAGAGAGCGAGAGAGAACTTACTCGACGGACGCGAAAGTTGTTAGGGTAGGTGATGATCTTAGCGAAAGGCGCCATGGTGGTCGAGTTGAATGAGATGATTCGGCGAGTGAAAGTTACGATGGCTAAACAAGAGTTGAAAGTTGTGAATTAGGAGAGTGGAAGATGTTGCAATTGGAGGCTGTGATGTTGCAATCTGGCAATTGGCAAGAGTGTCCCCCCTTTTCCTTATATGCGCGCCAGATGGGAAGTCGAGGAAGGATGGTTGCTCCCGATGAAGAAGCCGGGCGCTGTCGGATTTGTAATCCGTTCTTGCACTTCGCAACTTCGTCCCGCCGTTTTCAGCTTTTATCCACAATCTCTCCGCGGCTTTGAAACGAAGATGGGTCAGCTGCTCCCCGTGCCCGAGCCGAAGAGCTGGTATATGCGTGCGAACTAGCGGTGACACGTCGTCGGGTCTGGTTGCAGATTGCCTGCCTGCCCCTGGACGCTGCATATAGCCTTTCTGTACCTGAACACTTCTTGCCGAAGCCCGACGCCTCCTCCGTCTAGAACCATCCAGTCTATCAGTTTCTGTTATAGAGTCCAGATAACACCTAAGATAGACTGATGTGCTAATGCTACCTAGCCATTGTACCTAGGTACTGTAGCTTCTCCTGACGAGCCCCACTCTACTTCAATGCCGTCTAGCGAAGCTGCAGTAGCTTTGGCACTTGGGAGGGGATTGTCGGTGGAAATAACAATTGTATGTAACATCGTCCGTAGAAGTAACTAGAAACGCGTCCGAAGTTGATCTGAGAAGTATCAAGTATTAGGTAAATTATATGGGTATCAAAATCATCAAGCCGTCCCATCACAAGATCGGCCTCCAAATCCCTCCGAGAACAGGGGTTGATTATCTCATCATAGAAACCATCAGTAGCGCACGACTTCTATTTCTAAGCCTGCTTGATTGATAAGACAAAGCCATTGAACCTCCACGGACCTGACTTCCCCGGACCTGTTCAGATAAGATCTGGAACAGGGGGTGTAAGCGGCTGAGGTATATGAAACCCAGGCACGGACAAGGACTGACTCCGTGTGCTGATAGATCATATTACGGACCGTCCTGTTCTCTCAACCATTTGTCGCGCCCAGTCATGGTCGAGATTGAACTTCTGGTGCATCAGAGACCAGTCCGACTAGTCGTAATAGCCTGTGAAGATAAAATTCTGGATAGGTCCTTGCCATGGAAGCAGCCGGTGCTTCGCCCGACTGCTGGCGATCCAACTGTCATTGCCTTCGGGGACGGACATACGGTTGACGGGGCCGCCTCGCACGTACAGCACGGCGGCCTGTCGCGCTTCCTTTCCAAATTCAACTAGGTCTCGGTCGTCAGAGATGAAGCATTCGTACTCGGATAGGATGTCATAGCTCCGCAGCCGTCGCCCGAGAATCAGCTCCCAGCTGCCCGTCTCGATGCCGTACGTCGCTTTGTCGCATAGCAAGATGTCAAAGAAGAGACCCATCGTCAAGCCTGAAGGTTCCAAGTCCACCTGGTAGTAGTCGACTGTGTCCCCTATGGGCGACGAATAGCTCTTCACCACGTCGAGATGCGTGATAGGGGCCCGACCAAACGTGAGACTGATGTCGTGCCAGCTCGCCTCGGGGCGCGTATATGCGGTATACTCAGACGGCGACCTCGCCCACGGAAGCCTGCGGAAAGGGAGCATGTAATCGCCGTCCAGCGTTAGAAACGGGCGCCGCTTCTTCTCTGAGGCGGTGAAGCATTCTGCGGTGTTGAATAACCCTTTGAAGTTGGACTTCCAAAGAGGATGTATTCGCATCTCCTCGAAGTTGTCATCCTCTTCGCGAGTAGCGGCAGATTTGTTCTGCACATTGTACAGGACATCCTGAACGAGCGCTTGGAATCGCTTGCTGGCGCGCTGCGACGCAATCAATGATTGGAGATCGACGGCTGCGAGTTCCTCCAAAATCGCAATAAGGATCTCATTCGGTAAACGAGACAGACTGGACATTCTGAGACTTTTGCTGAGAGAGAAAATTGTCGGCTCTCCGGTATGTCGTCAAGATTTTGTACTCAAGAGAAACTCAAGAGGACGTCAAGGCAGAGTAGAGACCGAGTATAAAGATCATGAGGGGTTGCGCGTCATAGTTGTTGACTTTGCTAAGGAAGACAGATACGGATCCCCGGCTTTCTCATATTCGCCAGTCCACGTGCGAATGCGACATGCAGAATCGGGCGCGTAATACCTGATAATGAGATCTTGCATTACTGTTATGCAGCTAAGCCGGACATGAGTATAGGTAGGCGGTGATGTCATTAGCCCGGAAATGAGCGAAACGGAAGATTTCTCAACGGATGCCATCCCCATCTCCAACGTCTCATTTCATCTGCCAGTCAACCCGTCCAAACGTCCACCTATCACCTGATTTTCGTTGATATTCAGGGGCGCACCTCGTAAACGCGTCCCATTCTACACAGCCACTTCAGAAGACTTGCAACGAGCCACAATGACACCCGATGACGATCAATTCAGCACCATAATGCTGCTGCTGCCTGAATAAATATATCGGCATTGCGGGGCAGGAAGACGCTCGGTGCAAAATAAGAAATTTTAGCATCTTTTCATCTTTCTACTGATGACTTTTAGCGCCGCTATACGAATTCACGATGTCGCCGTTTACTGACCTCCCTACCGAATTAATTCAGCTCATCGCCGGAAGATGTCCTGCCCTGGATATATTAACCCTCAGCCGCACATGCCGTCGCCTACACACGGCTTGTGACAATGCCGCCGTCTTCCAGATGTCGTTTGAGCTCCATGTGAGACGATGCAACGCTACGTGTGTTTTTTTCCAAAATGGGGCTAACACGAGACTACTAGCTTCCCGAAGTGACCTCGATGGCATTTGAGGACAAGAAGGCATTGGTGCGTTTCATGGCAACATACGTTGACGGTCCGAAGAAGCCATGCCAGCGCAATGAGGGCCCGAGAATGACGTGGCTGTGCCTCGCCGTGGCAGTGAACCGACTACCTAACGTCTGGGTAGAACTAGGACGTCTAGCATCGAGCCTCAACGTCCACGCCACGCTGAAGCCTGGGCAGATGAGAGAAGACACCAAAGCATCCCTAGGCGGAATATTAGGTCTGCTCTCTACTCTTCCGATATGGGGATGTGAGTGCCGCATTTCCAGCAAGATCTTTTTCTTCTTTTTTTTGCATACACATCTGAGGTAGTTAAAGTTGTATTAACATGGTGACAAACCTAGACGCCGAGGCATGCGACCCAGAGGTGGCCGCCCTCCTTGATTACATGTGTCCTCTTCTTCTATCTCAATCGCCAGAGCTGAAGTCGCTCAGGATCGACCAGTCCCTAGAGGACGAGCATCCCTTGCAGTTCGCCTTCTCACTGGTCATGAGCAATCTTCAAGGGCGACAACTTAAGAAGACCTACGACCTTATTGGCGATCCAAGGTCCGTCTTCATCTCCTCGACGAGTCAGCTCCTCAGCGTCGTCAAGGGGCATTATGACGGCAGGGAAATGGGCCCAGGCTATGATATATTCCAACGATCCTGGATTGGCAAGCAGACACATGCCCTGCTTCTCATGGCCCTGATTGCCCGAAACGTCAATCACGTATCGAAAGGTGGGAGACCCAGTCTCCTGGCACGCTTTCTCATAATAACGACAGCTACGGTTCAGACCCGACTTCCGAACCCAAACAAGATCCAGTTCTTCAGTCCCTGGTATTTTGAAGTAGGCAAGGGGAAATATGCCGGTCACGAGACCCAGATAGGTGCTACACCTCTTCGGCCACGATTTCCGCTCCTCACGCCCAGCCGCGTCGCTGGCCACAGAGCCAGAGGTCACTACTTTTACCCCTTCGCCGGTGATGAGTGGTGGTCGTGGTACACGACACGCGTGCGTGATCTAGCCAGAAATATCGACGAAGGGGAGTGGTATGGTACATATACCTACGATCTACAGTTAAACGGTCGCGTCGACTCGCCGATGCGAGGGATACGCCCCATGAGAGGTATCCGCTTCCGCAAATCTGCAATCAACCAGGACAAATACTTGGTTGAGGCCCCTGACTGTACGGACGGGGTGAACAGATTCACGCTCTCTGGCGAGGTGGATGCCGCGGACACGCAATGCAGAATTCGCTTCCGGAAGCAATATCCGTCCCACGAATATGACTGGGACGGCGTGATAACGCCTCTCGGGATGTGTGGCAGATGGGACATTCCCAGGAATCGTACTCGGCAACCTGCTGGATACTTCTGGCTTTGGAAGAGAGAATGGGCGGACGCAGACACGGACCTCGAGACTGGAGTATAAATTCTCCGCTATTAAGCTCGGGTTTATACGGATGATAGGACACGTTAGAGTCCCGACCCATGCCTCCAGGACGGTACCGAAGCCCTCGTTGATTGGACTAGGGCGCGAATAGAAGAGAGGGGAAATAGAGCAAAGAGACACGATAGATACAGGGGGAAGGGGCAGGATGGAAGATCCCCGTCCTCGTCCCTGAGATGTACCCTGAGTTGGTGGCTGTTAGATTAAGAGCTCGTACAACGGCGTGATAGGTATTACCTCGTGGTAGATTTGGTTTTATAAAAGTGTTACAGGCAGCACATTCGACGGCATCAACGGCCACAGGCCGAAACACCAGTTTTCACATACACGCGCTCGACACACAGCGCTTAGCGGGGAGGATTATGCTGAGGAACACCATCGAATACCTCGAAGCGTCAGATTTAAGAATGCAAGAGACCACCGACAGCCTTCCGAGATGTCACACAAGAATGCGGAATGAGTGGTTTGGGCTGACAGACAGCCATTCATACATGACCGGTATGTGTCCTACGCGAAACTAAATTAGAAATCGGCTGTTGAAGAGATACTATACAACTTGGTGGGATATATTAAATATGATTGGTAGGAGCATCCGATCTCCTTTCAATTTGTATTATCAAGTTTCCTATCAAACGCCGATTATACAGAGAAAATAAAGCGTCAAGAGCACATCCGTGTAGCCTGATCAAACAGCACGCCAGTGAAGCTTTTTCCTCGTCATCATGACCCACTTCGCTGGTAGATCAACCTGGGTATACCTGTCTCACGCCTCTCGCCGGTCTAAGGAGTCATGCCGCGAGCCGTCGCTGCTCGTGGTCCAGTCGCACCACAAGATCTCATCATGGCGTAGCTGGGAGTAGCACGTAATTATCGGCCTAGCAGTAGACTCCCACCGGGACATCCGATGTTGTAAAGTTGCACAAAAGAAAAATCAAAACAAGGATATATGTCGCGAGGACTTAGTGCTGAGGCTGCTGGTACGTGGGCGGGGGCATCTGCATGCCGGGCTGGGGCTGATAGCCCTGGGCGATGGGCTGGGCGTTCTGCTGGCGGATCTTGACCTCGTTATCCTGCTGGATGAGGGCGCAGCACGGGCACCAGTACGACACGCAGCAGTCGTTGCAGCCGCTACCCTCGATCTGGTAGCGCTCCCTGATCTCGGATCGCTTCATCATGCCGTAGCTATTTCTCAGTTAGTTATCGAACCTTGCACCCGCGACCGGGGGACGATGGGCGAGACAAAGAGAGAAAAAAAACATACATCCACGCGCAGCCGGTGCAGCAAGCGATGGCCGTGTAGATCATGCAGTCGCTGTTCATCATGTCGGCCGACTGCATCGAGGGATCCCTGATGCGCTCCGACGTCTGGCCGACCACTGTACAGATATCGTTAGCCTCTGCTTCCGAGAACATACGGCAATCTCCGGATGGAGGTAGACTTACGGAGACACGGCAGACACCAGGCCAGCATGCAGCTCGTGCACGGCGAGCACGTGCACAGGTCCGCCTGCCACTCGCCGCCCTGCTGGCCGTACGCCGACGGGTGCATCGCCGGCTGCCCCATGGGCGGGTGCGCGTGGTACTGCTGCTGGGGCGCGCCGCCCTGGGGGTACTCGGGGCCGCCGTTGGCGATCTTCTCCTGCTGGTGGTCCATGGTTGCGGAGTTCGGGTATGCGAGTGTCTACGTGAGTCGACTGGATGTAAATCGCGTCGTGGAATAAGAAGCTATCCTTCAATGAGTGACAGACGTGTAGGGCGGAAGAAAAATTCGAGAAGAAAGGAAAAAAGAAGACTATATCCAACGTCATGTCTCGAGGGAAGTCCTCGACCTAAATAAAGAAGCCTGCGGCGGCACAGCCAGGACCCTTGCAAGGGTTTTTAGGTCGAGTGCTGTATGTACAGCAGAAGGATCGATCTTCAGCGTTCCGTATGTCATTTCGCATTGGCATCCAGGCCTAGCAAATGAAGGCTCACCTGTCAGCGGCGTCGGGCGTCTCATTTCCTCGCTGTTTTTCTTGGCCAAGAAAGGCCCAGGCTAAGAAAAGAACATCGCGCCAGCTTTTGTCGATCAAAAAAGGGGATTCGGGCATGGGTTGATCATCTCGTGTGGGAACTCGAAAGTCCTATCGAAAATTTGCTGCCTGCCATGCCTGCTAAATCCCCCCCTCCAAGACCCCCCCAAACTAGGGCTGCCGGGGTTCTTTTAGTGCCTGCCGTAAGGCAAGACCCTTGCCCGTCGCCGGTAGGCTGAGAGCTGCCTAACCTCCTAACGGCTAGCTGGCTGGCCTTGGCGGACTGGGGGCGCTGGAATAAGATTGGGGACCGCTTGGGGCTGAGTCCCAGCTGAGTGACAGCCGAGAACGCCCCGGTCCTCATGTACTTGGTACCGCGTAAACGGGCCCAATGGCGGCACAGCCTTGACGGCCCGTTTCGATTGCACATATTCTCACGTTTGCGGGACTAATCCGAGTATAAAACATCTCATCAGCATGTTTGTCTACCTCTCACTGAATACATCTTGAGGCTCGGGAAGCTGATCTACGTGCGTGAACCGGGGGCACTATTCAAAACACGTGTGCAGTCCTCGGCAGTGTTGGTGAGACGACATGTAAGTGAAACATATTCCATCGCTCAGCTCTGCCCATGTACATCAGCATCACATCATGGAAGTATTTATAGCCACATGTTGGTGCTATGAATGGTTCAGGTACTTGTAAGAAATTAGATTAGTGTTTACTGTGTCAAGCTTGGTATCCTCTCCATTGGTCTCGCTTATCTTGGTCATGATTCAATATCTTCAACCTAGATTCAAGTCGCAGTATGCGTACTATAGGACTCGCAGCCTCGCAGGTTTTGACCACTCTTAAACCGAGATATCATATGATAACGAACGGGAAAAGGTAAAAAAGGAGTTCGTGGGATAACAGCCCAGCTTTTTTTGTTTCATTAGACTACCTAGGAATCTTGTCTCTGCAGGTATTCTAGAGCATCATCACCTCCCAGCCGCCAGCCTACCAGGACCTGTCTAGCTCGGTTCCGTGTCGCAGCATAGTCGGTAAGGCCGGCGTGTACAACGTCTGAAGTTGACCGTTGACGTAAGAGAAAGGTTGTATGATCACCCGACTCCCCCTTCGGGATTTCTCTCCATAGGTAATCCATCGAAAAACGGAAACGCATCGAAAAACGAAATTCATCGAAAAGCAGAACGGTTGTTGCGGACTCTCGGACTGTTCTTCCTGCGGCTCGTTCTTCCCCGGTCACAGTCAAGTACCCCACCTTCGCCGTCTATGCCGGTCGCGGGAACACAAGACGGTGCTCCTCGGCCAGTTCGTATGCCTCCTCGGATTCTTCCTGGTCGCCAAGGAGGTCGTAGAACCATCCGGCCCGTTCATACCTAGCGAGCAAGCTGGTCAGCACAGGATCAACGGGGCTTATACGTTCGAGGGTATCATGATAGGGTACTCACGCCTGAACGAGGGTGGCTCCCACAAGACCTTCCTTCAGGGCCAGGTCGACATAGCCCATAGCGAGGAGGGAAGCGTAGTCTGAGACGACGGATGTCAGTATCTTCTTCGCGGGGTAATATATCGGGCTTGCTACGCACCTTCGCCGTCTTGCTCCGGGATAGTGAAGCCATCCGGGATGAATACTCCGGGCAGCTCTGCCTCAGGGTCTCTGTGCAACTCGAAGATGGCGTCTATCACCTGCATAGTCTCGCGTTGACGGTTCGAGTCGGCGCTTCCGGGACCCTCGCAGGCCGCGCAGTCGCACTGGAAGGAGTAAACCGCAAGCTGGGGGGCGCGAACCCGGATCGGCTTGGCAAGAGGGATGTACGAGATAGTAATCTCTTCGCCGGCCTTGATGAGTCGGTTCGGGCACGCCTCTACGGCCCGGCTGTCGTGGATGTACTCCCATTGCGCATTCGGAACACAGGAGTGGTTGATTCGTGCGTACGTGGGAAAGACACCGGATCCGTGCTCGGCACCGGGGCCCAGTTCCGTGCTGTTCATGCTGTAGATTACCACTATCACGGGCGGTAAGATTAGCACTGTCGGGCGTCCAAACAACGGTCTCATGTGTCGCTAGTGCCAACTAGGTCTCGGAATAGATGTCAAACTTACTGAGCTTCACCACAAACTGGGTCTCCGACTCCAGCGTCTGGTCCTTGAAGCCAAAGTCGAAAGCAAGATAGTCGCGGATGGGGTCAAGACCATCAGTGAGCTGGTTAGAGGTCCAAGACAGGCTGAGATACTTGGACTGGTCTTCAAGGCTTAGGTCTCTGAACTTCTGATAGAGATGCTTCCACCAGACGCTACTGTCTTCCACCTCATTCAAGGAGATCAGGGCAGTGTCGCGAAACAGTCTTTCGCCTCGCTCGATGTCGCGGGTGGCGAAGATACCGAGACCCTTGCCGGGGGACTCGCGAATCTCGATCATCTTGAAGACTGTATCAGTGAGAATAGTTTAGACAGTTACGCGAGTATGCAATGTGCGTAAAAGGGGGGGTTGAAGGGAAGTGTCAGGCGATTATGAGTACTGTGAGAGTTGCAGTGAGGGTTGATTTGCTGGTCGGTCGCGTGCGAACTCTGGCGAACGAGAAAGGTGGAAGAGAAGAAGAATTAAGAATCGCGTCTGAATTTATAGCATTTCCTGTGTGCGCGTTGCCCGGCGCCAAACAGGTGGCCGATTGCATGCTACAGATGTGAAGTAGGGCAGGGGCGACGGGGCAACGAGCCATAGTGCAGACGGCATATACCTAAGGTAGCTTCCTAGCAATGTGAGGTGGGCTATTACAACGACAAACATGATCCGGCAGCATTTTCTAAGGCGGACTGGGTATATCGGCGGAGCCGTTGATGTTTTGCACGGTCAGCGGAGCTCGGGGCCGGGGGAAAGTGCAATCGCCGAAATCCTCGGGCCTCCGTGTTTGCCTTCCGGAGAAATCGCACCTTATCGGAGTCGGGGGTGTACCCGGTTCACTTGGAAAGAACAAGTATGCAGACCTGACATCTCTGTTCCATGCTGACCTTCACAGTTATGCCTTCAAAGTTCACCGGTGCTCTGTGACGATGACCACGAAGTACTGGAAGAAAAAGAGTCCATTGAAAAACGAAAGAAAGAAAAAGGAGGAAATACGTGTTGAGAATAATGAATTTGGACTGTCCAACTGGGGTACCTGATCCATTCTTATATGCATTTTCCATTCACGCAGCCGCTAACGGACCACAGACTCTCTAGAACGCGCAGCCGCGACCATTCCACTTCTGTAACGCAAGGAAAGACCGCCTTGTACGCGCGAGGCAGTCACGGGGGAGTACCGACCGAGCCAGCACGGCACCTCACAAGCGCCTGCTCAATCATCTCGCAGTCCTCGTCGCAGCACGACGCGACATACTGGGCCAAGAAATCGTCCGGAACTTTCGGCTGCCCTCTGGCGTCGAGGCCGGCCAGGCTCGAGTGCACGCCCTGGTCGCCGCTCTCGACGAACGCGTCGTGTTCCGAGCTGACATAGACCATTCAGCAGCAGTCCAGCTCCTCGTCGCGCGTCTCCTGCTCCGGGAAGAGCAGGTCGATGACCGGCAGGTGCATGTTGAAGAACCGGAGGGCGCAGCCGCGGCTGTCCGCGCACACCGAGAGTAGTGGCGATATCAGGTGCCGGGTGGGCACGATGTGGTGTTCGTACCGCTCGAAGTAGACGACGCGCTCTGATGCCTCGTCGAGCGGAGCCCAGTTCCGGATGAGGGCGCGGATTTCGGGGGCGAGGCGAGGGAAGGGGATAAAGCCCATTATGTGCTTGGTGCTGTAGTATGACCTTTGGAGGGTAAAACTGGAGAGATCTCAATGTTTGTCTGCCTGCTAGTCAGGTAGGTAGTCGAGGAAGTTCTAGTTTGGGTTCTGTGTTGATTCTACATACCTAGGCAGGTACCCAGGCAAGACCGTATCGAGTGAGGCTCGTATGGGCTATTGCCTGAAGAACAGTGCATTTATGTTTCAATAATTGCTTACATGCTGAGGGTAGGAGCGCATGCGGTTATTTAAGCTCTTTCTTGGCCATTTGAATAGATATTCCTGAATCATCGTTTGCTCCTCGAAGTCACCACTGCGTACTTGTTACTCACGTATTAAGGCATCTACAAACATCCTAATTCCCTAGAGAGACATGTAAGTGACTTCGATAAAAAGAATTAAAAATGATTATTCATTAAAAAAGAGAGTGACAAGAATTAAAGGCTTTGAGTGTTGTTGGAAAATAATTTCTTTCTGGTGGTCGTGATGTTGCGTGGCTGATTGGAACAATAGGGGTTAGGGGCTGATTGATTAGCTTGAAGCGGGGGTATGTACATATATGTATTTAGTGTCGGCGTTAAATAAGTAACGTCGTATTCCACATTCCATGGAAGAGTGAGGGCCGGTTGGCGAAATGGTATCGCGTCACTTTCCGGTGTTCTCCTGGAACTTGGTGAAGATTGCGGGTTCGAGTCCCGTGCTGGTCGCGATTGTTTTTCCTTTTTCCATTTCGCTTCTCCTAGTAAAACACATTACTATTTTCACAGGCAATACGACAATATTTATTCAATTTGTTCTGCTTTCTCAAAGATATTTTTTCTTTTCTTTACTGTATTCGTTTGTTGAATTATTCTTTTATTAGGTATCTTTGCTCGAGTTGTGATTAGCCGTATTAGCTATCAGACTTGCAGTACTGGCTGCTAGCAGCGCACCTCTTAGCAAAGAAGAGACATGGAACAGACCCTATCTCGCATTCCGATGGATACAATGGGATGCTTGCGACCTAGTAAAAGCAGAAGTCCCGCCCATCATAAAGCAACTCGATACACATATATACCTTAGAAGGTATATCATGACTGACAATTGTTACTCTCGCCCCTGTCAGACCGCGGTGACTAAACTGACACGCCATTCACCGCCGTCTTCTTGCCCTTAGAATCGTAGGTCGTGACGCTGAAGGCCTCGTGGTCGTTGTCGTCCCGCAGATCGTCCTCGTTCACCGCCAGGCCGGCCAAGCAGCCCTTACCCACCTTGGGCCAGGCCGGCGGCACCGAGTCCGTCGACGACTCCCTGGCAGCCTGGTCGTCCGCGGCCACCTTCGAGTTTCCCTTGCCCACGCCGCCCACCAGGTGTGAGTCGGGCGTTGACACCTTGCTAGAATAGTGCATTGGGCCGACGTTGATGTTGCTGTCCCCTTTGACACGCGGGCTATCGTAGGACGGGCGGCCCCCTTGAGTACCGCTGCGCTTAGGCTCGTTGACGGGGAAGATGGGGAGATCCGGGTGCAGTTCCGTGCTGTACATGATCATGTTGACCAGCTGGTTATGCGGCACACCGCACAGGTACGAACGTTTCTAGGCAGCGGTTAGGGCTGTGATAGATGGTAGATTCATAAGAAAGAAAGTTAAAACTCACCTGCTCGGCACTTTTGGCCGCCCAGCTGGCTCCCTTAAAGGACTCGAGCGTCTTCTTCTTGGCAAGATGCTTCTCGCGCTTAGCCAGGCAGCGGCTGCAGAACCAGGAGCGCGACTCGTCGCTAACGAAGTCGTCGTCGATGTAGGGGTCGTGGCACATCTGGTGCCAGCAGCAGTTGCAGCCGTCGCAGAAGACGATCTGGTTCTTAGCCGGGCTCAGGCCGCGGGTGCATACCTTGCATAGCGCTTGCTCGGCCGTCCGCTTGCCGTAGTGCTTTCGCTTCTGAGACGCCGCGTCCCGCGCCGACTGCTGCGATGGGTTGTACTGCGACGGCTTCTGCACCTGGCGGCCGGACTTTGTCATAGTGAGCACGGCCTGGTTTCCCTTGGTGGCAGCAGCAGCGGTATCGACGGTAGCAGCTGCGCCGTCGTTTTCAGATAGGTCGCTAAGACTCGAAAGCCCGTCATCCTCTTCGTCGTCCCGGCCTCGCTTGCGCTTCGTACCGCGCGGGGCCTTGCTCTTAGTCTTCTGGACTGACGTTTTCGGAGTCGGCTGTTTTGCTGCTATCGGTGTCTTAATAGGTGCTGGTGTCCTAAGCTGGAACGCGTCTTGTAGAGGCATCTTGAGTGTAGATGCGGGGCTGGAGTGGTTATGCATATTTGGTGATGTAGTTGAAGATGAGATAGGCATCGGCATGCTAAGCGACGTGTTCATCTTCATCACAAGGCGCCTCTTAGCGTCTTCGAAGGTCGACTTCTCGATGCTGGCTTTGGCAACTGACGACGCAGAGGATAGTGCGGACGAGAAACTACCTCTAGAATTAATGCGCTTGAGTATCATCTGCGTGGCTGCCGAGAATTGCGGCATGTAGGGCGGCCGGCCGGTCGAACTGGCGCTGCTCGGTGCTGGACTCGACTCCGGGCGGTTTGACGGCGTTGGCAGCTGCGCCAGCGGCTGCGCTGACACGGATGCCGGTGCTGCAGCTTCAGCAGGTGCTGTAGACCCGTCATCTTCCTTCTCCATACCGAAGTCCAATCGAATTTATTTTGTATCGGGTGATGAATTGAGAATGCTTCGGAAAGTTGATGGTCTCTTACAGTGGTACTTAGACTTAGTACCAAAGGCCACTGTGAGCGGGTCAACAGGGCGGATACTGTTGGCGGGAGATATCTGCCACAGAAGCGCTAACGTGATAAAAAAAAAGGACTCCTTATCGAAAACAAGGCATTCGTAATCGATCTATGGCATTCTCGTCTTCACCAGGGTGATGAAGGAGTCGATTGACGATGAAAGGTTGAAATTCGCATGTGGAGGTAATTCCACGTGATATTCACGTGACGGAAATGATGGTGTGATGTTTAATCTTTTTAGGAGTTCTACCCGAAACTCTGGCGATACCCCCCGGAACCGAGCTGTCGGGTCGTCTGTGTGCCTCATTGCATTATCCTATAACGATACTTGTGACTATGAGTCTTGTTGCGTTGGATTGGATCTATGTACCCGAATCGCCTGAATTAGAGGAGTTTGGCCTAGGTCTCTTATCTCGCATTACAAGAGGCCATCTTCCTCGATGACATCGTCAAGACATGGGCGTCACATCTGGACCTGGTTTGATACTACCTAACGGCCCCCTTCTCCTTTAGTGTAGCTACCTCGCCAGCTTCTAGACCAACCACTTCCGCCAGGATCTCGTCGGTATGCTGGCCGAGCGTAGGAGGCGCGGTTCGGATGCTGGGTTTGCTCTCGCTGTACTTGACTGGTGTGTTGACGAGCTTGATTGGCCCACACTGGTCGTGTTCCAACTCGACCACCATGTTACGCGCCCTAGAATGCTCGTGGTGTAGTGCGCCCTGGACATCGTTCACAGCGGCGTACGGCATGCCTTTCCCCTCGAAGATATCCAGCCACTCTTGTGTCGTCTTTTGGACACTGACCTTCTCAATCTCGGCCTCGAGTTCGACACGGTTGGCTACTCGCTGAGAGTTGACACTGTACTTTGGATCCGTCTTCCACTCCGGCCGACCTAAACCGTCACATAAGATTCCATACAAGCGGTCGTTACCTCCGCCGAACAGGATATCGCCGTCTTTAGTCTTAAAGGACTTGTACGGGACTATTGATGCTGCGAGGATGTCAGCGAGGTTGACGAGAGAGAGCGACAATCATCTACACATCTACTTACGATGGGCTGTGCCCCATCTACCAGAGTCTTTCTTTCCACTGATCAGACAGCTACTCGCAATGTTAGCAAGCGTCGCCGTCTGGCAATCGCTGAGGGCGACGTCAATTTGTTGACCTCGCCCCGTCTTGGCCCGCGATAGCAGAGCAGCCATGACACTATTACTCGTGTACAGCCCCGTGGTTAGGTCCGTAACAGCAACACCGACTTTCACCGGTGGTCCGTCCCGGCTGCCGGTGATGTGCATCAGGCCAAACTCGGCCTCGACCATGACATCGTACCCAGCTCGCTGCGAGTACGGGCCGGTCTGACCATAACCCGTTATAGATGCGTAGATGAGGCCCGGATTGATCTTATGCAGCGTCTCAAAGTCCATTCCATACTTCTTCAGGGTACCGGGAAGATAGTTCTCGACGAGGATGTCGCATTTTGCTGCTAGCTTGTGCAGAATTTCCACACCCTCGGCGTGCTGGAATGAGAGACCTAGCGACTTCTTATTGCGATTGACCTGGGCAGGATTAGCATTGGCCGCGTGGTCAGATAAGTCAAGGTGGTGCAATCACATATATGCAGTACGTACAGCCAAGAAGTAGGCAGACTCGCCCGGTCCTTGCAGGTCAGATCCGTCCCTGTAAATTGCGTAGGGCGGACCCCAGGCGCGCGTGTCATCCCCACGTGTAGGATGCTCAATCTTGATGACCTCTGCCCTTGTAACAAATGTCAGCTTATTTAGTCTATGGCTTACAAGATGATGTCGTCAATACCCAAGATCGCCGAGAATCTGTGTACAGTACGGCTACGTTGCGAATAGAATAAGCACAAGTGCAGAGGGCGAAGGTTGACGGGATGTGTCTGTGTGTACGTACGCCGGCTAGAACCCTGGTCATGTCCAGAACTCGATATCCTGCGAGCGGGAGAGATTCTGGGTCGCGGACCGCAGAATATCGTCGTACCAAGTCAACTTGATACCTATACCGAAGGAGCCTGGCGCCATGGGTGGCTCGGGCTACCGTACGACGGAACATCGCGATCGGTTGCCGAAGATAGACTGTAGATTAAATGAACTGGGAGGCTGTGCCGGCCACCACCCGAAATCCTGTCGTCTGTCGGTGATGCAATGCTACACGGGTCTGGAACAGGTCAACCTTGGCAGCCTTGCGTTTCTGATCAAAGGAATCAATGTCAGCAAGAGTGGCGATGCTCACAGGCTTTCTCGTAGGCACATACATGTAGGTAATATCAAAGTACAAAGTAACGGGACGAAGTGAAGGTCGGGATGCATTGCCGCGGTTCGACCCCGACTTGGTAGCGAAAACCGGCCGCTAACCAGCTAACCATACAGGCCATACAGTACTAAGGTCGGTTGGGTTAGGGGTCCCTTTACCCCACAGTTCGCACGATATGCAGCAAAGCATTCTCAACTCTATGCGAGGCCTTAAGCTATTTCCACGCTCCATGGGAGCTAAGTGGTAAAGGCAAATTGAAGATCGAGTTTGACAATGGCGATTGTCTCGGATCCGCTTTCTCGAGGCTGGGACAAGAAAACAGGAACGAAAGCCGGTTGGTGCGTTGGTGCCAACACAAACAAGAAAAGGCTGCAGAATGCGAAACGGCACCAAGGGTACGATTATCAAGATATCGATGTCCTTTCCGAGGGAACGGACAAGGACATTGTATAACCCAAGTCTTCGAATCCGACGGAAACGCGTCACGCTAACGTAATGACCTGCGGATTACGAGTACGGATACTCGACCGTTTCAACTTCATCTGGGCCATGCGCATACTTACGTACCTACACAGTAGTATACGAGTAGCCGTTGCTCATCAATTCGACTCGCGAGAGAAACCCTGGAGTGGTTGGCAGGTTATTGTGAGTTATTCTATATTTATGACGGATTATCTAACTGATGAATACCTTATACAGCCTTGAGAAGACAGCTACCTCATAAACAGAGCACACGCATGTGCCCCAACTGATACATTTTGCTCAGCCTCAACTGTCCCAGCGGCCCAGCTGCCTCGGCCGCTCTGGTAGGATTGTGGCCCGATGCTACCTCGAGCTTTACGACAGGCCAGGTAGACGGGCAGACGGGCAGACGAGCGGTTAGCGGAAGCATGCCGATATGCCCTGCTCACTTGCTTGACGGGGGTGAGGGTGCGGGTTAGATGTTGGCAAGATATTCCACCTGCATACCTACGAAGATGCCATCGATATTATCCCCTGCCAGCTTGTTGGGCGATGCGGAAGTGCGTACTTATTGCGCCCCCGCATCGACGTGTTGCATGGCTGGCATGGCAGGGGTCCCTGCTATGCCCTGATATGCCCTGCCGTCCCGTATGGTAGGGCGGCGCTCGCAGCATGCGCAGCATGTAACCCTCTGAGGACGGTTGCCAAGCTCTGATTGGCCAACAACGCCATCTTGTCTCGGGATCGACACCAACCCGGCCTTCCTCGTATTGCCTCCAAGGATACGGGTGGCTTGACAGGCTGGCTGGGACTGCTGGGACGACGAGCACTTAAAGGATGCAGCCTTTCCGCCTCCCTCCATGATCATATCTGGTTCTTTTCTCTCATTTTTTGTTCGCACGTCAGAGCGCCAGCCACCTTCCTATCCCCGGTTTTTGACATCGGGATCAATCATCTGATTAAATCAAGAATGGCTCCATCATTATATCGGCGCGCGGGAGACAACGCACTTAGTGCGCATACGTCCGCTCGACTAGAAGCAAGAGACGATGGTGCCAGCACAGCCATAAACCCGTGGTTAATAGTCGTCATCGTCATCGGTTCCCTCGCTGTAACAACATCAGTTGCGTTACTGGTATTCTACTTCGTCAGAAGGCGGCGGCTGCGGATCGCGCAAGATGGTCAAATAGACCCGCTGGGTCGAGGGAACCTTAGGAAACGAGGAATGAGCACTTCGGACCGGCTAGCAGCGGAGGAGATGGAGAGGGCCACGATGATACGGAAATCACTAGCCAGTCGAGCATCGTCTTGGAGCGGAGTAAGCTCTTCGGCGCCTGAGACGTCGGAATATCATATGGAAGAACTCGACCGAGATGAACACGAGGCTACGACGCATGGGAACAATTGGAAGGAATTCGAAGCAGGCTCCCAACACCAGGGAACAGTCCATGAACCCTTCGACACGGAGATGGGAGTCCATCCGGCACTTTTACCCCAGCCTCAACTTTCTGTCCCGCAACCGCCTCGAGCGGCGTCTCCCATGCGAGGAATACAGCCTCCACACCTCATCATTCCCTCGTAATGATATGACCGTCTGTCAAAGTGGAAGCGGAGACTAGCCATGGAAAATGGAACTCGCCGGTGGTCTGTATAGGAGGTATCTATGGTGGGATGGTGTGGTAATATGGACTCTGGCCATACTAATGAACTCTCAAAATAAAGGCGGTACGGATATGGATTTGGTTGTGATGTACAATATCTCGTTATGATTTACACGATGGAGTTCGGGGGCTTATTGATTACATTGATACCACGGCAAGCATGGCAAAGGGGTCTCAAGTACGGATACTGGATAGATGAATCAAACAATACCCGCTACCTGCTGTTAGGTGCCTAAGGTGACAAGCTGATACGTAAACCGCAAACGCTTGATACTACTAATTTCACTGCACTCTTTTCTGGGCAAACTTTGTCTTCCCAAAACAGCTCTTCTCAGACAGCCTCATCACGAACAAGGTACCGAATCGCAACAAAGTCAAACCTGGTCAATGAAAGCAACTCAGCAGCGCCGAGCGCCAGATATATTTAAAGCTGTCGAGTTCCAGCTCGTCATTGGTTCCTCTTCCCCTTTGAAACAGCACAGCGCACGTCGCCCACGCCTGTGTCGCCTACCTACAGCCAGTTTAGTTTAGGTGACAGTTCCATTGTATTGTTGCGAGGTACCTAGGTACATTGCTGCCTTGCTGAGTAATATTCGATCCGACCTGCCGACCTGTCGACCTGCCGACCCACATTCCAAAGCCATTAGGCACTGGGCATTGGCCAAGGTACCTTCTTTCATCTTCTTCCAACTCACCTCCAGCAATCTTACTCTCTTCACTCCTTTGCCGTCGCCCTACCCGCTCGCCGTCGCATCAAAAGTCGATCGCTCGTTGATTCTTCGGCCAGACGACAGCTAATATAATTCCCCAGCCTCTGCTCACCGCTGCCCGTCGTTTTGATTTCGCCTGACCGCCGTCTCTCGTCCGTCGCCATTCTGCCGTCATGGCGACCGTGGCAAGTCGCCCGGACATCGAGTCCAACCAGCCCCAGCTGGATCCTAGCAAGGCCGAGGAGGGATATCGAGAAAACCTGAACCAGCAGCTCATCTGCCCCGACTGCAACGAGTCTCCTCCCAACCTCGTCGAGGAGTTCTCGTCCGGCGACATGGTCTGCGGCTCCTGCGGCCTCGTTCTCGGCGATCGCATTGTCGACACCCGTTCCGAGTGGCGTACCTTCGCCAACGACGACCAAGGCGGCGACGACCCCTCTCGTGTCGGTGACGCCGGCAACCCGCTTCTAGATGGTGCTCAGCTCCAGACCTCGATCGGATACGGCGAGGGCATGCGTTCGAGAGAGCTTCACCGCGCCCAGAACCGCTCTCTTCACGACAAGGGCGAGAAGCATCTCCGATCCATCTGGGGCGAGATGGAGACTCTCTGCAACTCCATCAACCTTCCCGCCATCACGATCCAAGCCGCGCAGCACATCTACAAGCTGACCGAAGACGCCAAGCTGTTCAAGGGCAAGCCTCAAGAAGCCGTTATTGCCGGCTGCATCTTCATCGCCTGCCGCCAGACCAAAGAGTCACGAACGTTCAAGGAGGTTTACTCCCTGACCAAGGTTTCGAAGAAGGAGATTGGTCGAACCTTCAAGGCACTCGAGAAGTTCCTGCAGACCAAGCGCGACGCACACCCCGCCGGCTCCAAGCGAGAGGTGGTCAACTTCGAGAACACCAGCACCATCGGCGCCGCCGACCTCTGCCAGCGCTTCTGCCAGAGCCACAAGCTCCACTTCCGCAACCCGGTCTTCATGGAGAACATCGCCAAGGTCATTGCTCTGAAGAGCTCTTCCCTCAGTGCCCTGGCCGGTCGTTCGCCCCTGTCCATCGCAGCGGCGTCCATCTACATGGCCTCCCACCTCTTCGGCGAAGCGAGATCGTCCAAGGACATTGCAGAGGTCGCAGGCGTGAGCGACGGCACCATCAAGACTGCGTATCGCCTCATGCATCCGTCTCGCGACGTGCTGATCGAGAAGGATTGGCTCGGTCCGAAAGGCGCTGGCCGTCTGGAGCGCCTTCCCGTCAACTAGAAGCTTGACGGGAACCGCAGAACGGCCAAGCTGTCCTTGCGAGAGAGCTTGATAGCAGCTGCTCAGAGACAGCACAAATTTTAATAGCCTGGCCACGAGGATACCTATAGATCTCTTTGATACCCACCATCCTCATCGTCGCGGCACCGTCTCGGTCATCGGCTCAGACCTTTTCTTTTTTTCCCCCTCTCTCCCCCCTCCCGGTCCAGAATGAACAGCTTTGCGCATGAAAAGGAATCAGAAACCTACTCGCCGTCGGGTGATCTCCATTGGCCGGTACTCGTTTCCTCGATTTCCCTCTTTCACTCGCCTGCTCTTGAAAGACAGAGCTTGCGTGTCTTCTGCCGCGTCTACTACTACAAGACACGGTTCCCTTCCAGCAGGGTTAATGGTAGCCTGCGATGGCCTGCCTACGGCTGGACGGGTTTGCGGCTGCATTTTTCCATTCGATTAGACTAAAGGCTGCTTTGGTTTTCAGAACATGACACTGGTGGCACAGGTGGCAGCGGGAGACGAAACGGCCGCATAGCAAATGCGTCATCGGCCCTTAGCGGCGCTCTCCGTATTTAGGCAACCTAGATGCAATCGAGAGTGTTCCGTCAATCTCTGTGTGCTTCATTTGTGACTTGGGACGAGCTACTGTGCAGTGAACCGGAGCTGGCCTGTGAGGTGAGACACCCCCCGTTTCGTTATGACTTAAACCAGAGATACCCATTTCCTATCTTCTACTCCAAGAGCCGTTTGCCTTTTTATACAGCGGCTAGAGTATAATACTCTACGGATTCAGTTCATCGTGAATGACTGTCCATCAACATGATCATATAATATTTATATACTATTTCTCGTGTCTTGATGCATTTTTATCCCACCGGGTTCCCCGCTCTCAACATGTAATCTGTCTGCTCTGCATGTGCTACTATACACGAGGCATTTCACCAAATGCCGGTACATTGGTATGCATATGTGTATCAGTGTCGTGGTATTGCAAATATACCACATATACCTACCTAGGTAGGTAACTTAGTCAATACTCTCCGTGTCTGACTTGGTATCGATATCTCGATACTAGAAAATGTGGAAATATGACGTGTACCTACATATAGGCAGTCGGCAGGCAATGTCCCGGGCATGCGCCGAAGGGCCCGATATAGGCGCTTCGGGACCCCTCTCATGCAGCAATCCGCTCCTCCGCATATTGCAACTACAGCTATCGAGTTCTACTCGACTCCAAGTCTCGTCTTTCTTTCTCCCGTTTCCGATTTTCCAACTTCCAATACCTAAAGCCTCGTCCATCGACTCTGCCTCCATCTTTCCCCTGGACAGCCACTTCCATTCGACGGCAAACAGACGACAGACAAGATGAAGCTCCTGTACCCGACGTCGCTCGAGCTGGACGTCAAGAGCCTCGAGGGCTTCGCGCCGACGCTGCACGCGTACGACGTCAAGGCGCCGATCCCGGACGAGCTGCTGGACGCCGAGATCCTGGTGACGTGGACCAACAGCGCCTCGAACCTGGCGGACGCGGCGCGGCGCATGCCGCGGCTGCGGTGGATCCAATCTCTCGCGGCGGGGCCCAACGACGTGCTGGCGGCGGGCTTTCGCGACGGCATAGCGGTCACGACGGGGTCCGGGCTGCACGACTGCACCGTCGCCGAGCACGCGCTCGGGCTGCTGCTCACGGCCGCCCGCCGCTTCGACGAGATGGCCGTGTCGCAGCGGCGCCGCGCGTGGCCCGCGCACCTCGGCGGCGCACAGCCCGACCGCCCCAAGGACCGCTTCACGACCCTGCGCGACGCGCGCGTGACGGTGTGGGGGTACGGCAACATCGCGCGCACGCTGGCCCCGCACCTGACGGCCCTCGGCGCGCAGGTCGTCGGCGTCGCGCGGTCCGCCGGCGTCCGCGACGGCGTACAGGTCTTCGCCGAGGACGCGCTGCCGGACCTGCTGCCGCGCACCGACGCGCTGGTCATGATATTGCCCGGTTCTGACTCCACGCGCGACGCGCTGGGCGCGCAGCGCCTCAAGCTTCTGCCGCGCCACGCTTGGGTTGTCAATGTCGGCCGCGGCACGAGCATCGACGAGGACGCGCTCGCGGACGCGCTCGAGCGCGGCGAGCTCGGCGGCGCTTGTCTCGATGTGTTCAAGACGGAGCCCCTGCCTGAGAGCTCCCGCCTCTGGGACGCGCCGAATCTGCTGGTGAGCCCGCACGCGGCTGGCGGCCGCCCACAGGGCGCGGAGGAGCTTATTACGTATAACCTGCGCCTTTTCCTCGCCGGCCAGGAGCTTAAGAATGCCGTGTAGCAATTAAAGAGCAAGCTGTGAGCGGGCAGGCTGATAGGGGGAATGTCGTTGGGCTCCGGCTTGGTGGGTGGTGGTTAACGGATTAGGGGATATTATATACTCAGGGGTTGTTGCGGAATAGGAGTTGGTGGTCTGCAAGAAGGAAAGAAAAGGAAGACTTGTATCAGTAGTGAGTCTATACACATTCAATGCATTAGAAGTATGGACTCTCAATCATGCTTGTAGCATTTGTAACGATTCCGGGGATAGTACGCCCTACCGTCTCCTCTTCATTACAAGTTGACTTAGGTATCTGCTAGAGTACAGTCCGCGTGCTAGATAAGTGTCAATTGCCATCTGCCATCACGCCTCCGAGCGTGATACAACCTTGAAGGGTACCCGTCTCACTCCGGGCCGATTCAACACATATCCTCCACCTGCGACCACCTCACAAGATGGCCACGCGTTCCCGAAAGGGCCATGACGTCTACTCGGGCGTTTGAGTCTGGGATGCGTGAGGTTTCACTCCCCCAACCTCTCACCACGCCGGGTAAAGGATCTAGAACAAAAGCATGCCTCCTGATCAGAAGAGGTTCACGATCCCCGTCGATAATTACAAGACGACCCCTCCAGGGGATGGGGTATCAAGCAGAAATCGACCAGCTGTCGCAAGAGCTATCGAGAATAGGGACTCGAAGGGTAGTAGAATCAGAGTAGACATGCTGGGGGAGACTACCAAGCTGCGCGTCCGTCGCCAAGCATGCCACAGATATACGAGGCGCAGCTCGAGGATCCTTACTACGGTTGCTGCCGTATCTCTGTCTGCCTGGTCGGCGGGGCACACAATGGTGCTTGGTGCCTCCTATCTTCCAGGACAGCAACGGTTCAGGGGATACTGCGATATGCCGAAGTTAGAATATGATTTCACCGATTGTCAGAGCACCCTTACCATAGCTTTCGTACGCGTAACCTAGCAGATTGAAGCGTGATGTTGTTGGGAAGTGGTGCGTATGAAAGAAAATGCCCGAAACTGGGCTGTCGGATAATGGATGGTGTGTATATAGGTTCCCTCGCGGTGCCCGATCTCGTAGCGCAGAGTGCTTATTTGTGACCAAAACTCTAAGTTCGAAACACAAGACCAATGGAGAATGTCATGTATGTCGGAGGTGGCAAAAGCCACCAGACGCCTCTTACATGGACGGTCAGAATGCAGGGCGTTATTAAGGAACTCCGCGACGGCACTTCTAGACTCGCGACGGTACAATGGGAAGGAAAGGACGACTTGACGCTCATCCCGGGTGGTGTGACAACTAACGTTTCCACGATGTCGAACATGATGGCCACGGCCATACAACAGCTTCTGTTCAACGAAACTCATAAGGAAAGGAATATCGTAAACGTTCCGATCCCAGACCTCGTACAGTTGCAGGACGATCGGAGCAATCTTACTCCAAACTACTCCTTCCTCCGGCATCCAGGGAACAGGGCACTGCTGGACGGCTAGGTATCCCTTATCTTCAAATGACGACTCGATTTATTCAGCGCGAAACGTTATCGCGAAGTGCAAGACGGTCGTCCTGCCTTGTGCGTAGACGCGGAGATTTCTCATGGAAAAAAGCCCGGGTCGGATTGACAGCACGAAGATGAAGCCGCGTTCTCCTTATATTCTAGCGAGTATAAGGTTGACGGACCGGGACGGTCACTGGTGATCACCACATACGACGGGCTAACGTAAGCGGTACGCCGCGGCGAAGTCACTGCGGATACCCAGCGTCCCATAGTAAACATTCGTTGCCAACAACGTCGGCATACCTGCGTGGGGCTTGGTCGAAGGAGGATCCGGCGGTTGCAGCCGGATGGGTTCAATCCGAGAAGGGCGGATGCCACGTCGTTGGCGGCCATGTCTGCAAAGGATTGCAGACATTTCGGTAACTTTTCAGCGCCGCCTAGAAGTAACAGACGGTTAGCTGTCAAAGCCCAAGTGTCCAACTTGATTACCTACCTAGGTAGGGAATGGGATAGGCCTACTCGCAGTGCGCCACCGACAATATTGACCTCTGTTGAATTACATACCGATCAGCAATGCGAGAGCCGAAGACGCATAAGGGAATTCTTACTGGTAAACCTTTGTGATGGTAGGCACTCAAACTGGTCTTATTAATCCACTTCCAAGCCTTTACACAGGTATATCTCCCCTCTAAGGTCCCACGCAGATATGTGAAAGCTGTCTTTAAGTGAAGACGGTATGATGGATCCGGAGGTGACGCGCAAGCGTTATGGTGCCACCTCCCGGACAACCCTTCGAGGCTTCCGACGCGCAGGAGATCGAGAGTCTGATTGCCCGAGGGGTTATCTCGTTTGAGAAATACGGCCCGAGACGACATGGCAACGACAGACTGTTTAACTCTCGACTCGTGAGGGAGGTCAAGAACAAAGGCACAGAAGGCCCATACGAGACGTCGAGACTTGTGGTGCAGGGACACAGCGACACCGAGAAAGACTTGGTCTTTCTAAAGAGAAGAATATAAAGGAAAATCGTTGTTCTGGAAGGTCGGTTTGATATATATATGCGAAGATCAGATTAGGCGATGTGTTGGAGATGATGGATTGGGTCTGGCAAGTGAAAGGGATAGGACAGGCTTTATAGATATGAGCATGCTCAAATTGAGTAAAAGGCATCAGAAACAGGGTCCAGAACCACCGGTAAGGTCAATGACGTGGCATTGCTTGATATTGACCGTGGCAAGGCAGAAGTGTCTAAGATGTAGCTAGCCGCCTCTGACTGAACCCCCTATCTTTAGACGATCTGGGACCTCTTTTGACGCCCTTCTATCATCAACAAACAGCAGTAGCCTCCGGTCTCGCCCCTTTCCCGTAAATATGCAATATCGAACATGCGGCAGCCTTGTACACTCAGCCTACCTAGCGCTGTCTTTTCGTAGCAATATCCTTAACAACGTATATCTGCCCATACAAATCTGTAACCTTGACAAATAATCTAATTGCACCCATCCACTTGATGCCTTTTTGGCCGTCGCTACGTACCAGTTCGCTGTCCAACTCGTCCAAGGCAACCTCAAGACTGCACCTCTCGTACTCCGCGATACTCATCAGCTGGGCTTTAGCCTCTTCTTCTCCCTCATCTCTACCTCGAACGATGTTATGGAACTCGGGAAAATTGAGCGAGTTTAGATTCAGCTCGTCGACATCCCGCGCCAGAGAACCATGGTCGTTATACATGCGGCATAGGCTAGCGAGATGTCGGCACGCGTCTTCAACGAGGTATGCGATCTTGGCGCCTCGACCCGTAACATCGCCGTGGGTCGCGGATAGTAGACAGTGGAAGAATGCGAAGGAGAATGGACAGGAGGTGTGGTCTGCAGACGTGCTGCGCACCCAATTGTAGAACGTCCGAGCCGGATTTTGGTACTGCTTCAGATAAGAGGTGCGGGCAGTAGTTTGGCGTGATCCAGCGCAATTATCCACCCAATTCACGTCTCCCTTTCCGTCGTGGATTCCATTGTGTGATATACAAGTTGTATCGGCGTAATAAGTAGGTAGACCTGATGAGTTCTTCTTTTCCTGATTGGTAAACCGGTAGTTGTCTTCTGCATGGTCGATGTGGGCTAGGAGAAATGTCTCTAATTCCCTGGCGAGGCGGACCTGCATATCTCGAGGGCTACTCGTTACCGAAGCGTGTTGAAGAATATGGCCAGTATATCGGCCGAGGACCGACCTCATCTGGCCAAGCTCAAGACTCCTGTCATTTCCATTATCGTCGGTGTCGGTGTGGCCCTTCCTGTCGCCGTCTGACAGCGTATTCTGCGACGCAATATCACAATCCCCACCTTCGACTTGGCCGTGTCATCGGCATCGACAAGTGATCCAGGCGCTAAACACCGAGTAATCAGTAATATATTCAAAGATTGGGTGAGTCGACTGTTACCGAAGCCCACAGTGCCGTTGCGGAGTTGTAACATGGTCCCGAGAAACCGTCCTATGGTGGAACATTCTTCGTCGCTGATAGGTATGCTCGACTCGGCCAACGCTGTGATTGCCTTGGGCAAGAAAGGTGAGTGCTGTTGCTCGTAGTATGCCACATTGTCACATTCGAGACTTACCCAAGATAGCTCGAATATCGAACTGGGCCATGCCGAAGGCACGCCTCCGCAACCATGACCACTGCCGTCTCGCAAGGCATCTCGGAGGTATTCCTCGGCTACATCATCCCATTCGGAAATGTGCATCAGATAAGCAGCCGTGGAGGATGGTGAGCCCATCATTGATCCGTTTGATTCGCGCCATTGGGCGATATGATTGAAATCAATATGCCCAATTAATCCTTCTAGGGAGTGGTATAAAGTACTTATGTAGGTACACAGGTACTCACTTGTCGGCCCTTGCTTCTTAAATTATGTATAAATATGATGATTGATGGGAATTCCCATGTAACTTGATTAGGTTCCTAGCTTGTAAATAAGTTGGTTGCTTTAGATGAGAGTTGATTTCTCAATCCCTCACATCATGGAGACCCCCAAACTACTGGATACTTACGCTCATCGCTTTCTTAGCGTATTGCATATATGATGGCCTGGCGACGAGGAAGTTAATTGGAAAGGATCCTGGCATACTATTCGTAGGCAGTATTTCTAAAATAACGCCACGATTCATTCCGAATCTCCTCTTCGCTATTAATGCAGCGGACATTGTTGGATGGGGCTACCGAAAGATGAGTAATAACTTATCATCACTTGCTCAAAGTAGAGCGCGAGATTTTAAAGTATGCTCAAACTAGTTCTGAAATGGGCCCTTCCAGCTTGTTCGGGATGATGGCCGCGTTCTGCTTCTGCCATTGTCGATCCTGGATGAGCTTTCAAACCTACCCGCTTCCTTGGCCAGCCCGAGCAGCGCTCTAGAGCGCGATCTGCTTGGACACTACACGGGATTAAGCCTTGTTTTAGAAAGCAGAGCTCACCACTCTATCGTCCAACAGAAACTAGCACCACACCTTGGTCTGATGACATCCCGACTTGAGGCAGAAATTCACTCCGCGTGCGGCGAGTCCCTTACCGATTCCTGGGAATGGGTTAAGTTTCAACCTTACAAGGCTCTTTCCATGGTGTTTGCGAGGATCGCTGCGCAGGTTATCATAACCCCTGAGTTTGCCGGTCATCCAAGATAGCTAGAGATTTCAGTTGAGTACACCGAGAATTGTAAGCTAACACTTTTTGTAACGCCACTTATACTATCTAATGGCAAGTGACAGTGTTTCGTACTTCCCACAACACGAGCGCCATTCTCTCTACCTGTCTTGTTGTTCTCGACGAAAAGGCAAGTAAACATGGCCGAGGCAATGTGACGATTCTGGGGATCTATTAGAAAAGGGTCTTGATTTGCAGGTAATAGCAAGGGGCTCGGGGTTCGTTAGGGAGAAGGTTTCTCTTTATAATATATTTAAAAAGTAATTATAAGTTTAACTTAACTGCTATTAAATATCTTATATAAAAAAAAGGGTTTTTACCTTATATATTAATTTTTAAAAAGATAAGTTTTTATTTTTTTATTTTTTTTAAAAAAATTAAAACGTTAATTTTTTATTTTTTTATAAAAAATTAATACGTTAACTTTTTATTTTTTTAAAAAAATATCACGTAACTTTAATAAATAGTTTTATAATTATATAAAAAATTTTCTTTTTTTTTATATATTAATCGTAATTACTTAAAATGGTTTTATTTTTTATAAATTTTTAAAATAGTTAATTAAATTTCGTTTTATAATATTATTTTTTTTTTAAATTTTTATTTTAAAAAATAAAAGTTAATATTTTCTTATTTTATAGGTTTAATAGTTTTTTTTTCTTTTTATTTTATTTATTATATTTAATAAAATAATTAAATAAATTATTAAAAAAATAATATTTTTAATTATAATTAAAACTTATTAAAGCGTTATAAAACTTTTAATATAAATATTATATAAAAAATAAATAATTTTAAATAATTAATAAATTAAAATAAATAATTAAATAATAACAAATTAACGGTTGAAATTAAATTAATTATAATTTAAAAAAAAGTTTTTCAAATTTATAAAAAAACGATAAAACTTTTATTTATATTATCGCGTTTTTAAAAATAATAAACTATAATAAAAATAAAAAAATAAAAATAATTTAATTAAAATATAATAGAAAAAATTAAAACAATTCGTATTTGTAAAAGATTAAAAATAATTTATTAAATTAAATTATAATAATAAAAAATTCGATTTTTAATAAAAAGTTTTACAGAATTTTAAATGGTTTTTATTAATTATTTAAATATAAATATTTTTTTTATTTAATAAATATTTTATTTTATTGCATTTTTTTTAAAATTTAAAATTATTTCTATTTTTGTTACGATCCCGCTTATTACTTCTGTCAGTTTGACTTCATAGGTCGGATACGTACTTTAGGGGTCTTGGTTTGAAGGGTAACAATAGTCTAGGATTAACGTTTCTAATTGTAAAAGAGATTTTAAAGGTACTTTATATTCAAGTGTATATTAAAAAGGCTTGAATATTTAAATTAATAACTAAAAAATGAATGATTAGATATAGTAGGAAATCCATCTTTATATATTTATTTTTCATATTTAAGTCTTTTACTTGTTAGTTAAATTGGGCTTAATTGTTTTGAGTTAATGCCAACTTAATGGAGTTGTTGCTAATTTAACCGAGTTGGTTTTAATTGGATGCCAAGTATCTTGATTTAGTCACGTGACTTTTGGACCATTTAAACTTTTAACAAGGTTGTAATTTGGGTTGTGACATTATTCCTTTTCTTTTAAGATCTTTGTTTTAAAGATAAATAGGTTAGTTTTTTCTCTTCTTATATTGGTTTTTCTGATATTTTCATTAATTATTGTCATGTCAAGTAGAGTTGAAAAATCGATTAGTAATTCTTGTTGTATTGGAAAAGCTTTAAAAAATAAAGCTGCTCTTTTTAAATTGGTTTTAAAGAAAGGTTCTTTTCAAATGCCTTATTTTTACTATAAGGATCATAACGTTTCTTACGTTACTTTTGAAAACTTAGATCGTTATTGGGAGTGTGTTTGGTTGGGTTGCGCTTATTATGATATGTACGGTCTTTTGCAAGCTGGCGTGGTAGATATTGCGAAGAAGTTTCATTTTTTTAAGGATGAATTGAAGGTTGTTGAAGAGGTAGCAGAGGTTATTAAAGCTGAGGCTAGATGGATTAAAGAACAGGCCGTTAGTTATGTTAAAAGACTATATAAGCAGCGAAAATTCTAGGTTGGAAAGGTGAAGCGTATGGTGGATTGAGGCATTTAGTCCATGGAGGAGTTCGAGCGTTTGGAGCGTGAGGAGGAAGAGGCTTGTTAGGCAAAGGCCGGTATTTTTAATATTTCTACGGCCTCTTTTTTTTTCTTTTGGGCTGGCTTGGATTTAAATGCAAACCCTTTAGCAATCTTGGTCGATTTGGATTTTAGCGGTGAAATGCTTTAAACATTTCCTTTATATTTTAAAAGTGCTTAATAAGTTTTCATGTATTATTTTTGTATGGATATCTTTTCCATTTAATGAGGTATTTGATTTATTCTTTGTTTAATTTTAAGTTTAATATGGTTTTAATTTTATATTCTTTTAGGTTTTTTTCTAATTTAATGTTTTCGGCAAGTTCGGCGTTTTTAGGTGCTAGTTTTAGCATTATTATATGAAAAACTTTGGTATGGATTTTCATTGTTAATAGGACTGTTAGTTGGTAGTTGGTTTTAAATAGGACTTCTTTTATAAGAAAGGGTTTTAATTTCTTGAAATTTAATTTTTTGCTAGGCCTTTTTGTGCGAATTTGTGGTGTTTTAAGCATTAAATTTTGTTTATCTTGGAGTAGATAGACCTTGTTTTCTTTTTTAAGGATTGATTTTTTAATTTTTCTTTTATTGTAATATTTTGTCATTTTATTTTAGATGAATTGTAGTTGTTTTTAAAGTATGGATTGTAATGTTTAGATTTTTGTTGCAAATATTTTTGCTTTTAAAATAGGTGCTTGCATTTTTGATACTTTGTTATTATTTAGTTCTTATTGTTTAGTGTGTGTATTATGTTTGTATAGTATAATGTATGATAACATTTTCATATCTTTATTAATTGCTATATTGTAAGCGTTTTAAGCTAAGGGTAGCAACTTTATTTAATTATCTTATTGGTTATTAACGTAGCTTTTTAGGTATTGTTTAAATGTTTAATTGAGTTTTTTTATTTATCCGTTTGTTTATGGATGAGTTGTAGTGAAAAGCTTTTGCTTGCTTTTAATCTTTTTTATGAATGTTTGTTAATAATGTGATGTAAAGATAAGGTTTTTATTTAATATCATTTGTTTGAGGATTTTATGCTTGTTGATGATTTTTTTAATGAATGCGTACGTGAGCTATTTTAAAGTGCAATCTTTTTTATATGGTACGAAGTATTTATATTTAATGAGTTTATTGATAATTACCTAGATTAAGTTACAATGTGTTCTTGTAATTGGGTCTTTTAATTTTGGTAATCTTGTAATGAAGTTTTATATTATGGTGTTAAAGGGTTTGCTTGGTACTTTGATAGGTTGGAGGAGTTTATATGACTTGTATTTAGCTTCTTTGATTTGATTGTATATGTTGCATTCTTTGATTACTTTAATAACTATTACTTTAAGTTCTGGGAAATTGTAGGTTTTTTACATTTTTAATTTTGTTTTGAAGATTTTTTGGTGTTCATGTAAAGGGTATTTATGGAATTTTTTGGTAAATTCCTTTTTAATGTTTTTTGGTATATAAACCTTGTTTTTATATATTAGTGTTTTTTGGGATGTTTTTTATATTACAAATAGGTTTTTTTTTTGCTAATTATATTTTTTTCGAAATCTTTTAATTTAGTCGTTTTTATTGATTTATATATATGTTAGGATGATTGTTTCGTTTTTTTATTGTTTTAGTATTTGGATGTTTCGTTTTTTGATCTTGGTTTTGTAATTTTCTTATCTATTAAAAAGGTTGGCTTGAATGTTTTCTTTTCCCTTGATGTAATGAATTTTAAAATTAAATTAAGATAAGAATATCATCCATTTTTCATATCTTTGGTTAAGTTTTTAAGTAGTTATGAATTGTGTAAGGTTTTTATGATTTGAATAGATGTTAATAGGGTTTTTGATTCCATTAAGCTATAATTCTCATTTTTTAAATATATGAATAACTATTAGTAACTTTTTATTGTAGATTTTATATTTAAATTCTGCGTTGTGTAATGTTTTTGAGTAATATGTAACAGGGTATTACTTTTCATTTAATTCTTATTATTTTAAAATTGCTTTGATTGTAAAGTTTAAAGCGTTTGTTTTAAGTTGTTTAATTTTCATATAATTTGAAAGCTTTTGGATTGGGTTTTCTGTGATTATATTTTTAAGGCGTTAAAAAGCTATTTTAGCTTTATTGTTAAATTTTTAGGTACCATCTTTTTGTTGGGTTTAACGAGTTAGTTTTATCAACGGTTTGGCAATGTTTTTAAAATTTGCAACTAATCCTTGGACGTAGTTTATAAAGCTATGAAATGCTTATATTTCCATGACGCTTTTTGGTTTTGGTCAATCCTTGATTGTTATTATCTTGTTTTTTTAGATGTGTATCTTTTTAAAGGTAACGATGAAGCTTAGGTAATCTAGCTTCTTGACATGCCATTTGCTTTTAATAAGGTGGATTAATAGGTTGGCTTTTTAGAGTGCTTTTAATATTAAGGTAATATACTTTTTATAATTTTTTTTATTTTTAAAATATATAAATATGTTATTAAGGTAAATGAATATAAAGATATCTAGGTACTTTTTAAGAATTGTTATAATCATATGTTGAAATGACGTTGGGGCGTTGGTAAGTTTAAAGGGCATTATTTTATATTCGTAATATCCGTGTATTGTTTTAAATGTTATATACTATTTATGTCCTTGGGTTATTTAGATTATGTAATAGCCGTTTTTAAGGTTTAACGCTGTGAAAATTTTGGCTTTGCTGATCTGTTCTTTTATAAGTTTTATTAGTGGTAAAGCGTGGCTATTTTTCTTGATGATACTATTTAAATGGCGGTAGTTGATAACTTTGTGTCATACTTTGTTGCCGTTTTTATCGATTTTTTATTTTTCGTTTTTATTAACTTTGGGTATCATTATTATAAGATATCTGAATGTTAATTTTAATTTTTAAATATATTTTTTTTTAAGATCTTTTTAGATTTCTTTTTATAATATTTATGACTTTTCTTTATTTATAAGGTATATAAGAAATAGTTTTAGAAACTATCCTTTTTTAAAGATTATTCGATGGTTTTATTGGTTATGTTTTAATAATTTTTTTTTTATTTAATCTTTGAATAATTTGTAAAATTGTAAATACTTTTGTGGTATTTTATATAATAAATCTTTGACTTTTAATTTTTTAAGTATATAGGTAATGTGCTTTTTGTTTTACTTTTTTAAATTGCTTATGTCCTTTTTCTTAAAAGCTTTAAAGGTTAATTTTTTTATTTGATTTCATTAAAGATAACCTATTTTCCAATATATGTTTAAGTGGCTTATTCTAAGCTAATTAACTCTTAATATCATATCGTGATTGTTAATATTTACAATGTTAAGGATGATTGTTTTAAAGTAGTTTTGGATTTTTATTAAAAAGGATATAATTTCTTTTAATATTTTATCATTTTAATAAATAAACTTATTTTCGTTTATTGTTACCAATTCATATAAGTTTTCCTTATAAACTTATTTTATTTTATCTTGTTATGTTATTTATATTAAAATATAGCTTCGTTAAGCTTTTAAGTCAATCATTATTTTATATGTTTTTTCTTTATACTGGACGGGTATTATTAAGATGTTGTTTAATCCTATTTAGATTTCATATAAGATTTTAATTTCATTGGTTTTTTAATGCTTTACTTTTGAGGACCTTTTCATTTTTTTAAATAGGACTTTTGGTATTTGCTTTTATTTCTATTTTATTGTTAAAATCTAATGGGTGCTTTTTTATGGTTAGAGTTTAAGCTGGCCATATTCTAATAGGCTTTTTTTAATGTTTTAAACGTTTTTTTTTGGTTATAATTTCTTTATTCCTTTGCTTTTAAAGGGGTGTAAATCAAATAATAATCTTTAAAACAATCTTTCTAATAAGGTTTGGTATAAAACTTATTAAAGGGCTTTTTTTTTATAATAAATTTCACACATTAGTTTTATAACTCCGTAAAAATCTTTTGTTTTTCTCTTTTATATAAGTGTTTCTAAAGGAGTTTAACTTTTTCATAAAATGCTAAATACATGCTATATTTTTTATAGTTAGTAACTGGAAAAAATTCTATTTCTTTATATGTAATTAGGTAATAATCTGGCTAGTATCTTTGATTATTGGGGTTACTTTTTGTATAAAGTTTTTGAAGTTTTTTATATCAAGCCTTGGTTTAGATAATTTACTTTTTTATGTCTTCTTATATAAAGACATTTTTAAAGTCGTTGAGATAAAGGCTTTTTAATTTATTTTATACTTCTTTTAGATTTACTTTTATATTTAAAAGGTTATACAAGTTATATAATATTAAATTATAACATATGCATCCTTTAAATATTGCTATTTAGCTACGTTTTAATTTCGGATGAAGGTAGTAAACTTTGAGAAATTCTAGCTATCATGATTTTACTTTGTAAATACACTTGTTTTTTTTAATGTTATTGTTTGACTCCGGGCTTTTTGGAAACCATACGTTGTTAATCTTGGCACTTATATATATTTAACATGAATTGTTTATGTAATATTTTCAATATTCATAATTATATTTATCTTATTAATGTTCTTTGCAACCTTTGTTTTAACATTTATTTTAATAAAGTTGTTAATAGTTATTCTTTTATTACTTTTCCTAGGCAAAATCAAGCCAATGTTAGCTTATAATTAGGATGTTTTTAGCTTCTTTAGCTTTTTAGTGTTTAAAATATTTGAAATTAAAAGGTTTTTTTTAATTTAATAATTCTTTGAATATTTGCCGTTTATTTTAAGTTAGCTTTTCCATGATTTTGTTACTAATTTAAATTGCCTTAAGTTATTCTTTTATTGTTAGAAAGTTATTATTATGGCGTTTGATTTTATATTTTGGGCATTTCTTTAGGCTATCTTTATAGCATTTATAGCCGTTTATAATTGCCATTAGAGATTGGGGGTGTTTAGGATAATATTTGTAAGCGTGTATTGTTTCTCTTTTGTAAATAAGGTACTTGTTGGTCTTAGGGTTTTTGTTGTTTTCTATTAAGCTAATGGCTATCATGAAAATGCTGTTGATCTTTTTTTTTTCCTTGATTTTAACTTGAGACGCTTATTTTTATTTGGGCTGTGATATTCCTTCTTATTGAGATTGTTATTTCTTAAGGCTTCAATACTTGCTTTTAAAATGTCCTATTTTGTTATAGTTGAAGCATTTGATCTTTAATTTATTAATTGATTGCTTTTGTTGTTGCTTTTAAATATTGTTTAACTTAATGAGGTCTGAACATGTGCTTATGCTTTTGTGTTGTCTGTTTTGTTGTTGTCTGTTTCTAGGGTTATTGTTCCTATTAAATTGAGGCCTTTCGTTTTGGAAGGTCCCTTTTTTCTTTTCGAGATATCTTTCGAAGTTTTTGTTGTTAATGGTAATGGTCTTTTTTATTAAGGTATTGAACTGTTTGGGGTTTTGATCCTTGTAGATTTTTTTATTATAAAATTTGTTTTTGATATGCTTTTTTAATCCTTTGTAGAAGGGGTAGAAGAGACTTTTAGTAGGTAGGCTTGATTTAGTGGTTAATTTCTTGAATTTGATGGTGTAGTTAAAGGCTGACTTGTTCTGTTAAAGGTGGTGTAGCTTGGCTTTGGCTTTTTGTTTGCGGATAGGGTTGCTAAACATGAGTTGAATCTTTTCTTTAAAGTGGTTAAAGTTTTCGAAGATGTATTTGGTGGTGTCTGGTACGTTTGCTGGTTTCTTTTTAAGTTGATTTTTGAGGATGGGTTTGAACCATTTGAGGGCTGGTCTTGTGAGTAGCTGTGAGGTTACTAGGACCTTCTGTTGGGGGCAATAGGCTTAAAGCCTTTGGCTTGGGGAAATGTCATATTTTCAGTATCTTGTGGGTCTGACGGGTTCTTAGGGGGTTGTGTGGGTTTAATCCCTTCTTCTTTTTTAGATTTTTCTTTTGATAATGATGATTCTTGTTTTGCAAATGGTGTTATTTGTTTTAGTTTATTGGTCCCTTCTTTTGGGGCCTTTGTAGGTTTAGATGTTAAAGCTTCTGTTGTTATTTTGGTAGGTGTTGCAGTTATTATTTCTTGTATAAGTTTTTTAATTTTTAGAAAAGATCTTGGAGGTTTAGGTGCCTTGGTTGCAGCAACTTGTGATCTGGTTATTAATGAATTCTACATTAAGGTTATTAACGTGGTTGTTAGGTTTAATTTTAATGTTGTTGGAATGTTTGTCTGTTTCAATATTTTCTTTGGTGGCATGCCTTGAAAATTTTTAAAAATTATTCATGAGTGAGTCCTTTTCTTCCTATATCAACACTAGGTATTAACCAAGCAAGCTATTAAAATGTTACGATCTCATTTATTATTTTTGTTAGTTTGATTTTATAGGTTGGATATATACTTTAAGGGTTTTGATTTAAAGGGTAATAATAGTTTAGGATTAACATTTTTAATCGTAAAAGAGATTTTAAGGGTACTCTATATTCAAATATATATTAGAAAGGCTTAAATATTTAAATTGATAGCTGAAAAATGAATGATTAGATATAGTAGGAAATCCATCTTTATATATTCATTTTTTATACCTAAGTCCTTTACTTGTTAGTTGAGTTGGGTTTAACTATCCTGAGTTAATGCCAACTTAATGGAGTTATTGCCAACTCAACCGAGTTGGCTCCAACTGGATGCCAAGCATCTTGATTTAGTCACGTGACCCTTGGACCATTCAAACTTCTAATAAGGTCGTAATTTGGGCCGTGACAATTTTATATTAATTTTAATTAATTTCAACTTTTTATATTTAATTAAACTTTACATTTTTAAATATTATTTTAAATAAAAAAATATAAATTATAAAATAAATTTTCATTAACTTTAAAAATAATAAACGATAAATAAATAAAAAAATAACTTTATTAATTTTAAATTATTTAAACTTTTTATAATTTAATTTTATATTTAAACGTTTCGTTTTAATACTTTTCGTTATTATATAAATTTTTTTATATCTATTTAAAAAAATGTAAGATTTTAATATAATTAAAAATAAATGTTTTTTAATTTTATTATATATATTATTATTTTTAATATTAATATTTTTTTTAAAAAATCATTTTTATAATTTAAATTATATTTATAATTAATTTTTAATAAAGTTATATTTACATTTTTATTATATAAATTATTATAAACGATATTATAAGTTTTATTAATATAAAAGTTAAAAAAAAAGTTTCGGTTTAAAAGTAATAATAACGTTAAATTTAAAAGATTTAATTTATAAAAATTACTTTTTTATATTTAAGATATGATTATAAATTTAAATTAATAACTAAAGAATAAATGATTAGATATAATAAAAAATCCATTTTTACATATTTATTTTTTTTTATTAATTTATTTAAATTTTAAAACTTAAATTATAAATTGCAAGTTTATAAATTTAATTTAAATAGTTTAATTTATAATATAAGTTTTTAATTATAAGTCGTGTTATATAATTTCGATCCGTTATATTTTTTATTAAGGTCGTGTTTTTAAATTATAACAAACGAATTTTATAATTAATAATAATATTATTTAATTACATTACTTTTTATTTATATAAATATAAAAATATTATTTTAAAATTTAATTAAATCTTTTAATTTATTTATTTATTTAAAAATAATAAATTATATATAATTTTTATTTAATTTTTAATTATATTATTAAAATTTTAAAAGTTTATTTATAAATAATTTATTTTAATTAAAAATATTTTTAATTAATATATTATATAATAAAATAATAAAACGGTTATATTATTATTAGATTTAATAATTTTTATTATTTATTTTAACGGTTAATTTATTAAAATATAATAATTATAAATTAAAATTAATAAATGGTTTTTTATTTTTAAATTACTTTATATTTAAAATATAATATTATTATATTTACTTTTTTTTATTATATTTTTACTTTTTTTATTTAGTTTTATATAAATTATTATTTATACTTTTTAAATTTAAATTAATTAATTATTTTATTATATCTTATATATATATTAATTTTTTAATATTAATGAAAATTTAAATTATACGTTTATAATTTAATAAAAATAAAAATATGATTTTATTTATTAGTTTTGTTATATAAACATTAAATATCGATAATAATATCGATAATAATAATAATAATAATAATAATAATATTAATAACGATAATAATAAAGTTTATTTATTTAATAATAATGTTAATTTAATAAAATATTACCGTTAAAATTATTAAAAGTTTAATAATTAAAATTTTTTTATTAATGATTATATGTTCGATATTAAATAAATTTTAATTAAAAGCGTAACGTATTAAAAACAATATATTTTATTAATTATATTATTAATAAAAGTTTTATAAATTTTATATTATTATTTTTAAATGATATTTTTTATATTATTTTATAATTTTTAAATTAACGATTAAATTAAAAAAAATAAAAGCGGTTAAAAAATAAAAATGCTTAAAATTAAAAGCTTTTTTATAATATATTAAAATAATTTTCAACTTTTTTTTAAAAGGTTTTAAAATATAAAATTTAAATTTTATTTTTAAACATATGTTAAGTTTATATATTTATATAAATAAAGGTTTAAAAAATTGGCTAAAATTTATAAATTAAATAATTAAAAAAACCAAATTATTATATAATAATTAAAAAGTTTAAAAAGTATAACGAAATTATATTTAATATAATATAAAAGTTATTTAATTTTAAAAAGCTTTATATATTTATTATTATATTTAACTTTTTAATTATTTTAATTAATATTTATTTATAAATCATTTTATAATTTTATTTTTAAAATATCTTAATTATATTAGTTTAAAATTTAATAAATAAACTGTTACGATTTGGTGGCTTATAAGCTAGAAAAGAGACCTAACATAGGATGTAAGCAACACAAAAAAGGGCCAGTCGGATAAAGGGATTATCCGACCAGGGAGCCAAGGTTGCGTGACACCCCTCGCTACCCTCGCTACCCCTGGAAGCGCAGGGCGCCGCTACCTTTGTTACCTTCGAAGCTAAAGGCGCCGCTACTTTAAGGTTTTTCAACGTTAAAACGCTTTATAAAAAACTATAAGGTATATAAAAAGGACCATTTTCCTTTAATATATTAATTCTTTAACTACTAATTTAAGCTTATAATTATATTTTAAATATAATGAAGTAATTTTTATAAATTAAACCTTTTAAATTTAACGTTATTATTATTTTTAAATTAAAACTTTTTATTAACCTTTATATTAATAAGGTTTATAACATTTTAATAGTTTCTTAATTAATAACGATAAGTTTAATTAAATTAAAAAATTAATATAAGTAATATTTTTATAAACCAATCAATGAAAAAACCAATTAAATAACTTTATAATTTAGTATAATATTAATTTTTAACGCGATTTATTAAGTTATTAAATAAAACCTTTTAAACCGTATTAAAAAAAAAGTTTAATAAAAAATATAAAAAAATAAAATCTTTAAAAAAAGAAGTAATTTAATTAATATTTAAATTTGTTAATTTATTAATAACTTTTAAAAATTTTCCACTAATTAATGAAATATTTTAATGTATTAATAATATGGTTACTACCTTTAATATTTAAAAATTGCAAGTTTTAAATAATATATAAAAAGAAATCAACGATTTTAAAAATTAATTAAAAAAAGTTTCGATTAAAAAATATAAACCTAAAGCTTTTAAAAAATATAATGAAACTATTAATTTTAATAAATTTATCATTTAATTTTAAGCTTATTTTAAATTTTATAAAGACTTTTTTTTAAATAAAAATAATAAAGTTTTAATAATTAGAAAATTTCTTTTTAAAAAAGCCTTTAAATGATTTAAACCCTTTATATAAAACTATTTAAAATATAACAACTTTAATAATATAAAAAAGGAAACTTTTTATATATTTTTAAATTATAATAAATTTATAAAAAAATTTTATAAGATATATAACAATTTTAATAAAGTTTAAATTGTTGAATAAAAAATATTATAATTTAAATAAAACAAATTAGCATTTAATTATATTATTAAATTTAAGAAATATGCTATCTAAACAAATATTTTTATAAATGAATTGTTTGTTTTATTTTATAACAGATTAAAATAAAAAGTTAAAAACGAAATCTATAAAATAAATTATTTCAAAACTTTTAAAAATTATTGTAAATTTATTATTAAAATTAACAACTAACAATTTTAATATAAGCTTAAAAAAAAAAATCTTTAAATATTTTTTTATAAAAAAAAAGGAAAGGACTTTTAATAAAATATAACGTTTGGTATATATATTAAACTTATAAATATAAACCAAATCCGCGTTAGTAAAAAAGATATAAGCCGGGTAAAGTGTTATAATTATAAAAAAAAAAAACATTATAAAAGTTAATATAAAAGCTTTAAAAAGCAAATTAAAATTTTTAAAAGTAAGAAAAAAAATTTTGCCATTAAAATAAAGCCAGTTTTAAAAGTTAATATAATATAAACCGGCAAAAAAAAGCCTTAATAAGAGAAAAAAAAGATAAAATCGTTAAATTAATAAACCAATTTAACTTTAACCAATTTATTATTTTTAATGTTATAATAATATTAATACTTTAAAAGCTTATTTGATAATAAATTTAAAAAAAGGTTATATATAACCAATGGCTTTTAAATCATTAGAATTAAAAACTTTTTATATATAATAAAACATTTCAAAATTAAAGAAATAGGTTCGAATTAAAAAACTTACCTTTTATTTAAACTTTATTTATATTAAAGTTTATTAAACGTAAAACCAATTTAAATAAAAAAGGATGAATTTTTATTTTTGACATTTTAAAGCGAGTAAATTAATAAAACAAGCTTTTAAAAAAAAAAAGTTTTTAAAAAAAAAAAACCAAACCAATTAAAAGATATATAAATAAAGCAAGTCGATTGTTACAAGCCTTGTTAATATAAGGGTCAATAAGGGGTTTTGGTTTAAAAGTAACAATAGCGTTAAGTTTAAGAAGTCTGGTTCGTAAAAATTACTCCTTTATATTTAAAGAATGACTTATAAGCTTAAATTGGTAGCTACGAAGTTAATATAACAAAGAAAATGGCCCTCCTTATATATCCCGTAACTTTTGTAAAGCGCCCTGGCGCCGGGAGGCCCCAAAGTAGCGGCGCCTTTGGCTCCGGGGGTAGCGAGGGTAGCGGCGCCCTACGCTCCGGAGGTAACGAGGGTAGCGGCGCCCTGCGCTCCGGGGGTAGCGAGGGTAGCGGCGGGTGTCACGTGACCGTGACTGCCTAATTGGTCGGATAAACCTTTTGTCCGACTGGCCCTTTTGGCTGTGCTGGCCACATCCAGTGTTAGGTCTCTTTTCTAGCCTATAAGCCACCAAATCGTAATATCGATTAAAAGCTTTTATCATTTTAAATATATGAAGATTTTATAGATTTTTTATTATATTAACATTTACTTGCGTTATATACTTAATAAAATTAAGAACTTTTTTTAGTTATATAAAATCAACTATTTAAACATGATTTATTAATAAAAGGATATAGGAAAAATATAAATGAAGCCGAGGTAGGAAATTAACATTATCCGATTATATTTTAAAAGATTTAAAAATTGTGTTTAAAAACAAGTTAAATGGTTAAATTGCATTAATGTTAAATGTAAAATCCATGCGAAATTTAAAATGTTAAAATTCTAAACCTTTAAAAAGCATTATAAACTTAATAATCTTAAACTTGAAATTATAAGCAATAAAATCAAAACTATAAAGGAAAATTATAACGCTTTAATATAATAGTAAATTTATTTCTTTTAAAACATTGTTAAAGAATATAAATAAAAAATTAAAAAGCTTTATTAAATTATTTAAAAATTAAAAAATACATTTAATCGGTTTTATAAAAAGCTTTTTAAAAAATGAAAACAAGAATTAAATAACTTTTTATTTTTAAAAAACAAGGAAGGTAATTTATTAATAAATAATAAGTTTTATAAATATTTATTAAAAAAGGAAATATTTAAATAACTATAAAATAAAACGGATGAAAAATCCAAACAATAATTAACTTAAAATTAAAAATTAATTGCATCCATTTTTAATTAATAAATTAATATAACATTTTATATTGTAATAAAAAAGAAATCTATTTTATAAAAATGGTTAAAGGAAGATTATTTAATTATAATGGTGGATTTATATAAAAAAAAATTGTAAATTTTAATATATAAATTAATAATCATTTTAAAAACCTTTCATTTGATATTATAAAAATCGAGGATTAAATTATTTTTAAATTACTTTGGTTTAAAGTTAGCAACCTTTAAATCAATTAAACCACCGGCGTAATAAAATGAAAATTAATATAAATTTAAAAGAGAAAGCTAAATTTAATATTTAAAGCTTTTATAAGTTATAAAAAAATAGTATAAACCACGGTAATATTCGTTAATAAAAACAAGATTATTAAAGAAACTTTAAGTTTAAAATTTAATAAGATAAGTAAAGTATTTAAAAAATTTAAAGTAGAATTTTTAATAGTTTTTTACAAAGAAAAACCAATAGCTATAAACTTATTTAATTATATAATATATAATTATAAAATTCCATTAAAAAAAGGATGTTAATTTTATTTTAAACCAATATATGAGCTAAATTAGCAAATATAAAACACGTTAAATAAATGAATTAAAAAAAATCTGGCATGAGAATTTATATAAAAATTTAAATTATTAACAAGATATTTTATATTGATAGTATTAAAAAAAAACGCAAATAACATTTAAAAATTTAACGATGATAATAAGTTAACATTTTAAATAGTTAATAATTATTAATTATTAAACGAAATTATTATAAAAAACGGTTATGCGTTAACTTTATTTAAATATATGAAAAAATAAGCTAATAAAGCATGCTAATATATAATATTTAACATTATAAATAGAAATTATAATATCTAAATAATAAAAAAAAAAAAGTGAAAGATAGCATTTTAAATATATAACGAACATTATAAATATTTAATAATGCTTTAAAAGTTTATTAATGTTCCAGCTATTTTTTAATATATGATAATAACGATTTTATACAAATATATTAATATTTTCATTTTTATATTTATTAATAATATTTTTATATATTTTAACTTTTATAAGAAACATTTTAAATATAAATAATTAATTTTATAAAAGCTTAAAAAGTATAAAATCATTTTTAAATTTAAAAAATGTTAATAAAGAATGTAAAAGATTAATTTTTTTAGATTTATAATTACTTTTAGTAAAATTTAGATATAAAAAAAAAGTTAAAACAAGTATAGAAATAAAAATTTATTAATAATAATCTTTTATTTTAAAACGTGAAAAACGTTTAATAGTTTTATAGATTTTATAACTTTTTTTAAGGATTAATTAAAAATTTTATAAATATAGTTAAAATTATAATGGATATTATATAAAAAAAGCGGCAATCATTCGTTTAAACGATAGAAATTAAAAAATCCTTATAACTTTTAAAAAAAGTAATGACTATAAAATTAATTTATTAACTTTTTAAACTTAATATAAAGAAATAAATATATATAAATACGTTTAATTATATTTATAAAAAAACTTTAAAACAATATAAAAATAAAAAATAGCATTTAATAATTTATTATTTAAAGGCTTTTTAAAAGTTTAAAATATGTTATTTAATATATAATAAAAAACTACTCGTTATTATTTAAAAATTTAAACAATAAAAACCGTATATTAATAACATTTTAAACCCGATTATTGTTTTTTTTAATTATAATAATTTGCAAACTTTTATAACAAGCCGAGAATTATTTTTATATTAATAGCGTTGAAAAGAGTTTTTAAACGGATTTAATTTTAAGATTCATTATATTAAAAGAAAAAAAAAAACGCAAATAAACGCTTTTAACCGGCAAAAATAAAACCTAGAAAAAGTTAAAAAAAAATTAATAATTATACTTTTTAAAAAATAATAAAAAATATATTAAATTAAGCGGATTATTATTAATAAATAATGGAATTAAGAAATTTAAAACGTTTTAATTAATAAAGAAAAGGTAAATTTCTTAAAAAAGAAAACAATATACGCTTATAATGGGAAAAGATATATGCCACGATTAATATAAAAAGCATTCGTAAAAAAAGTATATAAAAATCCCTTATCCGAACATTTAAAAATTTTTAAAACCACTTGAAAAATTTAAAGGAACCATAACTTCTTTTAATTAAAAGCTATGGTTAAAGAAATAATTAAAAAAATAACTTATATAATAAAATAAAAGCAATTAGGTATAAACTTTATAGAAAATTTAAACCTATAAAAATTTTAAAATAAATATAAAATATCAAAATTTAAAACTTTATTATAAAATTACCTACATTAATAAACTTTATTAATAAAGTTAAATACGATAATATATAAATAATAATTAATAAACTTTCCAAATATAAAATCTTTCTTTTATTTAAAAAAATATACATGGCAAAAAATCTAACATTTCTATACTTATAATATTATATAATAGAATATAATTTACTTTAAAAAATCATCTCTAATAAAGATAAGTTTTTTACATTTAAATTTTAAATAACATTAATAAAAAAGCTTAAAACCAAATAAAAAATATTAACAATTATATATTTTTAAATAAATAATTAAATAAAAAGGCTAAACCAATTCGTTAAATAATATTTATAAATCTATATTAATTATAAATAAGATAACTAAATAAAATAGCTATCATTAGTCCAATTAATATATAATAATTTAAATAATAAAAACATAAATATTATATTTTATAAAATAGTTTATAAATTAAATAATAACAAACTTATAAACGAAATATTATTATTATAGGCATTATAATTATTAAACGTAGTATTAAAAACGAAAATTAAAATAAAAAAGATACAACATTTTTAAAAATCATTTTAAAAAGAACTATAATTTTTACAAAACCAAATAATAAAATAGTATAATTAAAAAAAAATTAAAGAACCAATTTTTATAAAAGAAAATAAGGTATATTTGCTTTATTAAAAATAACATTTAACGTTAAAAATTTTATAAATATAAATAAAATAATTAAGCGAAAAACTAGATTTTAAAAAATTTAAATCATTTGAAATTAAAAAGGTTATTTTAAATGTAAATTATTAATTAACATTGTTAAAAGGTATGCAAATATATTTAATCTTTTATATTTTTTTATTTAAACCAACATCATGAAATGTAAAAATCAACGATAAAGCAAAATTAAAAAAATAATTAATAAAATATAAAGTTAAAGAAATTTTAAACATTAAAATGATTGATTAATAACTACATTATTTAATTAAATAAAAAAATTACCCATTAACGAATAACATTTAAAAACCTAAAAAGCATTTAATAAATTATGTAAAAAAATAGGAAGATTTTGATTAAAAAAATCTAAACCGGCCAAGTTAACCGCCTTAAAAAAAACAAAAAAAACGTTCTAAAAAAATTTAAAAAATAACACGCCAATTTAAAAACGTTTAACTGTTTCCTTGGCCATTTAATTAATTTATACAGCTTTAAAAATATAACGCTTCTTTTTCTTTTTTTTTTTAACTCGTTTAAAGCATTTAAATCGGATAGACCTTACGATAACATTTTAAAACCTTGCGATTATAAATTTTTACATTAATAACAAACTTGTAAAATCTTTGCAATCGATTTATTTATTCTTATTTACAAAATAAGTAACGTATTTTTAACATTTCATTTCTTTTAAAATAATTTTTAATTTGTTAAATTAAGTTTTTTAAAAAAATTAATATTAATAATAAAACTTATATAAATTTTTTTTAATAAGATACATTAATTATACCGCTTTAAATAATTAAATATAATTATATATTTAAGATTTTTTTTTATATAATAAATGCAAAACATTATATTTATAACAATATTACATTGATTAATATAGTTAATAAAAGTAAGTTATTTAAAATAACAATTATGCTTTTTTTTATTTTCATTTAACTTAATCGAATTAGCGGTTCATTTTTTAAAACTAGCGATGTTAAATATAGCAAACCGATAAAGAAAAAAAAAAACAAAAAATAAGCCATACTTATATAAGTAAAACCACTTATTTACTTATTTTTAAAGATAAAGATTTTAAAAAGAGAGGATAATGTTACAATTTAATGGCTTATAAGCCAGAAAAAAGACTTAACATAGGATGTAGGCAATATAGAAAAACGCCAGTCGGATAAAGGGATTATCCAACCAGGGAGCCAAGGTCGCGTGACACCCCTCGCTACCTTCGCTACCCCCGAAAGCGCAAGGCGCCGCTACCCTCGCTACCCCCGAAGCTAAAAGCGCCGCTACCTTGGGGCCTCCCGGCGCCAGGGCGCTTTACAAAAAACTACGAGGTATATAAAAAGAACCATTTTCCTATAATATATTAATTCCTTAGCTATTAACTTAAGCTTATAGTTATACTTTAAATATAAAAAAGTAAATTTTACAAATCAAACTTTTTAAATTTAACACTATTATTACTTTTAAACCAAAACCTCTTATCGACCCTTATATTAACAAGGCTTGTAATATAAATTTTATAAACTATTAATAAAATTTATATTTAAATTTATAAAAATATATTTAAAAATTAAAAATTAAAATATTTCGTATTTAAGTAATATATTAACTTTTTAATTATATTAATACTTTTATTATAATAAAACATATATAATTTTAAAAATCATTAATAACTTATTTTTTTTATTTAAGTTTTACGTTTTTTTTTAAACATTTTATTTCATTATAAAGCCTTTTAAGCGTTTAAATTAGTTTTTTTATAGCAATTTAATTTATTACCTATTTATTTTAATAAATTAAAGTTATATATATTATTGTAATAAAATTTATATAATATTTATATATTTTATAAAATTGTTAAAAATATAGTTAAATTTAAAATAATAATAAAACTTATTATATATTTCATAATAATAATGTAAATATGAAAAAAAAAAATAATTATAAAGTTTTAATATTTTATTATTTTATAAAATTTATGATATAATGTTGTAAATAAAATAAATTAAAACCGTAAGTTTATTTTTTTTTAAATTTATTAAAAAAAATATATTATTAATTTAAAAAGTATATATAAACAAAGTAATTTATAATTTAATTTTAAATTATAAAAATTTAATTTCGTTTTAAAAAAACTATTTTAATTAAATAATCCCTTTAAATCTTTAAAATATTATATACGGTTAAAACTTCTAATACTTTTTAATAAAATAATTTTACATTATTAATTATTTTATTAATAAACGAAGATTTACCGCTTTTATTATAAAGCAAATAGTTTTTATTATTATACATTTAAACATTTGGCAATTTGAAAAGTAACTTTATAAATTATCGTTAAAATTTAAAACATATTAAAATATTTATAAGAAAATTTAAAACGAAAAAAGGCGGTTAAAAAGAGCTTTTTCATAAAAAAACCGAAATAATTAAATAAAGTAATAAGTTATAAATAATATTAAACGTTATTTATAAAGTTGCGATTTTTTCGTTATTATGTTTAAAAACGTTATATTTTTATAACGGTTAATATAAAAGGAACTTTTTAAAGCCTTTATTACTTTAAATAACGGTATTTTAAAAATTTATTATTAATAAAAATACGTTATAATAAATGCTACCGTTACATATTATTTTATTAAAAAAAAGCGAATTTTAAAATAATAAACCATGTAAGATTTATTATTTTTAAACATATTATTATATAATCCAAGCCGTTACTTTTTAAAAAATAACCCGATTTTTTAAATAATATTATTAATATTTATTAAAAATAAAAAAAAGCGGTTAAAACGATATTTTATATATATTAAAACTGCTTGGTTTTTAAAATATAATGATTTTTAACGCTTTTAACTTTTTTATAAATTTTATATATTAAACGATTTAATTAAAAAAAATAAAACATTTATATATTAAATTTATAAATTATTTTTAAAATATAAAATACATTTATAAAATTACGTTTTATAAATTTATAATATTATATTATAAATGATTATATTATTTATTTTTTTATATTAAGCATTTTTTAAATTTTAATATTATTATATAAATATGAAATTAATGCTATTTATATATTTTATATAATAATGAAAAATATTTTTTTATATAATTGATTTAAAATTTATTTATATTTTATTAATAAAAGATATAATATTTTAATAAATATAATTAATAATGTATAAATGTTTATTTTTATAACTTATTTTTAATTTTAAACTTTTATTATTAAATTTATTATTTGTTTTAATACAATTTTTTAATTTATTATTATTTTAATTAATATTTTTTAACTTATTATCGTTTATATATATTTATTAATTATAATTTATTACTTTTTTTTAATAATAAATTATATATAAATTTTTATATTTATTACTATTTTAATTAATAATAATATTTTTTAATTATAATTTATAACTTTTTTTAATAAATTTATAAATTTATTTTTTTTTATCTTTTATTTAATTTTAAAATACTATCATCAACATTTTATAATAATATATTTAATTAAAAATATATTATAATATATTATTATATATATATAATAAAAAAAGATAAAGGTTTTTTAAAAAAAAAAATATAAAAGTTTATATTATTACAAGCCTTATTAATATAAAAGTCGATAAAAAGGTTTTAATTTAAAAGTAATAATAACGTTAAATTTAAAAGGTTTAATTTATAAAAATTACTTTTTTATATTTAAAATATAATTATAAATTGAAGTTAATAATTAAAGAATTAATATAATAAAAGAAATGGTTTTTTTTATATATTTTATAACTTTTTATAAAACGTTTTAACGTTAAAAAGTTTTAAAGTAGCAACGCTTTTAGTTTTAAAAGTAGCGAAAATAGCGGCGCTTTACGCTTTAAAAGTAGCGAAAATAGCGGCGCTTTACGCTTTAAAAATAACGAAGGTAATAAAAGATATTACGTAACTTTAATTACTTAATCAGTTAAATAAACCCTTTATTCGATTAGCTTTTTTTAAATATACTAACCACGTTTTATATTAAATCTTTTTTTTAATTTATAAACCATTAAATTATAATCTATATAAACCTTATAATTTTTAATATATAAACGTTATAATATTAAAATATAATGAACCGTTATATAAATAAATATATGTCGTTAATATTAAAGTTTATTATAATATATATATAAATGGATTTTATTTTAATTTTTTTTAAAAAACCTTTTTTTAAATAAATGCTACTTTTTATAATTTTTTTTATCGTTTTTTATATTATAATATAATGAAAAAAATAAAAAAATATAAAGTATAACATGTTATTATATTAATATTTTTATTTACGCTTATGTTAATATTTATATATTTATAATAAAAATATAACGCAAATAAATTTCAAATAATGCTAGTATTATTTAAATTGTTTTTTTTATATTTAATAACTGCTTTTATGCTTTATTTAATTATAAATTAATTTAAAAATAACCGATTAAATTATAAAATAAAAACTTTTTAATGGCCAATTGGTTATTATTTTTTAATTTTATATTATATATGCTATTTTATAATTTAAAATATGATATATTATTATACGGATTTTTAAAAAATTAATTAAATAATAATTGCAATAAGTTTTATTATAAATAATATTTTAAAAAAGATCATTATTAAATTTAATTAAATCTGCTTTATTTTTAAAAATAACAATATAAGTTATTAAAAAACGTTTTTACATATATTTATTTTATTTTTAACTTTTTTAAACTTTTTTATTTAATTTTAATAACGTTACTTTGCTTGTTTTTATTATATTTAAAATCAACCTTTGCTTTTATTTAATTACGGCTTTAATAAAAGTTTTTTTAATTGTATTATTTATTATTTTTTAAATTATTAACGTGATTATATTTAAAATTCTTTTTTGCATTTTTAGTTTTAAAATTATTATAAAAGCGAGTTTTATCTTTTTAACTTTCGTTGTTTTATTATTAACAACCGTAATTATATTTTTAATACTTTCGCTATTTTAAAAAATCGAAATATTACAAATAAAAAACAAAGATTTAATATAATATATTAATATGGTATTTAATTTAATTATAATTATTTTAATGGTTTGAAATTGCTTTTTGCTTTAATTTATATTTTTATATTAATTATTTTTAACCGTTTTATTTATATAATTAAATATATTTTTAAATTAATAAGTTTTAATTTTATTTTATATAACTTTTTAATTCGTTTATTAATGGCATTTTTATAAATAAATTATAATAAATTATAAGCTAGTTATATTATTTTTCATTTAATCGTTACATTAATAAATAATATTAAAAATTTAATTAAAAGATATAAAAATTGTTAAAAATATATTAAAATTATATAAATTAAAAAAAGAAAATTTTAACTTACGTTATAAAATCGAAATAACATTTATCCGTTTTTCGATTATATTGTTTTTACTTAAAAAAATAACGAAACTTTTTAAAATTTTATTTTTAATTATTTATATTATTAAAAAAAAAGAAAATAAAACGAAAACAAGTTAAACCTTTTATTACGAAATTATAAATAAATTATTATATATAACAAACCTTTTTATTTTTATATAAATATAAAAGTTAATAAGTTTGTTAAATGTTTTTAATTTAAAAGTAATAATAAAATTTAATTAATTTAAATATTTTTTAAATTTATTAAGTGATTTTTATATTTATTTTATATTATTTATTTTATTAAAAGTGATAATTTAAAATGTTTAAAATTAATAAAATTTTAAAAAGTATTTATATATTTAAAATATATAATAACTAACTTTTTATTTATAATATTTGTTTTTTATATAATTTATTTTATTTGTTTAAATAAAAATAACCACGTTTAAAATTTAATTATAATTAAATCTTTATTAATTTATTTTATTTTAACTTTTTTTTTAAATAGCTTTTTAATTAGTTATAGTAATATATATGTAAACGAATTGCAATTATAATTTAAAAAATAATTATAAAATAATATCTTATTTTTATTATTTTTAATATTTACTTATTATTATTTCTTATTATTATTAATATTGCTTAATTATAATTTATAACTTTATATAATTATAATAACGATTTATAATTTATAAATAAACCATATATAAAATGAAAATTTATATTTATTAATATAATTTATAACTCGTTTATTTAATAAATTATATAAACCGTTATTATAAAATATATAACCTATTATTATATTTATATTTAATATATAATAAAAATAATATAATATATATAATTATATAAAAAGGTTTATTATAATTTTATATATAATTTATATAAATTATAAATCTTTATTATAAAGGTTATTAATTTTAATTATATAATATAAAAAATAATAATAAGTTTTATATTTTATATTTAATATATATATAAGTTATAATTTATTATTTAAAAAAATAATAAATTATTATTAATAAATATTAATAAAAGTAATATGTTATAAATTATTATTAAAAATAATAATAAGTTGAAAAAAGCCATATTAAAATAAGTAATAAATTAAATACGGTTTAAAGTTTTATTATTTATAATAAATTATATTTTATAAAAATTATTTTAAAAATAATTAATTACATTTATATATTAAATTATTATAAATTAACATTTAAAAAGCCATTTTAAAAATTTAAAATGAATATAATTAAAATTAATTACAATAAAACATTAAATAATTAAATATAATAAATGTTAAAAATATATAATATATTTAATAAATTAAATATATTTAAATATATTAATTATATTAAATATATTATAATAATTTTAATATTTAAAAAAAAAGAACGTATTTATATAAATTTTAACATTTTTTAAATATTTAATTATGTTTTTAACTTTTTAATTATATTAAAGTTATAAAAAAAACTTAAAACTTTTTTTATAAATAAATATTTTAATTTTAACTTTTATAAATATTATTTATTAAAATTAAAAAACCCATTTTAATTATATTTAAATTTTAAATATAAAGGTTTATAAAATGTTTAATATATATTAAAAATATATTTATCAAACTTAATATATAAATAATTGTTTTTTTAACATGCATATATAAACTTATTAATATAAATAATAAAAGCTTTAATAACTTTATTAATTAAGTTATATATATTATAAAATATATTTTTATTAACCTTTTAAATTTTTTTTTCATTGCTATATTAATCGCTATTATTTTTTGAAAATATTATATGTGTATTTTTTTTATATAAATAAATAAATTAAAAGAAATAATCGTAAAAAAATTGTAAAAATTGAAATAGCTTAGAATGTTATAGCTTGTGTTCGATTGAACAAGCTTTTATTTAAAATATAATAAAATATAGCGGATGATATTAAATTTAAAATTAAGTGAAAAAAAGGAATTTATATAACGATGGTTTGTTTAAATTTAATTATTATATTGTTTTTTTATTAAAAATATTTGTTTTAAATATTTATGCGTTATTTTAATAATTCTTTTTAAAATAAATCCGTTATTAATTAGCGTGCGTTTATTAATTTTATAATTTAAATGTTCCGTTTAATAATAAAATTATATCTTAATAAATATTTTATATTATTTATTAATTTAACTTTTTTAATATTTAAAGCTAATTAAATGAATATTTATTAAGGATTAATAATTTTTAATATAATATTAAAACGTTATTTAAAGCAATTATATATAAAATAAGTTATAAATTATTTAAATTATTTAATTTTAAAAGCACTATAATAAGTTAATATATTTTTAATAAAATTTAATAAAATATTAAAGGAATTTTATTAATAATAATTAAGGTATTAAATAACGGCTTAATTAATAATAACGGTAAGTTTGTTATATTTTAAATAAGTTTAAATTATATAATAAAATTTAATAATATTTATTTAATTGATATGCTTTTTAATAAATTAGTAATTAATATAAGGTAATAAATAATATTTAAAATAGGTTTAAAATTATAAAAAAAATAATAATAAAATATATAACATATAAAAGCTTTAATTTTATTTTTTATACGAATTTTATTAATAACTTTTTATAAACTTTATATAAGTTATTTAAAATTATTTATATTAAGTTTATAATTTAAAATATAATTATTAAATATAACCTTTTTTTTTAAAAATTAAAAAATGGAAATATTTTATATTTATAAAAAATATAATAAATAATTTATAAAAATAATATTGCAAAAGTTAAGATAGGTTTTTAAATAAAAAGTTTGAAAAAATATTATAATATCATTATAATTTTTTAATTTGGTTTTGTTATAAAAAATAGCAGCTTAAATTCTAAATAACATTAAAAATAAATAAATAAATTTATTATAAAAAAAAAAGAAATAAAGATATAAATAAAAACGTTTATAAGAAATGTAATTTCTTTTATAATATTTATTAATTTTATAAAATTTGCAACGTATTATTATATTAAGTTTAAATTAAAAATAAAATATATAAATTATAATTTATAATTTTATTACAAATATTTAATATTATTTTTTATTTATATTTATTAGCTATATAAAAATTTATAAAATAAGCAATAATAGTTTAAAAAAACAAAGAATTATATATAATTATAATATATATTATTATAATAAAAGATTTATTTTATATGCAATAAAATATTTGATATATTTTTTAAAGATTTACATTTATAAGTTAACCCATACCTATTTTAAAAATTATATAATAATATTTTATTAAATATAAACGGCTTTTTATTTTTTTATATAATCCGGACGTAGTTTATATTTTTAATAAAAAAATATAATTGCTTTTTATATTTTATTAAAAAAAAATGTTTAAATAATATTTTATTTTAAAAGTTAAAAGAAAGGGTTTAAAATATATATCGGTATATATTTTAACTTTTGTTTTTATAAATAAAAGCCTTAACCTGTTCTTATAGCTTTATAAATTCTATTATATCTATTTTATAAATGTTTATTTTTAAAATGTGGTTAAAAATAATAACATTTAAAAGATATTAAATATCTTGTTTTAGTTTTTTTTTTAAATAAAGCATTTTTAAAATCACGGTTATAATTTTTTATAAAACATTTTATTAACATTATTAAAGGTTTAATAAATAAATATAATATAAATATTTAGATATTTTAAATTGCTTTTATTAAAAATTAACTTTTAAAAAAAAGCTTTATTTTAAAAGCCATTATAAAATTACGTTTTTATTTAAAATAAATCATTATTAGATTTTTTATAATATTACATTTTCGTTTAATTTTAATAATTAAAACGTAACGTTTAAAATATAAATTTAATCATTTAATTTTTTTAAAAAAGGAAAATGTAAAGTTAATAAGGTTTATTTTTATAAGTATAATGCTAATAATTTTATTAATGTAATTGAATTAATTGGGTTTTTATTTATAATATATATATAATAAATATTTTTAAAATAATAAGTGATAAAATGTTATTATTTATATAAAAAGGATTAATATTTATATAAATATTTATAAATATTTTTTAAATATATTAAGCATTGGTTTTTTTTAGATTTTAACCTTTTTATAAATAACCATTTTTTTATATCCTTTCATTTACATTTAAATAATTAAAAATTTTATTTTTTAATTTTATTTTAAAATGTTTTTTTATTAAATATATTTAATATTATTTATAAAAAAGAAGAGTAAAGATTTAAATAATTTAACATTTAAAAGTTTTTATTTAATATTTTTAATAAAGTAATAAGTTTAAAAAGTTAATTATTTTAATTTTTATATAAAAGTTTATTCGTTTATTAAAAAGCGTTTAAATTATTTAAATATAACGCTTATTTTTTAAAATAATAATAATAATAACTTTAAAAACATGTAAAAATAAAATTTAAATCTTATATATAAAAAAAATTGTTTTTTATTTAATTTATATTATTAAGTTTATATTAAATAAAAATATTTTTGTATAAATTAATATATTATTACTTTAAATAAGCGATATAATTTTAAAGTGAAAAATAAATTAAAATAAACGTTAAAGTTTAATTAATTTATCTTATAAATATTTATTTTTTTTATTTATTATTAAATTTTAAATCATTTTAAATTCTTTTATTTGCTTATTAAATATAATATTTTCTTTTTTAAAATTTAAAATATAAATAATGTTAAAAAAAAACGAATCCTTTTTATAATAATATAAAGGCTTTTTAAAATGTTTAATATTTATAATTATATAAATTAAAGGTTATTATAATTTATAAATTATAAAAAACGTTTATTTATAATCGAATTAACACGGCTTTTTTATAAAAGATAATTTAATTAAATATTACGTTAATATATATTATTTAATAAAAATTGTTAAGTTTTATTTTTATAGAAATGCGATTTTTTTTATAAAAAAATGATTTGAATTAATTAAATAATAAAAAAAAGTTTTAATAAAAGCCGTTTTTAAAAAGAAAAAGCGGTTTAAAAATTAAAGAATATATATTAATTTCTTTAACTTTTAAAAACTTATTATATAATATTTATTTCTTTTTTATTTATTTCTTTTTTATTAAATATTTAACGTTTAAAAAATATATATACCCTTTTAATTTTAAAATAAGATTAAATAATAATTATAAATAAAATTTTATAAAATAAAGTTTAAAAATAAAAACATTTGTTATAAATTTTTATATCTATATTAAATATAAATTAAAATAAATATTTTAATTTAAAAGTAATAATAACTTATAAAAATTAAAAATAAAATAATATATTTATAAAAAAGGTTTAAAATCTTTTTTTTATAATTTAATATAATTGAAAATATAAATTTAATTTAATAATTAAAAAGTTGAAAAAATAATTAAATATATAAAAGATTTTATAATTTATATAAATGTTTTTTTTCTTTTAAATGTTTAAATTTATTATAATTTTGTTACGATCTTGTTTATTATTTTTATTAGTTTGATTTTATAGGTCGGATATATACTTTAAGGTTTTTAGTTTAAAAAGTAATAATAGTTTAGGGTTAATGATTTTAATTGTAAAAAAGATTTTAAAGGTATTTTATTTTTAAGTGTAGTTTAAATATTAAAAAGGTTTAAATATTTAAATTGATAGCTAGAAAATAAGTGATTAGATATAATAAAAAATCCATCCTTATATATTTATTTTTAATACTTAAATTTCTTATTTGTTAGCTAAGTTAAGTTTAATTGATTTAAATTTATATCAATTTAATAAGGTTATAACCGATTTAGTTAAATTGGCTTTAATTAAATGTTAAATATTTTGATTTAGTTACGTGACCTTTAGATCATTTAAAATTCTAACAGGGTTGTAATTTAAGCTGTAATATTATTCCCTTTTTTTTAAAATCTTTATCCCAAAGATAAATAGGTTAGTTTTTTCCCTTTTCGTGTTGGTTTTTTTTTTTAATATCTTTGCTAATTGTTGCCATGTTAGGTAAAGTTGGAAAATTAATTAGCGATTTTTATCGCATTAAAAAAGCTTTAAAAAATAAAGCTGCTTTTTTTAAATTAGTTTCGAAAAAGGGTTTTTCTTAAATGCCTTGTTTTTATTGTAAGGATTATAACGTTTCTTACGTCGCTTTTGAAAACTTAAATCGTTGTTGGAAGTGTGTTCGTTTAGGTTGCGCTTATTGCAATGTGTACGGTTTTTTGCAAGCTGGTGTGGCAGATATCGCGAAAAAATTTCATTCTTTTAAGGATGAATTAAAGGCTGCCGAAAAGGCAGCGGAGGTTGCTAAAGCCAAGGCTAGGCGGATTAAAAAGCAGGCCGTTAGTTATGTTAAAAGATTGTGTAAGCAGTGAAAATTCTGGGCTGGAAAGGTGAAGCGTATGATAGATTGGGATGTTTAATCCATGGAAGAGCTTAAGCGTTTGGAGCGTAAAGAGGAACAGGCTTGTTAGCAAAAAGCTGGTCCCTTTAATATTTCCATGGCCTTTTCTTTTTTTTCTTAAGCTGGTTTGGATCCGAACGTGAACCCTTTGGCAATCTTGACCAATCTGGATTTTAACGGTAAAATGCTTTAAGCATCTTTTTTATATTTTGAAAATGTTTAATAGGCTTTTATATATTATTTTTATATGGGTATTGTTTTCATTTGATAAGATATTTGATTTGTCCTTTATTTAATTTTAAGTTTAGTATGGTTTTAATTTTATATTTTTTTAAGTTTTTTTTTAATTTAACGTTTTTGATAAGTTTAACGTTTTTAGGTGTAGGTTTTAACATTATTATATGGAAGATTTTGGTACGAATTTTTATTATTACCGGGACTGTTAGTTGGTAATTGGTTTTAAATAGAACTTTTTTTATAAGAAAGGGTTTTAATTTCTTAAAATCCAATTTTTCGCTAGGCCTTTTTATATAAATTTGTGATATTTTAAGCGTTAAATTTTACTTATTTTGGAGTAAATAAACCTTATCTTTTTTTTAAAAAATTGATCCCTTAATCCTTTTTTTATTATAATATTTTACTATTTTATTTTAAATAAATTATAATTGTTTTTAAAGTGTAAATTATAATGTTTAAATTTTTATAGTAAAAACCTCTATTTTTAAAGCCGGTGTTTGCATTTTTAACGCGTTTTTATTAGTTAGTTTTTATTATTTAATATATATATTATATTTATATAACATAATATGTAATAATACTTTTATATCTTTATTAACTATCATATTATAAACGCTTCAAGCCAAGGATAGTAATTTTACTTAATTGTTTTATTATTTATTAATATAGCTTTTTAAATATTATTTAAATATTTAATTAAATCTTTTTATTTGTTTATCCGTTTATAAATAAGCCATAGTAAAAAGCTTTTACTTGTTTTTAATCTTTTTTATAAATGTTTACTAATAATGTGATATAAAAATAGGGTTTTTATTTAATATCATTTATTTAAAGATTTTATATTTGTTAATGATTTTTTTAATAAATATATGCGTGAATTATTTTAAAATGCAATCCTTTTTATATAATATGAAATATTTATACTTGATAAGCTTATTAATAATTATCTAGATTAAGTTATAATATGTTCTTATAACTAAGTTTTTTAACTTTGATAATTTTATAATAAAATCCCATATTATAATATTAAAAGGTTTGCTTGATATTTTAATAAATTAAAGGAGTTTATATGATTTATATTTAACTTTTTTAACTTGGTTATATATGTTATATTCTTTAGTTACTTTAATAATTATTACTTTAAGTTTTAAAAAATTATAAGTTTTTTACATTTTTAACCTTGTTTTAAAGATTCTTTGGTATTTATATAAAAAGTGTTTATAAAATTCTTTAATAAATTTTCTTCAGATATTTTTTAATATATAAACCTTGCTTTTATATATTAATGTTTTTTAAAATGTTTTTTATATTATAAATAAGTCTTTTTTTTATTAATTATATTCCTTTTAAAATTTTTTAATTTAATTATCCTTATTAATTTATATATATGTTAAAATGATTATTTCATTTAATTACTATTTTAACATTTAGATGTTTCGTTTTTCAACTTTAATTTTATAGTCTTTTCTTTTATTAAAAAGATCGGCTTAAATATTTTTCTTTTTTTTGATATGATAGATTTTAAAGTTAAATTAAGATAAAAATATTATTTATCTTTCATATCTTTAATTAAATTTCTAAATGGTTATAAACTATATAAGGTTTTTGGTTTTATTAAACCATGGTTCCCATTCTTTAAATATTTAAATGATTATTAATAACTCCTTATTATAAATTTTATATTTAAGTTTTACATTATATAATGCTTTTAAATAATACGTAATTGGATATCATTTTCCGTTTGATTTTTATTATTTTAAAATTGCTTTAATTGCAAAATCTAAAGCGTTTATTTTAAGTTATTTGGTTTTTATATAATTTAAAAGCTTTATAATTAAGTCTTTTATAATTATGTTTTTTAAATATTAAAAAGCTATTTTAGCTTTATTATTAAATTTCTAGGTACCATCTTTTTATTAAGCTTGATAAATTAGTTTTATTAATGGTTTGGCAATGTTTTTAAAATTTGCAATTAATCTTTAAATATAATTTATAAAGCCATGAAATGCTTATATTTCTATGACATTTTTTGATTTTAACTAATTTTTAACTGTTATTATCTTACCTTTTTAAATGCATATCTTTTTAAAGGTAATAATAAAGTTTAAATAATCTAGCTTTTTAACATGCCATTTATTTTTAGTTAAATAGATTAACAAGTTAACTTTTTAAAATGTTTCTAATATTAAAATAACATGTTTTTAATAATCTTCTTTATTTTTAAAATATATAAATATATTGTTAAGGTAGATAAATATAAAGATATTTAGGTATTTTTTAAAAAACCGTTATAATTATATGTTAAAATAACGCTAAGGCGTTAGTAAGTTTAAAAGACATTATTTTATATTTGTAATGTTTATATATTATTCTAAATGTTATATATTGCTCATGTTTTTAAGCCATTTAAATCATATAATAGCCATTTTTAAGGTTTAACGCTATGAAAATCTTGACTTTATTAATTTAACCTTTTATAAGCTTTATTAATAATAAAGCGTGGTTATTCTTTTTAATGATATTATTTAAATGGCGGTAGTCGATGATTTTATATTATATTTTCTTGCTATTTTTATTGATTTTTTGCTTTTTATTTTTATCGACTTTAAATATTATTACTATAAGATATCTAAATATTAATTTCGATTTTTAAATGTATCTTTCTTTAAAATCCTTTTAAATTCTTTTTTATAATGTTTTTAACTTTTTTTTATTTATAAGGTATATTAGAAATAATTTTAGAAATTATCCTTTTTTAAAGTTTATTTAATGGTTTTATTAGTTGTATTTTAATAATTTTTCTTTTATTCGATCTTTAAATAATTTATAAAATTATAAATATTCGTATGATATTTTATATAATGGATTATTAATGTTTAATTTTTTAAATATATAAGCAATGTGCTTTTCGTTTTACTTTTTTAAGTTGCTTACGTTTTTTTTTTTGGAAGCTTTAAAGGCTAACTCTTTTATTTAATTTTATTGGAAATAACTTATTTTTTAATGTATGTTTAAATGGCTTGATTTAAGCTAATTGATTCTTAATATTATGTTATAATTATTAATATTTGCAATGTTAAAAATGATCGTTTTAAAATGGTTTTAAATTTTTATTAAAAAAGGTATGATTTTTTTTAATATCTTACCATTTTAATAAGTAAACTTGCTTTCGTTTACCGTTACTAGTTTATATAAGTTTTCTTTATAAACTTATTTTATTTTATTTTATTATATTATTTATACTAAAATATAACTTTATTAAACTTTTAAATTAATTATTATTTTATATATTTTTCCTTTATACCGGATGGGTATTACTAAAATGTTATTTAATCCTATTTAAATTTTATATAAAGTCTTAACTTTATTGATCTTTTAATGCCTTACTTTTAAAGATCTTTTTTATTTTTTAAATAAAACTTTTAATACTTGATTTTATTTCTATTCTGTTATTAAATTCTAATAGATGCTTCTTTATAACTAGAGTTTAAATTAATTTTATTTTAATAAGCTTTTTTTAGCGTTTTAAAAGTTTTTCTTTAATTATTATTTCTCCATTTCTTTACCTTTAAAAAGGTGTAAATTAAATAGTAATCTTTAAAACAATCCTTTTAATAAAATTTAATATAAAACTTATTAAAAGGTCTTTTTCTTATAATAAACTTTGCATATTAGTTTTATAATTTTATAAAAATCTTTTACTTTTTTTCTTTATATGGTTATTTGCAAAGAAGTTTAATTTCCTTATAAAATGCTAAATATATGCCGTATTTTTTATAGTTAATAACTGGGAAGAACTTTATTTCTTTATATTTAATTAAGTAATAGTTTGGCCAATATCCTTGATTATTAAAGTTGCTTTTTACATGAAATCTTTAAAGTTTTTCATATTAAACCTTAATTTAAATAATTTACTTTTCCATATCCTCTTATATAAAAATATTTTTAATGTCGTTAAAATAAAGGCTTTTTAATTTATCTTATATTTCTTTTAAACTTACTCTTATATTTAAAAGGTTATATAAGTTATATGGTATTAAATTGTAACATATATATCTTTGGGATATTATTGTTTTACTACGTTTTAATTTTAAATGAAGGTAGCAAGCTTTAAAAAATTCTAACCATCGTGGTTTTATTTTGCAAATACATTTATTTGCTTTAATGTTGCTATTTGATTTTAAGCCTTTTAAAAACCACGAATTATTAATTTTAACGTTTATATATATTTAATAAAAATCATTTATATAATATCTTTAATATTTATAATTATACTTATCTTGTTAATGTTTTTTATAATTTTTATTTTAATATTTATTTTAATGAAATTATTAATGGTTATTTTTTTATTATTTTTTTTAGATAAGATTAAACTAATGTTGGCTTTTAATTAAGATATTTTTAGCTTTTTTAGCTTTTTAATATTTAAAATATTTAAAACTAAAAAGTTCTTCCTTTTCTTTATAATATTTATAAATTTTAAATTATTCTTTTATTATTAAAAAATTATTATTATAATATTTAATTTTATGTTTTAAGCATTTTATTAGGCTGCTTTTATAGCATTTATAATTGTTTATAATTATCATTAAAAATTAGAAATGTTTAAAATAATATTTGCAAGCGTGTATTGTTTTTTTTTGTAAATAAAACACTTATTAACTTTAGGGTTTTTGTTATCCTTTATTAAACTGGTGGCTATTATAAAAATGTTATTAATCTTTTTTTTTTTAACTTTAATTTAAAACGTTTATTTTTATTTAAGTTGCAATATTTTTTTTTATCGAAATTGTTATTTTTTAAAGCTTTAACATTTACTTTTAAAATATCTTATTTTATTATAATTAAAATATTTAATCTTGGATTTATTAATTGGTTATTTTTGTTATTGTTTTTAAATGTTATTTAGTTTAATGGAATTTAAATATATGTTTATACCTTTATGTTATTTGTTTTATTATTATCCGTTTTTAAGGTTATTGTTTTAATTAAATTAAGGCCTTTCGTTTTTAAGGTTTTCTTTTTTTTTTTTAAAATATCTTTTAAAATTTTTATTGTTAATGGTAATGGCCTTTTTTATTAAAGTATTAAATTGCTTAAAGTTTCGATCCTTATAGATTTTCTTATTATAAAGTTCATTTTTAACATGCTTTTTTAATTTTTTATAAAAGGGATAGAAAAAGCTTTTAATAAGTAGGCCTAATTTAATGGCTAATTTTTTAAATTTAATAACGTAATTAAAGGTTAATTTGTTTTATTAAAGGTGATATAATTTGATTTTAACTTTTTATTTACGAATAAGGTTGTTAAATATAAGTTAAATCCTTTTTTTAAAATGGTTGAAATCTTTAAAAATATATTTAATAATGTTTAATATGTTTACTGGTTTTTTTTTAAGTCGGTTTTTAAGGATGGGTTTAAATCATTTAAAAGCTGGTTTTATAAGTAGTTATAAAACTATTAAGACCTTTTATTATTTGTTTTTAATTAAGCCTTTATAAAATTTAAAATGGATACGTATTTAAATGAAAAATGCATTTAAGTCTTTTTTTTTATTATATTTATTAAAGGTAATAAGTTTAAAGCCTTTGGTTTGAAAAAATGTTATATTTTTAATATTTTATAAGTTTAATAAGTTTTTAAAAAGTTGTGCGAGTTTAATCTTTTCTTTTTTTTTAAATTTTTCTTTTAATGATAATGATTTTTATTTTATAAATGATATTATTTACTTTAATTTATTAGTCCTTTCTTTAAAGGTTTTTGTAATTTTAAACGTTAAAGCTTTTGTTATTATTTTGGTAGGTGTTATAGTTATTGTTTTTTATATGAGTTTTTTAATTTTTAAAGATGGTTTTAAAGGTTTAAGTGCTTTGGTTATAGCGACTTGTGATTTGGTTATTAATGAATTTTACGTTGGGGCTATTAACGCGGTTATTAGGTTTAATTTCGATGTTATTAAAACGTTCGTTTGTTTCGTTATTTTTTTTAATGGCATGCTTTAAAGGTTTTTAAAAATTGTTTATAAATAAGTTCTTTTTTTCTTATATTAATATTAGGTATTAATTAAATGAGTTATTAAAATGTTACGATTTTGCTTATTACTTTTATTAGTTTAATTTTATAGGTTGGATATATATTTTAAAGTTTTTAATTTAAAAGGTAATAATAATTTAAAGTTAATAATTTTAATTATAAAAAAAATTTTAAAAGTATTTTATTTTTAAATGTAATTTAAATATTAGAAAAGCTTAAATATTTAAATTAATAATTGGAAAATAAGTGATTAAATATAATAAGAAATCCATTTTTATATATTTATTTTTAATATTTAAATTTCTTATTTATTAGTTAAATTAGGTTTAATTAATTTAAATTTATACCAATTTAATAAGGTTATAACTAATTTAATTAAATTGGTTTTAATTAAATGCCAAGTATTTTAATTTAATCACGTGACCTTCGGATCATTTAAAATTTTAACAAGGTTATAATTTAAGCCGTAATAAATTTAATTAATTTAATTAATTTAATTATATGGTTAAATTATTTAAATTATTTAAATTATTTAAATTATATATATATTACGGTTTAACTATAATTGGTTTATATGGTTTCTTTTTTTAAGTTTTATTGGCTGGTTTATAATAAACATTTATTATTAATATTTTATATTTTTCAATAGGTTCTTTTATATAATAGGATTTTAATTAATAAAATAGTATAATCTTTAAATGAAACCTATTATAACTATTTATCTAGGTATCTTAACTTTTAAACAAACATTTAAATTCGCTTTACTTCTTATTGTAGAGGGATGCTCTCCGCCCAACACCCGCTCTTTCAGCTCCAGTGTCTGTCGATGCATCTGCTCCGCCTCTTCGTACTTCCCCTGGCTATCAAGAACAAGTGCGATGTTATTCATGCTGGTAATTGTGGAGCGGTTCTCTCTGCCCAGCACTCGCTCCCTTAGCTCCAGCGTCTGTCGATACATCTGTTCCGCCTCGCTGTACTTACCAAGCTGAGAGTAACTCTCCGCCACATTGAAAAGAAGATCAGTCTCTTTATTAGCAAACTTATCTCGAAGATGTAATACCGCCTGTCCGTGTGGGAGGTATCTCATCCAAATATCCCGGTTCTCATGCTTAGGAAATGGATACTCGTCGGTAAGGTGCTGAATCACATTCATCGCCCATTCTTCCCATTATCCTCTTTCTTGTAGCCAATTGCGCATGGCTAGCCGAACGAGCCGGTGGATAATCGCAAGAAACATGGCTAAACGAGATTAACCAGGTCGTAGCTATTGGGTTACTTATGTTTTCGTATCGATTACGGTCTTCGAAGTCCTGGCTGAGAAGCCTAACCATCGTTTTATCGCTTGACTGGCAATGCTGAAGATGTTTCGACGCCGATATGTCCGTTCTAGGATTCCGCGTTGTGAAAAGGCTGGAGCCGTTACGACTGAATGGGAGATGGTCCGAAAGCGTTGCATCAGCAAATAACTTTAGATCATCGGCATTATCGACGATCATGAGCCAGCTGCCGGCGCTCTTGTGACTAAGGGCAGCCTTAACGAGCATCTTGACGTCTGTCTTGCCATCTTTAATTCCCTTTACCCCAAGCTGGCGACCGATGTCACGATAGGCATTTTCAAAACCGGTGGCATCAACGGCAGGAACCCAGAAGATAGAGCAGTCGGGATGTTTGTCACGGACGCAATAGGCGGCCTCGAGGGCAATCTGGGTCTTGCTGATGCCTCCGAGGCCCTTGAGGGCGGTCCGCTGGCAGTCGTCCCTTTTGGTGCTTTGGGGATTTGTTCGAAGAGCTCCTAAAGGACGGATTCCCGTCCGATGAAGTTCTCATTACGCCCGAACGGGACTATAAATTGAGATATCTTTGCGTTTATGCCATTGTAAGAATGCCACGTTACGAAAATGAACGGGAGTAAAATGATTTTACCTTTTTCTCGGCGCTTTAGGGTGTTTGGTGCCTCCTTTAATATGGATTGGATGGCTTCTTTGATCTGTATGAAATCAGGGCAATTGTTTCTCTCAAACTTGTTCATTATTACATGAGCTTTCCCGAGACTCTAACGATCAAAGCCATGGAGACAGGCCGAAGACTGGTTAACGAGCTGCAGATATTAGAATATAAATTTCGTAGCGCGGTGGTTTGGAATCTTACTATGGAACCGCGTAACCACTTATTCGGAATCTATATCCAAAGAATCTTTTTTGTAGTTTTGGTTTTCTTTATCTCGAAGAAACACCAAATAGGTAATCGGATGGCATTGTCGTTGGCGATTTCGGCAAACTTCTGGACCTGCTTGCGAATAAAAGCATGGCGCGTCTCGAGGCGCGCCTCGAGATCCTTAATTAATTGACCTGACACGTCCTTGCCCATGATCCCCTTAACAACTACAAGCCACAACGCGGGACGAGCCGCGTCCGTTCCAAAGAATGGAGTGGCTAAGAAGACGATGCCAATAATAGCCCGAAGTATGTGGCGGTATTGACTACCCTCCTGGGCTGCCCAATAGATGGCCTACCGAGATTAGCTATGGCCTCGTGCATTCGCAACATAACGACATAGCTTACCTCGGCTAAGACAAGTTCGCCAAAACAAGACGCGATGAAGATGATGGGTCTACCGGAGGTGCCGTGTTCTGCCGCCATAAGGCCGAGGAGATTGTCGACGTGGCCCAATAACGTTTGGACGGGGGCGTCGTTGAAAACCTTTGCGTTCCAGTTATATGTGTATATGCGGGCACTTGAGATGACAGCTGGCAGCATGTCGCCATCCTGTAGCTAGTTCCCAGTTCGGCTCCCGTCTTTTGTATTGAAAACCCATATTCGCGGCGATTCGGTATCTAGGCCATGGATTGCGATGATGCTGCTGTGATAATCGCGGTTAGCGGGACTTGTCTTCGGTAGTAGGAAACGTACTCAACGGTGGTGTTATCGGTAAGGTCTTCGGCAGGTGCGACTTTCCTAAGTCCTAAGCGCGATTGAGTTTCTGTTAGCGGATGGCGATCATGAGTGTATTGCTGGCGCTAGTGGGTGAATACAGGGGGGGGGAATACCATTCGGTCCCATCGCGGGAGATTCCACAGGCGACGGTGCCGTGTAAAGTTCGGTTCGTGCTGGTAAATTAACAGACCGCGGAGAAACCGGGCTTACAGAAGACCAGGAAGCCAAAATCGCGGGGCTGAAGCGTACCAGAATCGGGGGCAAGCCGGTACACAAAGCCTGGATAATCCACTCTGTATCCAAGGTCGTGATGAAGTTCCTGGCACAGATCCGGGGCATGATTTGGCGCGTATAGAAATGATGGCGAGGCTAGAGAAATTTGGGGGCACATCCGATGCTATTACTGGCTAGTTGACCGATTGGGCGTTGGCCAGCCTTGGAATGCACATTGCGGCTGAAGAGGGGTAAAGACTGCTACAGTACAGGAGGACGTGTAGACACGTTTTGCAAATCCTTTTCCTCGAACTATCTTGTCTTAAATAATATGCGTTACGATTATTAGAATAGTCCATGAGATTAACAAATATCTTCGAGCAGGGCCGAGCACCGTTACTGGTACTCCAATGCCTCTTTCCCACGAGTCAACCTCAACTGTTCAACGCGTGGAAGCTTCCCATTTTCAACCAACAGGTCTAATGCCGCCTTATCCTTCCACTGGTTGTAGCACTCTAAGTACTCATCGGCCAGGAACTCTGCGATCGCATCGGCCGCGTCGTCGGCTCGGCGAACGTACGTTTCTTTATCCAGCGCCCCGGTCCATCTTTCCATCCCTGGCGGGAAGAAACCAGCGTATTCCCAATCGATCAGAGCTTTAACATGCAGGGTGTGAGGGTCTACAAGGATATTCTGAGCTGCGAGATCGCCGTGCTGGAACTGGTACTTCGGCTCTTTCAACGGATGGGTCTTCCAGGGACCTTTCCCCTTCCACGGGGGATGAGAATCGGTTAGCCACGACGGGGGCATAACAAAACCAAGAATACCTCTTTCTTGAGACTTGAGGCTCGCAAGTTGGGGCAGAACAGTGTCTTGTATAAACTCCAAGGCGTTCGAATAGGATTGGTGTACGCACGTTGTGCATGGTTTCTCGTCTGCGTGCTCTTGCCCCTCTGGCATCTGGCAGCCCATACCGAGCAGATCATTTAAAGGAAAGCCGTTGATACGCTCAGTGATTAGGTATCGTCTACCGTCCGGATGAGTTCCATGATCGATTAGTCGCGGTACAGGAATAGTCGTCTTCTGGGACACTAGCTGGAGGGCATTGACCTCGTTGGTGATACGCTCGTGGTTCCTGCCGAGCACCGTCGACGATTATTAGTACTGCGCGTGAGGAGAAAGATGGCTGGGTTCAGGCTCTTCCCTGTTGCTTGTGATAGCCGGATGAAATCGGATGATGAAACTTACCACGCTCTAAACCACTCAAGCTTAGAGCCGTCAAGCCTCGTGACAGTTTGGGGGAGACGCGAGGTTTTCTTGAACGTCGTAGCTGTAAACTCGTATGTCATATCATTCGATTCGAAGTCCTCGCTCTCCGCGCCAGAAGTAAACGTATCAGGTGAGGTTGGGTTTAAGGCCAGGGTCGTATCATCTAATGCTCCTTGGTCTGAGTGTATTTTGTGAAGGAATCAGCAAGCCTAGTCTGGGAAACACAATGTGCGTACGCATACATAAAAAGAAAATAAGAAAAACCACTTACTCTCCTGCATAATCATATTCCTTAGACAGATGCAATGGAGATTTAACTAGTGCTGGATATAGAATGGGGGGGAAGAAGGAATGAGCTAGGGGAAAGAGTAGAGAAATTACCCAGGTTAACAGCATTGTTCGTTTTATAAGCTATTGCATACACGTTACAAGGGTAATATTATGCAGAAATAAAGAGATTGACTATATATATTTTTACGTGGCCATTTACCGCCAAAGAAAGGAAAAAGCTTAGGCACTATATTACTTGCTCATAACATTATATAACATATAGACTTTGCAATATTCAAAGGCTCGAAGTTCACCAAATATAATAATTTAACATTAGAAAAAAAAACTAGGTTTCGGTAAAAGGTGCGTTTTACCCCACCATCCCCACCACTCCCCCATGTTTACTTATCATGTTTACGTGGCTTGCGGACTCCTTAGATAGCACTTAGCGTGTCCACCAATAGTATTGGTTTTTTACAGGGCATCTCATACATGTTGGCACACCTTAGCAGTCCCAGCTAGATCTGCGGGTTATGTTTGGTGCCGTCGCCGCAACCAGGAGCATTGCACGTCTCCTGTGGGTTCGCACCGCAAGAGAGGCAAGACGTGACGCTTTGTGACACAGTAGCTTGACAGTGAAAGCAATTCACCGTGCGGGGCATTTCTGAGGCCTAAGAGTACTCGTTACTTGACTGGTTAGGCTGGCGTAGGTGTACAGAGGAGGGGCTTACGAATGATATCGTGTCTCTAAAAACAATTGCAAAATCGGAATCGTAGGACTATGGTGGAGAGTACGTTTGGATGTTGCTTGTCAGGTTTGGAGACAGAGGCGAGAGACCGATGGGATATATATATCCGTAAATACATACATATATACCCGGAGCCGCATTTTTTTTGCCTTCCCCTACAGTCCTATTTGACGGCAATGTATGTAGGGGATCGAGACAGCAGACCTCGTACCGCACCTAGCAAAGACCAACTAGCCATCACAGCAGGGATAATGCTCGACTAGACATAGTCGTATGCGGCGGCAGTGTAGCACATAACTTTGAGTCCGATCAATCCAATGCGTTCAACACAACATTTCTCAAGCAATCTATTCCTTAGCTCAAGGTCTTAGACATCAAGCCATCGTCTCCCATACTAGCCCTGCCGTTTAACTGCAATGTCATATCGGGCTTTTGCCCGTATCCCCTACTTGCCCTGCTCGAGCCTAGCATAACCAGACCGCTAACGCCACATAGGCGACAGGCTTATATGAGCCTATGACCTATCGTTCTATCACCTTCAACCTTCGAATAACGTGCCTTCTATCTTAACCTACCGGAACCGGCAAAGGGGGTAGGCCGGCATGGAGGCAAGTCAGCTTTATACCAACAAGGCCAGTTTTAACCTTGGATCGGAGCAGATATACTATCTTCTTTGACCTTTGCCCGCTTTCATCATAGCATTATAATCTTGCAGATATTACAGCAAATCCTCTTTAAAGTCCTTGCACCATACTCTTCCGCGGGTTTAATAAGTGCGTTATGCTTCCACACATGCCTCCCTATCATCGAAGATGAATCATTGCAGGGTGTTAATTAGGTTATGTACAGGCCGCTAATGTACCTTTGGAACGGGCACCTCCTAATTTTCAATGTACAACAACTTGCCGTACCAATAGGAGGCACCCGCGAAATGGATAGTGCCCCCCATCCTACCTTGAAGACTCTGGCACATGTACCACATTCAACGTCGCAGCTCGTGATCAAGAATACCGGCGCAATGTGGTAGAGGTTGAGAGAAGATAGACCATATGCCTACAGACAAGCAAGGTGAAAAAGTCTAACCGGCTGCATGGTCGGGCATTAGGCTTGATCATTAGGACATTTAAACCCCCATCCCCTGACCCGACCCCAACCCACGGCAGCATTAGCCGCCGCTCCAGGCGCTTCGGTCCGTCCTGATATGCTTGCTTGCGTTAAAAGGGGTGATGTGGGCTTGTCTATTTAATACTTTGGTATTTTTATATAATGAAGAGGCTTCTATAATCCGATTGTTGCAAGGCATTGGTGTCGGCTAAATGGCTGTGAATGGCTTTATGCATTGCTGCTCGTGATAGATTACTTTACTGTATATATTCGTTCCATCAGAGGCCTAGCTAACGAGGTTGCCCACCTTAATAGCAGGCTTCAAATTCGCGTGAAAAGAGATCGAAGGCGGTATGAAGATTGGCAATACGATGTACACTACACTTGGCGACTTCGTTGATCGGCTTATCACGCATATAGCAACTACGGGCAATATGCAGCCTGCTTTCGACGCGGCACCATCTGGTCCCTATCAATAACCTAGCTAATCCATACCTAGTGTAGCGGGCGTGGCTCGCAGTAGGACATCTCGAATGTTTCAACTTGACCTCTTGCTGCCGACTCAAATTGAATCCTAGAAGGGTTGGAGGAGAGAGTGGGGAATGGCCGAAATAAGGAGGCAAGCCAGCTTCCTACCTAAAATCTCAGCTTCGACTCTTGGGTCCGAGCATACACACCATGCCTCCAACCCCTGCCCATCTTCGTCACTATACTAAGCGCTGGCTTCTTGAGCTGTGCTTCTTTAAGGGTTGCCCACGAGAAGAGGTGATTTTTCCCTGGCCGCCGGTTTTAATGGATATCAAGCCTGATTTGTAAGAGCGGGGCAGGGGTTGGCTGACTTTGGTTACGAGGGGTAGATTGTTCTCAGGTATGAAAAGTAGAAAAGGAAAAAAAAAAAAAAAAATAATAAAAAAATGACGCAAAGACCGCTAATCAGCCCCTGATTCAGACGCGTCAACGCGTTCCGGCTGATTACTTCACCTTACACCATACAATGTGACCCGAGACGACACAGGCTTCGTGTAATGAATCGACCTTCACCCACACACCCATCAAAACTAGGAAGATGGCCGGGGCTAAGAGCCAAAAATATTATGGCGTTCGCACCGGCCGGACGCCTGGCATATACTGCAGCGCAACCGAATGTCAAGCGCAAATCTCTGGTTACCCTGGGGCTAAGTGCAAGGCCTCCTCTACGCAGGATGACGCATCCGCCGGGCTGACAAGTACGAGTCCCGAAACCACATCGCCGACCACTACCGCTGCTACCGCCAGGAAGAGCCAGGCTAAAGCAACGCGATACTACGCCGTCGCTGTCGGCCGGACGCCAGAGATCAATACAGATTCCGCCCTCGCGCTCGCGTCGCATTCGGGGTACAAAGGCGCGAAATGCAAGCGTTTTAACACGCGCGCAGAGGCAGAGGCGCACATGCGTATGCACCACAGCGGCAACGTGAACGCATCTTTTCCTGAGGATAGAAGGGAAGAGAGGGATGCGGAAGACGGTGGCTTGGTGCGCAGTCGGGATAGCAACTTGCCTGCTCCATCGGCACAACCCCCCATCGCCCGTGCAACCTCCGCCCTCTTCCTTGTTCGCTCAGTTTCAAAACTTCACCCCCAACGACAGCATACCCTTCGACGACGAATTCGGCCGGTGCATGTCATCGCAAGGCATCGTGCCACGGACGGCCGAGTGCAGGCGGCAGCGAACAAGGGCGATTCGTCACGAAATCAAGTTCCATTACTCATCACAGCAGCCCGTCCACGATGTCTTGCTGTCCCAGGTCGACAGAGAACAAGCCCAGCGCCTTCAAGTATATTAGAACATGTGCCGCGCGGTACGACTCCCGATGTACTCCACCGAGAACGCTTGCGTTGCCGCCTTAAAAGGGGTGCTCGTCAACATCGTCAATTACATCGACGCGATACGGATGGAGCGGCCCGTCGAGGTCTGGACCGACTTCGCGGTGTTCAGAGAGTATACGCTTAATGATGACAAGCGGTTCGACTCCCATGAGGCTAGGGCTGACGGCGGGTTCCTAGCCGTGCTTCTACGGAGGTTAAGGGGCCCGCGCGATGGGAGACGAAAGCGGAAACAAGAAAGCGAAACGGGAACAGGCCGGGTAAAGCGGGAACGAACAGAATAAAGCTTTCTCGTGAAGCGCACGTATATACAGAGCGATCTCGTCATGTTCGTTATCGTGGAAGTCTCAGCAGGATGTACTATCTTGGTCTTCAAACCTCTCCCCCTCTCTCATAAATATGCCCCGTTCGATCGTCATCCTTGCTAAGGTATTGTCGATAATTGTCCTCATGATTCTTTATTTCATAGATCACTGCCACAATCTCAACGGCCAATTAGATACGTAGAATTGGCAACTTTTTCCTTTGCGACTTTATCGGAACGAAATTCTCAAAGATACAAATAGTACAAAAGGCTTATGCAAAACGAGCACTATCGACTGATATTAATTGTTAATATTTTTACCTGGTCTTCGATGGGAATAATTGATTCTATGCAAAATTCTTAGGACCTGCGCGGAGGTATGGCTAGCCAATCAGAGCTTTAGATTGAAGCTCGGACTCTTTTGTGGCTGAGGGGAAAGAAAGTGACGATATCTAAGCGCGTAGCGAAGCGGAGCATGCGCAGCTAATTTTGGCATATTTTACCTCTGGGTTGGCCAAACTATGTGAGCCTTTACTGCTTTTATATTTAAAACCCTACCGGCTAATCATAGAAAACGTTTATAACGTAGCAGCGTATCAAGCCTAAACCTAATCAGCGAGGTGGTTAAAGAGTTTACCATGGCTAGTTGATCCGATTTTTGAAGGTATTAATGGATGTAACCTTTGCCTGAAATTGTGTTGCAAGTGCATCCATTAGTTTCCTAGGACGGCACCTTATATAAAATGGTATCTAGAAAAGGGTTTAAGTCTTTAAGCCGTTGCAAATACCCACGGACAAGTTGCCTATCGGAAAGGAAGTGTGATTGGATGGCTACTTGGGAAAATCATGCCCGAGAACACGGATAAGTCTAGCAACAAAGTGCTAGACTTTGTGAGACCAGATATCGAGGGAGAGCTGGTGATCTGCCAGCTAGACTGCCGTGATTGCAGCAATTGCTTCAGACTTTTAAATCATGATTACAGTTTGCCAGCTTGTCTTATACAGCGAAAGGTGTTGGGTAGATACGTACCTATAGTTACGGCTGTAAAGGATATATATAACGGTACGGAGATCATAGTCAGCTATAACGCAAACCATTACGAGGACCAATATCTTTATGGAATGTGTTAACTTAAAAAAGACGAGGAAGAGATACTTTTGAAAGGACTATAAGGAACCTAAGTGGCTTGGACTATTATGGCCTGTACGTGGTTAAGTAAAACTTCTGTTTGCATAGGATTGTATTACAGATACTGGTGTATAGGGGCAGTGATATTAATGACGCTGGACTTATTTGACGGTTTGTTCTTAATAGAATAGTATGTTATTTTATTTCGTTTCCCCATTCTTTATATTATAATTAATGTTGTAATTTCGAATCGTGATCTTGTTTTGCTTTTATGTCATTACGTCTTTCCGATTGTGCTTTTAATTACGATTAGGTTTTTGATGATGGGGACGGCCACGTTCTTTATAATGTTGAAGACCGCAACGGCGGCCTGGAGGTTCTTGTTAATCCAGTTCCGCAGCTCGACCGCTATCTGCAAATCGATGCCGTAGCTAGCTAGACAGCAGCTTGTTAAGCTTGACGTCGTCAGACAAGATCGCCATGGAGCGTGCCAGCTTCTGGGTCACCCGATTCGGATAGATATGCCCAAATTATCCTGCTGACTAAACTTATCTGGTCTGTTTCGGTTCTAGTTCTGGTTCATCGTGCAGGATATGTTTCTCCGGAGTTTGGCCTGGGGATGGCGAGGGCATCACGACTTACGTATTCGTTGCACATACACCATTCATTTCTATCAAGCTAGCATCCAATGGTCTGTGAGCTCGCACTCTAAAAAACATATGTCTCTGTTCGAGTATCCGTGCATTAGAGAGTGCTTTTAGCGAGCACGAAGCTCGAGGCTTGTGCCACAAGACAAGGCCTGACTGGCCATTTTACGAGAAGCATACTAGTCAATAGGAGCCAGAGCATTCATTAGTATGTACGTAATAGGAACCCGTCTCTGGCATATTGGAGGTACGGGTAAGGGCAGCCGGCTTTGATGGACGCTCACGTCAGTCTTTGGCATAGGTAGGCACAGTCGAATGCCGGATATAGTCGATATGTAGCTGCTAACGTCGAATTAGATGTAGACCCACATGAGCTGTCTACCTTCGTATGATTGGGTGATTCTGAAATGTACACCGTATATCAGATCGATCTTATACGGTACGGCAAGGGGTAACTGGACCGGGGTGGTCGCACCAAGCTTTCCTGTGTCTCCCGGACCATGATCGTCTTGCTGGGTCCTCCTGTTCCTATGTTCGCAACCTACCCAAGAATTTGATATTGTAGCTTGGAAATACAAGCGTGCTTGGACGTAAGCCATCATCCACGTCTGGACGAGTGGTAGCATTAGCTACACGCAAGGGGATCCCTTCCTAATTTGGCTAGGTGGTAAGCTGTGATTGGTTATAATTAAAATACACTTTTGTCACACAATAGTACAGGTTCTAATGCAAAATATTATGAGGACTTAATTGGGTCAATTGTTGTTGTATGAGTCTGAGATGTTCCTGGCGCTAACTGGCTTCGAGATCAGAGCTTTCTTCCTCCAGTCACGTGATTCCATCACCTGATACCCTTGTTATCTGACAGATATAGTTATATAGAACAGAAGACGTATGAATTGCATCACGCCGTTTTCGTCTTACGGAAGCCAAAGCCATGAGCTAGGCCGATTAGAATGTTCATCTCCACCGTAAGTACGCTTGACGGGTAAGCGATCATCTGAAAAAAAGCAATGGTTCGTGTGAAGAGGTTTCTCAAGATTTCAGCGTCAACGTACCGGTTGAGAAACTCGTCGCGGTAACAGGCAGCCAAGGTCAGGAGATTACCCCATTGACTAGATTGACATGTCAGACAAGCATACAGGAGAGCGATTTACTACTTACGCATGGGCAGTCCCGAATACGTTGCTGATGATGATACGCCGACTACTGTCCATCCCATGGAAGGCTTGTGTGCTTTCGACGAGTGCCTGAATTGCCAGACAAGCGTAGTTCATCGTTCGAGGATCCGACTGCGGTGGCACACTTTGGCTTGTAAGTTCAAGTCCTAGTGAATCCCATATCGCTGCTGGCGCTGGCTGGGCGTGATACAACGCGGACGGCGGGGTCTCATGATTCAAGATCATCTTCAAGAAAGGTCGGTATAGAATGACTTGCGAGCCCCAGTACTTGGCGCGAAGGCGCGCCCGTAGGATGTCGGTAGCCAATGGATCACCGTCGTTCCACGCGTAGGTTGGAGGTACCCAGGTGCCTCTAGAACCCTTCAGCATCACTTGGATCTTATTGATTGTCTCTTCTAAAAGCGCCTGTTCTGTACCATGCTCTGGATTGTAAAGAAGACTGTGCACCTGGTTTAATTGCTTTCGAAGGTAGAGTTGAGCTAGATAGCTTTCGACCACGGGTAGCTCGAACCCGTGGTTAACCGCGAACGAAGTATTTGGGTATGGCATTTGGGACTCGTATTGCAAGATGCCGGATTGCGGAAGCGACAGCTCTGCTAGAATATCACTATAATATCGGTTAATCGTAAGCTAACGCGCCACTGCAATGGCCTTACCTTTCTAACTGCAGACACGTCCAGAAGGCAAAAGCCAGTTGGTTATCTCGTTTATGTTGCTCCAGGTCATGTCTGCTAGAAAGTCGGCCGAGACTCCTATTTTCAATCAGCTTGGGATGCTACCAGTAGAGGTGTGTGTTTCGACTTACGGTCGCAAGATGACTTGCAGAGTCCGGCAGGCGGAAGAAATGTACGACCAGCTTTCCATCACGCGTCCGAGCTGGCCGTAGTATAGACCAGCAAGGATGTGCATCCAGACGTGCTTGAGTTCGAAGCCCGTTAGATGGCTGCCGATGATGTCTGTGGCAAGGGCAAAATACTTGAGCCCAGGGATCACGTCCATGTTTCGTTGATCGGGTGGGGTGCGGTGTAGCAAACGCTGATTTACAGGTCCTCGTCCGCTTTCTTCGGGTGAACGTAGTCCTGACGATAGGTAATGGGATACAACCACGGGAGGAGATCGTTGGGATGGAGACGTAAGGATATCATTGCGCATAGAAGGATAGCCATAGCTGGGGGCCTCCGGATCGCGAACCACATCCGGAATCTTGTCTCTATAAAGACAAATTTCGCCGAGGGCAAGCACCAGCAGAACAAGAGCATGGTCGACGCTGCGGAACAGACGCATAGGTATCTTGGAAGAATGGGTATTTGGAATATCCTCACCTCCGCTGGATGATCGCTTTCTCTTGAGTCCCCCTTTAGGCACGGAGG